>JADHKI010000020.1:169165-325839 GCA_019925645.1 Graphilbum cf. rectangulosporium
TGCTGCTGCTGCTGCTGCTGCTGCTGCTGCTGCTGCTGCTGCTGCTGCTGCTGCTGCTGCTGCTGCTGCTGCTGCTGCTGCTGCTGCTGCTGCTGCTGCTGCTGCTGCTGCCGTTGCTCCCGCACCTTGCGCTCAATGATCCCGCGGCCAAAGTGCATGTACACCAGACCGGCCGACGACAGCTTGGTCGCCCGGCCCGGGAACGTCGTCGTGAAGCCGCGCTGGTGGTGGTCGAAGCGCCGGGCCGCTGCGTCATACTGGCCGCCCACGTCCACCACGGTGTGGCTGGTCTCCAGGATGGCCGGGTTGCGTGTGCGGATCAGCTGCGCGCCTGCATAGTCTGGCACGTGGGTCCGCAGCAGGTGCACCGCGAGAGCCTCGTCGGCGTGAAAGTGCCCGTTGTGCGTGGCGATCGTAATGGGCGACGACCCGGCGGTCTTGAGCCGCTTAGCTGCCTGGTCTGCCATGGTCCGTAAAGAGCGGAAGCACGACTGAAGCATCCAAAAAGAGAATGCCAGGAAATGATGAGCTCAAGGAGTGGGGAACGAGAGAAAAGATCGCGTCAAGGCTTCAAACGACAAAAGTTGTGCTATTCCAATCTTTGAGGCTATCAAAAGAAATCGCCCTACTGTAGGATACGTATAAGGTTTTTGCCTAGCGGCTGGCAACTGCCCTCTGGCGGCTGGCCTTTTGGCGGCCGTCCTTGTGTGGTTGACTGCAATCTACACAGTAACCATGCCGATAGTTTGTATCTATTCAATGGTGAGCCAGCACTATCCGCCCTGCAAGCTACAACTGGAGAGAGCGCAACCTCACTGAATCAAGTCCATCGCACTATCCTACCGTGTTAAGTGGCCGTGCGAACAGGCCGGATCACGTGGACAGGTTCGGCGATTGGGGTTGCCCTCTCTGATAGCTGGATTAGGACTAGCGCGCTTCTTTTTCACACAATCCCACAAGAAATCTTGCCGGCCAGCAGCCACTGTGTGTCCCCCCCTCTCTAGAATTTTTTTGTACTTGGGGCTTTTTTTGTGCCAGCTTTTTAACCCTTCCTCAACCCACCGACAACAACACCGAATCCCAGCATCGCTATCGACCACCTCCGAACGACAATCAAGATGTGAGTACCAGAACACATGATCCCAAAACTGGTTTCTCTTTTTCGAAATGGCATTCGCCGTCTTTGTAATGGCAGATGGGGAGCGGCCATGCTGGAAGAAGAAGAGAAATGAATAAAAGGATATACAAACAACGGGCATCACGGGCGACCAAACCATGTGGGAACGATCAGGGGAGAGGGAGAGGGAGAAAGGGATTTTGCCGCTGCCCGCGACAGTTTCGAGAGCCTGTACTTGGCAAGGAGATCTTGGAGGCTAATGCTCTTTCTTGTGCCGTCCAACAGGGTCAATCTGCGAACCCAGAAGCGTCTGGCCGCGTCCGTCCTTGGCGCCGGCAAGAACAAGGTCTGGCTCGACCCCAACGAGGTCAGCGAGATCTCCAACGCCAACTCCCGCCAAACCATCCGCAAGCTCATTTCGGATGGCCTCATCATCCGCAAGCCCGCGACCACGCACTCGCGGTCGCGCGCCCGCGAGCTGAACCTGGCCCGCCGCATCGGCCGTCACCGGGGTTTCGGTAAGCGGAAGGGTACCGCTGATGCCCGTATGCCCGAGTACGTTTTCCCACCCCTCGCCCCTCGTTCGGCGTGCTGTGCTGCTGGTTCCCTCCCCCCTAACAGTCTTCTAGGCAGGTCCTCTGGATGCGCCGCCAGCGCGTCCTGCGCCGGTTACTAGTCAAGTACCGTGCCTCGGGCAAGATCGACAAGCACCTGTACCACGAGCTCTACCACCTGGCCAAGGGTAACACATTCAAGCACAAGCGCGCCCTTGTTGAGCACGTACGTTTATCTGTTTCAGTGCTGCATTCCCCCCCCCCCCCCTACCCGTCTAACATCTTGCCAGATCCACCGCGCCAAGGCCGAGAAGCACCGCGAGAAGCAGCTCAAGGAGGAGATGGACGCCAAGCGCGCCAAGACCAAGGCCGCCCGCGAGCGGAAGCTGGAGAGACAAGCGGCGAAGCGGCAGGCGATCGCCGGCGAGGACGAGGAGTAGAGATAAGCGCTCTCAAAATACCAGAAAAAGACATGAACAAAATCAAATTCCGACTTTTAAAGACGAAAAAAAACTTGCAAAGGGATTTCCGGGACGGGCACAAGAATCGGACGCGCTGTCTGCTGACGAAGTGGGATGGAGAGAGGACCATAAAACGGGATCACTGGGATCCTGGGGCGGCATCATAATTAGGGAACAAAGAAATCTTGTCAAAAAGGCGTCTCGTTTTCTTACTTTCTTCCTCGACCGTCTTGTCTGTTCTTTTGCTGCTGAGGGCATGGCCAGGTTTTTCGCGCTCTCCACCATTTCGATGCTCTTCCCCGCCCGCCCTTGCCAGCTACTTTTTTTCTTGGGAGCTTGTTGTGTCTTTTTTTGTCCTTGTTGTCCTTTCCTCTACCCAACATCTATCCTCTTGCCTGCTTCTCCCTTGACCTTTGTCGTTTTTGCAAAAGGGTGGGAGAACTGAGGGATGGGAGAAAAAAACAGGCCGGCCTGCATTTGGAGTCTCGCTTTGGTTTGGTTCTTACGTGGTCTCATTTGCGTCTATGTCTGTATCTCACAATACTGTAGATTCCACCCGTGGCTCTCCTGCATCAGTATGAGAAATGTTACTCTATAAAACCTCTGGAAAAAATCAAAATTGAAAAGAGCAGGGAACCTTGCGGTTACGCGAAAAGCTGGCAGTCAAGACAAATCGTTCATCACGACGGTCACTCGCATATATACTTTAGGATATTAAAACATGTATTTTGCTATCGACGTTTAAACCAAGGCACTCGCCTGTAATGCGGGGAGAAAAGGCGGAAATTGAACGGTCTCACGACCAAACGAGGCAAAAGGGAACAATGAAGTACACAAAATGAAGAAATGCAATCAACTTCTTGTAGGGTCAGATAGCTTCAGAATGTTCCTCCATTCGGTGGTGAGTGTGCCGGAACATGTCAGCATGCTCCCACCAGAATGACCAAAAGGACACGCCGGCGGAACACCAATCGTGTTGACGAAGCGGGCTCATCACTCCCATTGATAGTTGATGAGGAAAGAAAAAAAGGGAAAAGCACAAACGGGGCCGCTGGGACGGGGAAATAATATAGCTCCGTGCGTGTCACGTGTCTGACCGCCCTACGCACGGGCCCCAGCGGCCACCGCAGCGATTGCGGGCGTTTGTTTTTTTTTTCAATGGGGTTTTCCAACCGTTGTATCTTTACCAGAGCTGCAACTGCGACTGCGCACTCCCGTATCTCCCGTATCTCCATCCCCCGCCCCACTATTGGAACCAGGCTCCCCACTTTTAATCCGCCGAAAAAATGTCCCCGCTCGGGCAACGACAAATGAAATAAAAAAAGTACGGGAGGCTGTCGAACCACACCGTCAGCAGTTTTTCTCTGGACCCCCGTTCTCCGCAACCTCACGTCACCCCACGTCTAGAGGGTGTGGGAAGACATTGGCTCGGCTCAAAAGCAATCTCTCCCAAGCCAGCATCTCTCTGCAGAAGAGCCGGCAGCGGCGGATTGGCCGTCCTTTTTTTCCTGGGAGTGATTTCCATACACGTTGGCAAAGCTTCTCTGCAAGTACACCATGTCGTCACCTCTCATTCGAGGCGCTACGCGCGCCGTCCGGACAGCCCGGACCTGGGCAGCTCCAGCTCCTGCGTGGGCCCGGGGCCGGTCGGTAGCCACGCTGGACGTGGAAGCCCAGCAGCGGGTGAGTACTTTTTCTCTGCCAGGAAGAGTTGAGTTCCAAGGGACGAGGCCTCCTTGTCTTTACTAACCTGGAAGCTAGTTACTATCGGCGCAACTGCAAGAGGCCGACCCGGCCATGTATAGCATCATTGAACGGGTGCGGTTGCTTTGCTCTGCTTGCCCGCTTCTGCGCCGACGCGGGCCTGGCTGACAACAGCTTGCAGGAGAAATTGCGGCAGAAGCAGTTTATCAACCTGATCCCCTCGGAGAATTTCACATCCCAGGCCGTCCTCGACGCCTTAGGGAGCCCTATGCAGAGTGGGTTGCCGTGGCCGTGGGCGCCGTCGGGCGGTGCCCGTGGAGCAGACAGAGCCTCGTTTTGCTGACACAAGCCCCCCGTCTCGAAACAGACAAGTACTCAGAGGGCTATCCCGGCGCCAGGTATTACGGCGGCAACGAGTTCATCGACCAGTCCGAGCGGCTCTGCCAACAGCGGGCTCTCGAGACGTTTGGCCTGTCGGAGAAGGAATGGGGTGTCAACGTACAAGGTAACGTGAAAGTGTGTTGTGTGGGGGAGAGGTTGTGAATTGCGCTGGTGAAGGGATTATCAGGGCCATATAACCCCAGAAGGGAGGAACTCTTTTTTTCTTTTTCTGACCACGCACCCCGCGAGCAGCTCTCTCCGGCGCCCCGGCGAATCTCTACGTGTATTCGGCGCTCATGCAGACGCACGACCGGCTGATGGGCCTGGACTTGCCGCACGGCGGGCACCTGTCCCACGGGTACCAGACGCCGAGCAAGAAGATCTCGTTCATCTCAAAGTACTTTGAGACGCTGCCGTACCGGCTGGACGAGAAGACGGGCTACATTGACTACGACAAGCTGGAGGAGATGGCGCTGCTGTACCGGCCCAAGATCATTGTGGCCGGCGCCAGTGCCTACAGCCGGCTGATCGACTACCAGCGGATACGGGCGGTGTGTGACAAGGTCAACGCCTACCTGCTGGCGGACATTGCGCACCTGTCGGGCATGATTGCGGCCAAGACGATCCCGGGCCCGTTTGCGTACGCGGACCTGGTGACGACGACGTCGCACAAGTCGCTACGCGGGCCGCGCGGGGCGCTGATTTTTTTCCGGCGCGGCGTGCGGCGGGTGCATGCCAAGACCAAGGCGGAGGAGAAGTACGAGCTGGAGAGCGCAATCAACGCGTCCGTGTTCCCCGGGCACCAGGGCGGCCCGCACAACCACACGATTGCGGCGCTGGCGGTGGCGCTCAAGCAGGCGCAGACGCCCGAGTTCCGCGCGTACCAGGAGCAGGTGCTGGCCAACGCGCAGGCGCTGGCGAAGCGGCTGGGCGAGCCCAAGGACAAGGGCGGCCTGGGCTACTCGCTGGTCTCGGGCGGGACGGACAACCACCTGGTGCTGGCGGACCTGAAGCCGCAGGGCATTGACGGCGGCCGCGTCGAGCGCGTGCTGGAGCTGGTCGGCGTGGCCGCCAACAAGAACACGGTGCCGGGCGACCGGTCGGCGCTGGCGCCCGGCGGCCTGCGCATCGGCACGCCGGCCATGACGACGCGCGGCTTTGGCGAGCACGACTTTACGCGCGTCGCCGACATTATCGACCGCGCCGTGGCCATTGCCGTGCGTGTCGACAAGCTGGCGCGCGCCGCCGCCGCCGACAAGGGCGAGAAAAGCCCCGGCCGGCTGCGCGTCTTCCTCGACTACCTCGGCAACGGCGACACCGTACCCGACATTTTGCAGCTGCGCAGCGAGGTGGCCGACTGGGTCAGCACCTACCCGCTGCCGTGGTCCGGCAAGGCGTGACGGGCCGACCGGGTAGGCGGTCGGCGGTAGGGTGCGGAAAAGGACATGGATTTGACTTCTCTTCTATTCTGTCGTGTCTCGAGTTGCGGCCCGACACTGGCGTTTTATGCAGCTGGATTTGGAAAACGCAATACACCAATCGAATGTCTTTTCTGTGTGCAGTGTGTGTGCAGTGTGTGTGCAGTTTGTGTGCAGTGTGTGTGCAGTTTGTGTAAAAACGTGTTTCACCGATCGGAATCTCTTTTCACGTGTTTGATTGCCCTTCTCGAGCGCGCAGAGTAGAGAGAAAGGAATACAGTCATCCTTTTATTGCCTAATTCCTGCGTATCGTTGAGAAGCCCGCAGCTTGGAGGCCAGTAATCCGCCCATGTCCCTTTTTCTCTATACCCTTTGCGGCCCTCTGGGCCTCCCACAGTTTTCGTCGTGTTCTTCTCGTGATTCTCCGAGTGGCCACTAGTGGGCCGACTTAGTGGTGGAACAGGCGAATGTTCTGCTCGACAAAGGTGATGCCGAGCTTCTCGGCCGTCTCAAAGACGGGGCCGTCGTTCTGGCTGCCGCCGGGCGCGGCAATGTACTTGGCGCCGGAGCGGGCGGCGCGGTAGACGTTGTCGGTAAAGGGGAACTGTCTGTTAGCGAGAAGAATAAAGAGAGAAAAAAAAAGAAAAAAAAAAAAACCTACAAAGGCGTCGCTGGAGACGGAGACGTCGGTCAGGCGGGCCAGCCAGTCGGCGCGCTCCTGGGCGGTAAAGGGCTCGGGGACGGTCTCAAAGACGGCCTCAAAGGCGGCGCGCTCGGGGCCGCTGGCGGGCAGCTGGCCGCTCACGAGCAGGTCAATGGCATTGCTCTTCTCGGGGCGCTTGGTGCCCTTTTTCCAGCGGATGGCGAGGACGCGCGGGTGGAAGCGCATCCACCAGATGTCGGCCTTGTCGCCGGCGAGGCGGGTGCAGTGGATGCGCGACTGCTGGCCGGCGCCGAGGCCAATGACCTGGCCGCGGGCGGCGTAGCAGACCGAGTTGCTCTGGGTGTACTTGATGGCAATGGTGGCGACGGTGAGGTCGCGCAGGGCGGACTCGGGCAGCGGGGAGGCGGCGGAGGCGGCATCCTTGGGCGCGATGACTGTGGCAAAGGACTTGGGCGAGATGGCCACGTCGTTGCGGTGCTGGGTCAGGGTGACGCCGAAGACGGTGCGGGTCTCGCGCGGCGAGGGCACAAAGTCGGGGTCCATCTGCAGGACCAGGTAGCGGCCGCCCTTTTTCTTGCGCAGAATGGCCAGCGCGGCGGCGTCGTAGCCGGGGGCGATGACGCCGTCGGACACCTCCTTGCCGATAATGGCGGCCGTGGCCTCGTCGACGACGTCGCTGAGCGCGATCATGTCGCCAAAGCTGCTCATGCGGTCGGCGCCGCGGGCGCGCGCATAGGCCTGGGCCAGCGGCGAGGACTCGATGCCCGGGATGTCGTCGACAAAGTAGGCCTTGTGCTCGTCGGCGGACAGCGGCGTGCCGATGGCGGCGCCGGCGGGCGAGACGTGCTTGAAGGAGGCGGCGGCCGGCAGGCCGAGCGCGGCCTTGAGCTCCTGGACCAGGGGCCAGGCGTTGAGGGCGTCGAGCAGGTTGATGTAGCCCGGGGCGCCGCTCAGCACGGTAAAGGGCAGGCGGCCGTCCTTGACGCTGGCGGCGGCGGGCTTCTGGTGCGGGTTGGCGCCGTAGCGCAGGGCCAGGTGCTGGACGCCGTCGCCGGCGTACTGGCGGCGGAAGAAGTCGGCAATGGCGGCGTCGTAGTCGGCCGTGTGTTCAAAGGCCTTGAGCGCGTACAGCTTGCGGCTCGTCTCCTTGACCTCGCCGGCCTCGAGCTCGCTGATGAACTCGGCGTAGTCGGCCGGGTCGCTCAGGATCGTCACCCGCGTGTGGTTCTTGGCCGCGGCGCGGATCAGCGTCACGCCGCCAATGTCAATCTCCTCCACGGCCTCGGGCACCGTCACGTTGATCTTGGACACGGTGTCCTTGAATGGGTACAGGTTGCAGATCACATAGTCCACCTTGTCAATGTTCTGCTCCGCCAGGTCCTTTTCGTCCGACGCCAGGTCCCGCGCCAGGATCCCGGCGTGCACGGCCGGGTGCAGCGTCTTGACGCGCCCGGCCAGCATCTCCGGCGCCTTGGTGATGGCCGAGATGTCTCTGCAGTGGCCGTCAGCTGTGCGCGGGAAAAAAAGAAAAAAAAGAAAGAAAGAAAAAAAGAAAAAAGAAAGAAAAAAAGAGAAAAAGAGAAAAAAAGAAAAAAAAAAAGTAATGCCCGACTCACTCGACGGGAAATCCAGACTCGCGAATCATCTTGGCCGTGCCGCCCGACGCCAGGATGCGCACGTCATTCTTGACCAGGCCCTTGGCCAGGTCCAGCAGCCCCGTCTTGTCGTAGACGGACACGATTGCAATTCTCTGAGCGCTCGCCATGGTTGTTGGACGTTGCAAGTTGAGAAGTGGGTGGGTGGCAAAAAATGGGTCGACGCAAGGCAGGTGAGCTGCAGATGAGGAAGTCGCCGTGGAGGGGTAAGAAAAAAAAACCTTATCGCGCGACTCTGGGGAACCGGCCCCGCTGAAAGCTTGATAAGACCGACCCACCGATGGCACGTGATTCACGCTTAACGTTCTCAACCGTTATGATCAAAAGGGGGGGCTGTTTCCAACAAGGATATCACACTGAGAAACCCGTGTCTTTCCGAGCATACATTTTTCATTGTATTGTGCGTCTGTCCATTCGGCCTCACAGCTTGGACCACAGCCCCACGGGGGTTTTAAGGCGCACGGTCACGGCGTCGGTACCGTCCGGGCCGGTGCCGGCCAGCTCGACCTCCTGGCAGTCCTCCGGGCCCACGCCGTTGGCAAACTGGAACACGGCAAAAGCCAGCGCCGTGCCGGGTGCTCCCAGCGCGGCCATGGGGGCGTGCCACGTGCCGGCGCCGTAGGTGACCGCCTGGTCGGCGCGGGCGACAAAGGCCCGGAGGCCGCGGACGTCGGGCGGACGGCGGCCGCCGGGCAGCGTCGGGGCCACAATAACGAGGTACTGCGAGGCGGTGCGGCCGGCCAGGGGCACAAACGTCTGCGTGGTGAACGGGTGGCGCTCCAGCACGGAGACCGGAAAGAGGCGGGCGCCAGTGCCGGTGCCGGTGCCGGTGCCGGTTTCGCTTCCCGTTCCGGCTCCGGTTTCAGCGCCGGTGCCGCTGCCGGTCTCTTCCTTGAGAACGCGCGCCGCGCAGACAAACACGTTGGTCACGGGCACAGACGCCTGGCCGCTCGGGGCGCGCTGTGAGGCATACAGGTCGGCCGGGCGCGAGACGTGCTGGTACTTGATGGCCGAGCCCTGGTTGGCCGGCACGGGGTCGTACGGGTGATGCTTGGCCGTGCCGCTGCCCTGGCCGTAGGCCTCGGCAAACTGCGACGGATGCACGTCGGGGCGCGGGTTCTCAATGACGTCGCCAAACGGCGCAAAAGCGGCCGCCGTCAGCGGCGCGGCATCCACGCACAGGCGCAGGCCCGAGACATTGAGCTGGTCCGGCATCTGTAGCAGCTGGATAGAGAGAGGCGCCAGCGTCAGATTCGCAGTCGACAGAGCGGCTCGTCGTGTCGTGGCGTCGTCGTGTCGTCGTGTCATTTGTCGTTTTGTCGTTTGTGGAGGTTTTGTGAGCATTTCCATACGTACTTACTTTGAAGGAGCGGTGTGATTGGCGGGATATCAAGACCCACTTTTGTGGTCCACATCTGGAAGACATCCTGGCTTGATCTGCAGAGCTGTTGGTGATGTTCTGCCAAGAAGAATGCAGCGTCTGTTACTGTATAAAGTTGAAAAACGCAGTATAACGAAACCGGTTTCGGTTTCCGTGAATCGAGATCCGAACGAGCCACAGCCAAAGTAACAGTCGTCAAATAAGACCAGCCAGGGGACGAGTCAGTGCGAACGCGAAACTCAAATAGCTTCCAACGAACAAAGTGCCGTAAAGCAAGAAACATCAGTAGCAACTACCGCATACCCTCCAACGCCGCTTTCCACTTGCTTCTCCACGCAACACCGACCATGGCCCTCCCGGCGCTGGAATCGACGGACCTCAAGAACAAGCTGGAAGACCTGTCTGGCGTGGCCGTCCAACCAGGCGAGAACCCCTTCAAGGCGCTGATTGCTGCTTGCGACGACAACCCGGTGAGGCTCCCTTTCTCCCCTCCTTGAGGCTCCCTTTCTCCCCTCCTTGATGGCTTTCCCGAGAGACTCGCCTTCTCCCACCAAGAGATCCCGACTCGCCTTACCCCTACCAAAGAATCCTGACTCGCCTTCTCCATATCTTGCCTTTTCCCCCACCCAGAGAATCCTCCTCTCTCCCATCACCACTCTGACAGGAGCCAGGCCAAGATCCAAGAGCTCTATGCCACGCACCGGCTGGCCCGAAACGCCCAGCAACGCGCCAAGTTCCTGGCCCCAGACTTCCAACAAGTCCTTGTCGACCCTTTTTTGCTGCGCATCGAGAACCCCAGCCTCGACCCGGGCTTCCAGGACCCGCGCCACTGCCTCGTCTTCTGGGCCCGCCCCCCGGAGCACATTCTGCAGCTGGCCAGCCATATCCAGCGGCTCCTGCAGAAAGCAGCACCCGGTGAGTCGCCCGGCGCTCTGCCCTCCCGGGCTTTCTCCCCCCTCCCTCCCTCTCCCGGCCGCCCGTGCTGACCGTTGTCGGGGGGGGGGGGGGAAACAAAAAAGATATCTGGCTTATGCCGCTCCACCGCATGCACATGACCGCCCTGGAGATTCTGCACTCGCGGACGCCCCAAGAGGCCGACGCCGTCGTGCGGGCCATGGCGCAGGCCCCAGGTGGGTCCGGTTCCGGGTCCGGTTCCGGCGGTTTTGGCTCCGAGTCCGGGCCCGACTCCGGCTCCGGCTCCGGTTCCGGCTCCGGTTCCGGCTCCGCCATCGCCGCCATTGTCAACTACCCCTACCACCACCGGGCCCGCCTGGTCAAGCCCATGGTTTCCTACGACCTGGCCGCCGTCGCCGTCTCTTTTGTGCCCGCCGCCGGCGAGCCCTCTACCTCGCCGCCCCCGGTGCCGCCCGGCCCCGCGCCTCTTGACGACGCCTTTACCTACCACCACCTACGCCGCGACCTGTTTGACGCCGCCCGCCACGCCGGCGTCGACGTCGCCTCGCGCTACGTCGTGCCCAGCGCCCACATCACCCTGGCCCGCTTCCTCGGCCAGACCGACACCGCCACACCCGCCGCGCGCCAGGCCTGGGTCGAGGCGCTCGACGACATCAACGCCTGGCTGCAGCGCGACGTCTGGCACGCTGCCTGGGAACCCGCCGCCGGGGATGCACTGCCGCCGCCGAGCCGACGCTTCGTCGGCGAGTGGATCGTCGGCCAGGAGCGCGGGCTCGATGCTAGGACCGGCGCGCTGTGGTACGGCGGCGGCCGGACCGTCATGCTGGGAGAGGGATTCTGAAAAAGGGCAGGCCAGGCCCAGGGATTCGCAAACGAATGGCATCATGACCCAAACGGAGGATTTAATCTTTTTTTCATTATCTTTTTGATTTTCTGCTCCTTTTGCCCTTTATGCCTGTCCTTTTCGTTCGTGCTGCTGCTCCGTCTACCGAGGACCGGCATCCACCCGCCTTGCTCCCCTTTGCAAAGGAAGACAAGACGCCCGTGTCTTGTTTCACCCCAATGTAAACACCTTTCCCCTCACCCGAGAGAGCCCAGGCAGACCAAAAACAGAGCAAATGCATGGCAACATGGGAAAAATAAAAACTCTAAAAGGAGAGCATCTCTGCTGCCACAATCGTCCCCCCCTCTCGAGCAAGAGCCAGGGCCTCAACCCTGTCCTGCTCTACATCGAAAAAAAGGGGGGGGGGGACACGAAAAAGGAGACCGGCCGAAGGGGGAAGTTTTTTTTTTTTGTTGCCTTGTGCGCCGATATGCGATATGCCCACACAAGCTGGCGCGACAACGAAGCGCCAGAGAGCCGGAAAGAGATACCAAGGAGGAAAACACAAGAGCTGCAAAAACGGTTCCGGGGCACCGCTTAGAAAACCAGCGCCGCACCCTTGGTCTTCTTGTCGCCACTACACCAGATAGTCAGCAAGGAAGAGGCAAAAAAGAGGGAAAGAGGAAGAAAGAGGGAAAGGCGATCGTACCCGAGCTCAAAGTGCTTCGTCCGCTTCAACGGCAGCTGCTTCTTTGCCTTGCACGCCGTGCACTCGAGGCGCAGCACAATCTTCTTTGTCGTCTTTGCTTTCTTGTGGAAAATCTGTTTTGTCTGACCACCATAACCAGACTGCTTACGGTCGTAACGACGCTTGCCCTGCGCGAACAAGCTGGCCTTGCCCGTCTTGTACTGTGTGACCTTGTCTGTTCCCCCCGCCGCGGAGCCATTAGCCTGCCAGTCCTCTCTCTTGTTCTGGGCCGCCTCGCCGCGCTCCGCCTCTCGCGTGCGCTGCCCTCTCGAGCCGCCATGGGGTGTACGTACGCTGGGTGTGCTTCTTGCACTCCTTGCCCTTGCCTGCAGAGGTGGGAAGAGAAAAGCGCATGTTAGCCATCACGTTCTGGTCACCGCGGCCGGCAGGGCCGGCACACAACGCTCTTTTCGCTCGGTCCGTCGCTTCGAGATCGCTGGGAGGGTAGCATGAGATGCGGGAGGGAGCAACGCACAGTAGGTCTTTCTGGTCTCTGTTGCACGCAAAAATGGTCAGTCACCCGTTTGGGTCGTCGCAAAGAACGGCTGCGCAACTCTCTCTTTTCGGCACTCCTCTTCCCGGGCCATACTCACTCGGAATGTTCACCATTTTGGCGGTTGCTGTGGGATGATATCCTGGGGGAAGATGGTTGTTGCGCGGGATGCGAGAGCAAAAAAGGAAGGATGACAGATTCGAGAAAAATCCCGAGGTTCCAGTAACCCTGTACCGTCAAAATTCACTAGTTTTAGGCCCTATTTGAAAATTTCGTGCAGTTGTGCGTTTTTGTCCGCCAGAGAGACCCACTCTCTGTGGCGGGGCTGAAAGCCACAATACCGTTTCTATTCACACGGCCCGTGCCTCGCACTGTGCGTCTACATCAAAACTGGGACGCATCAGGAGAACATGGCTGAGAATACTCATGCTTCGCTCGGTTTGGCTTGTTTGAAAAGATCCTTGTTCTCTATCACGCTCGTAGCCCCCACGACCTCTCCGCTCCCCAAAAGGTCTAGTCCTTACCGAAAACATCATTGCCATCTTCCAGTTTACCAACGCTCCAGATCTCACGCTCATCTTCCACCTCGTCGTCAAACAGGCCAAGACCCCCCGAACCTCCTTCGGCCTCGCGCCTCTCGCGGGCTTGCGATGCGAGCCGCATAGTAACACGCTTGAAGTAGTCGCCCATGGACCGCTTTGTGTTGGCTGGCAGATCCACCGACCCGGGACCCGCCAAGTATTTATCAAACACCTTGCTCTCTTCGTTGATCACATCAAACAGTGCCATAAAGGCCGCTTCGGCCGACAGCTTGATCGGGATGACCAGGTCGCGCACCGATGCAAACACGGGCGGCGCAAGGAGCGGCAGGTGAGGCCGCACCATGTCCGGGTGCACTCGTGCCAGCGTGCGGATAAGAACAAGCGCCAGGCGGCGCGAGTCAGCCGGGCCGCCGGGGGGGATGAGCTTGGCCAGTGTCTCGAATATCCCCTTGGTGTCTTCAAAAGACTTTGCCTGGGGACTGAGCAGGTATTTTCCCGTGGCTAGGATGAAATTGTCGGCAATAAACACCTGTTCATGTCAGACGTGAAAGGGGAAAAGAAGGGGAAAAAAACGCAAGACAGAAAAAGACAAAGACAGAAAATAACAAAAAATCACTCACGTTCTTGTTTGTCATGCCCTGGAAAAGGAGGCTCGGGAGCTCTTCGGCCAGAGGGCTGTCGAGGAGGGCACCAGGAGACGCCGAGAGAACTGCGTTCAGGGCCAACACGGACGAGCTCGTCGGGCTGCTGAGCAGGACTCTATTCTTCAGCAGGCCCATGGCTGCCTCCTGCGGCACGTTCTTGATCAGCGCGCCCAGCAGCTTCGCGTTCGTAATCATCATGGCATCGTCGTGCTCGTCCGACTCCAGGTCAATCAGTCCCAGCACGGCCGCACGCGAAGGCTCTCCCATGTTGGCGCCAGCCTTGCTGATGACTTCGAACAAGGCACTCAGCATGGCATGCCGGACTCCGGGGTCTATTGTCTTGGACCCAGCCACGAGCTCGGCAATCAGAGGGTCAACGCGAGGCGTAAACTTGATCAGCGTGCCGAGAGCCTTGGCCGCCCTGGAACGCAGCAGTTCGCTCGTGGTGTCGGCTAGCGCTTTGGTAAATGTGCGCTGCAACTGAGGCAAAAACGGCTTCAACGCCGTCGGCATCTTCTCCAGCAGGTTGTTCAGAGTGAGGAGAATGGCGCACTTGACATCTGTCGACTTCTCCGTCACGACACGGATCAGCGGTCCGGTAATTTGCGTGACAAACGGCTTCAGCGAGGCCTCGCTGGTCCGGTCGACAATGTCGGAGATGGCAAGAGCCGCCTGTGTCCGCTGCTCTGCCGTGCCGTTCATCAGGCCCTGCAAGAAGATGGGCAAGACGGCATTGATGCCCTTGGGCAGCTCGAATCCGGCCAGGTTGGACCCGGCCACGCCCACCTGGAGAAGCGTCTGTCTCGTAGACGGCACAAGAGACTCCATTTCCTCCTTTTTGAGCTTCTTGGTAAATTCGCTCAGCGCCGTCCATGCCGACTTCACAACATCCATGTCTCGGTCGTCAAACGAGATGAGCAGCGCCCGGACCAGGTCTTGGCTGTACCGCGAGTAGTCCACACTGGCCTCTTTGAAAAAGGTGGCCAGATGACGTGCTGTGGCAGCCCGCTTTCTATGATCCTCGTGTCGGAGAAGCTGCAGGAGAACGTTCATGACGGTATTGAGGCCATCGTGCTCATCAATCGACAGGATGACCGTGTCGAACGAGGCGTCCAGGTCCTCACGCAGCGTGTCCTCGTCACAGTCGATAATGTTATTCATCAGCGAGTTGACAATGTTTGGAAGACGACGGTTCATCGCAGCACCGGCCACGGTCGACAGGGACGCCAGAGCCTTGGCATTGAATGCCGAGATGGGCGGTGCGATGAGTGTGGGAATAAGCCTCGGGAGGATGATGTTGGACCGCATATTGTCCGTCAAGAGTGTCAACAGCGCGGATAGGGCATTCTGTGCCTCCGATTCGTTCTGCAGCAGGTGCAGCAGGCTTGGCAGAACCTGATCCACGGCCTGCTTCCCAACGACCTGCTGCAAGGAGTCGAACGCTTCGGCAGCAGCTTCCCGCACGTCCTCGTCCGAGTCCGTAAGCGCCGTCTGGACAATGGCAATGAGGGTGGACTCGTGCTCCTCCAGAGCCTCGGGAGACGCGGACGAGATGAGCTCCTTGAGAGCAAGGCAGATGCCCTGCTTTGCGTCCGAATCGGTCGAGTTCTTGAGGCCCTCGGCAAGTGTTGGCAACAGGCTCAACAGGATGTTGTCGCCGGCCTTGCGAATCAGCTCGCCCAGAGCATTGCTCGCAATGACCTTGTGCTCCAGGTTGGCACTGCCCAGACGCCGGATAAGAAGCTGTGTAAGCGTCGGCACGAGCTCCTTGAGCGTTCTCGGGCTGGGCACAAGCACTTTCCAAACGGCAAGGGCCGCGGAGCGGACGGCGCCGGCCGTATCGCAGCGGCAAATGTACAGCGCGGACAGGATCTTGTCGCGCTTCTCAATGCCCAGCACCTCCTTCAATGTAGACCCAGCCTCGTGGGCGGTCTCCTCCTCTATCTCGTCCTCGTCGGCACCCTGGTTGACGGTGATGCCCGAAAGGTTGAAGAGCAGGTCGCCCACCAACTCGACAGAGCTGAGACGGATGCGGTAGCTGTCATCGGCCAGGCCGCGCTCCAGCTCCGGGAGGAGAAGGTCGACAGCGCGGGACGCAAAGTTTTTGACCAGCAGTCTTCCAGCGCGCAAGGCGGTCTCGCGAATCGTGTCCACGTCGTCTGCCAGACCCGCCAGGATGGGGGGGATGATCTTTCCGAGGTAGGCCGAGAAGCTGTTGCCAAAGCAGACCGGCAAGAAGATGAAGAGCGACATGAACCCTTCGCGGACAGAGGGCTTGGACGACTCGACGTTTTGCAGGATTGTTGGCAGCGTTTCCTCCAAGCGCGTTGTCCCCAGGCCAGCCAGAACTTCGGAGAGCGCCTGGGCCGAGCCGAGACGATCGCCGGCGCCCGTATCGGACTTGAGTGTCTGCATGAGTCCGGGAATGAGGTCCGGCAAAGCATCCTCGCCCAGCTTTTCCACGAGCGAGCCCAGGGCGCGCGACGCTGTGGCCCGAGTTGTAGGAACCGGGTCCACCACCGCAACCTTGAGGCCGGCCACGAGAACAGGGAGATGGGATACCAGATCCTTCTTCTCCGTGAGATGGGCCAGACTGCCAATCACCTGAGAGGCCTTCCTCTTCGTGTTGGAGCGATCGCCCAGACCGCGCTGCAGGATGCGGCTGATAAGCGCGAGAGACGGCGCGTCGAGGTAATGGACAAACTGCACACGGATGAGAGCATCGAGCGCATCGTCTGTGTATTTTGTGGGGTCGCTAAGAGCCTTGAGCAGGATGTCGACGAGGCTGCGAACTTCCGGATTGTTGATGACTTCACCAAACCGCTTCAGACTCTTGTTGGCCGCCGCGCGAACCTCCTTGTGGCTGTCGTTTAGCACCGCCGTCAGCGGCGGGATGATGTCTGGCAGGCTCTGGGAAAGCTGCTGGGGGTCGAGATACGCCATGGCACCAAGAAGATCGCAGGCCCCCTTCTTGCTGCGCCATTGCGAGTCGTCCAACCCCTCCAGCAGTGTCGGGAGGATCTTCTTGACACCAAACGAGCTCAGCTTGGCAAAGCAGGCCTTTGCCGCAGCGAGGGACGCATCGCGAACGTTCGGGTTGCTGTCGCCAAAGCCGGCCAGCAGTTGCGGCACAATGTCGAGGACATAGGGCTCAAAGAGGCGCCCGAGGACGGTAGAAAAGAGTTCATAGGCAAGCAGCACTGATTCTCGCTGGCTGGCATCCTTTTTGTTCTCGACCGCTCCCCGCAAGGTAGACAATATCCTGTAGTCTTTCAGGACGCTGATGCCCCGACCAAGGACGAGGCCGGCCAGGCCGTATGCCGCACCGCGCTGCTCGGCATACTTCTTTGACGTCATGAGAACATCCATCAGTTGGGTGAAGTACTTGGGGGACTTGTCGCCACAGGTCCGCACAAGCGGCGGGAGACATTCGGCAATCGCGTACTGGACTGTCTCCGAAGGCGTGCTGAGCGTTGCCAGCAGCCTCTCGATGACGACTGGAATCTTTGTGTCTCCTGGCTTGAGATGGCGGGCAAGCGCACCGTACATGATAATGACAGCCTCGTTAACCCGGTCCGCAGCCTCCGAGTTCTTGTCCGGGGCGGCAAGAGCATTCTCAAACGTCTGCATAAGCTTGGCAACGATTGGCTTTCCGTGCACCTCAATGGCCTTGATAGCCGCTTCGAGCATCTCCTGACGGACAGTGCCGTTCTGATCGCCGAGCGGCCCGTTTTCGATGAGAAAAGCAAGGAATGGCTCGACTTGATCCTTTCCTAGATGAGGGGCAAGCTCTTTGAAGGCGGAAGCAATACCGTGGCGAGCCTCCCACAGGTCGGAGAGATCCATTTTCTTGGGCATTCCGTATTCGTCGAGTTCGGGAACACGCGGCTTGGCAAATTCGGTGTAAGATGACTGCAGCTGCTCCAGAATGCTCTTGAAAATCTCGGGCGACTTGAGTGCGGCCACGGCCTCGGCAACGGAGCGCGCTGCGGCCCTCCGAAGCTGAGCATCCTTGCTTTCCAAGTATAGGAGTGACTTTTCAGGCAGTTCTGTAGTGATTTTGAAGCCGCTTTCTTCCCATATGTCGTGGCCCAGGTCGACGTTCTCTTCAACGTCATCGTGGCAAGCCAGCCAGACCTCTTCAGACGTGGGAAGATCGCTCATGTCTACTTCAGCACTGATGGCCTGAAGCACGGTCGTTCGCACGGATACCTGCGGGACAATGATGCCCTGGGCAAGCACGTCGATCTCCTCTTTGCTAATGTTGGGCGCAATGCAGCGGACTACATCGGAGAAGCAATCCTTGATGATCTTGTAGTGTTGGCTGTAGTTTTGCATGGAAGAGATGAGCGTTGAGATCAGCTCCAGCCGCGGAAGGGCCTCGTCGGCGCAGACTCCTGTGTGGTACGAGAGAATCTCGACAGCCAATACCAGCTGGGTGTCGCGGTCTTCAGCTGCTGGAGAGAATCCGCCTTTCTGAAGGACAAGAAACACCAGGGGAAGTATGTAGATGAGAGAGACGGTGTCAAAGGGTCGCTGTTCGCCAGCGAACCGCAATTTGTAAAGCACGCGAGTGATGAGATCTGCGAGCGGCTCTTCTTGGACATTCTCCGGAATGGAAGTGATGCCATGGGCCCGCAGTGTGGCATATCCAATAAAGGGCCGGAGGGCGCCTAGGCGATGCGACATCCGGTCGGAGCAAGCAACATAGGCCATCGGAGCCGCATCACCTGTTATTTGACAGGCACCGGCTTCAATAGCGTCGAGGAGAGCCTTGACTGCCGGGCCGAGCCATAATGAAGCATCGGTGGGAGGTCCGGTAGCTAGGCTCTGGATCACGCCGATACCACGAAGCAGACGTGCCTCGAGCAGGCGAACCTTTTGTCTGATTTCTGCCTCCTTCTTGAGCTGGGCATTGACCTTGGCCGTCTCGTCCGCCGTGAGTTTCTTCTGTTGGCCTTTCTTTTGAGCCAGTTGAGCTCGGAGTTCCTCCTCCCACTTCAACAACTCGTAGTCTTTGCTGTTCTTGCTCGGAAGGCTGTTTGCCTTTTTCGCAAGAACATCGACAAAGGTCGTTCCCTCTGGGGTTCTAAAGATGGCGGCCTCGACAGGGCCAATCGATTGCAGATCCCCGACAGCCAAATCATGGCGTATCAGCTCGACAATACGCGGTGCCATACGCTCTGGAGCAACGAAGACAAGCTCGGCAGCCGCCTGATATGCTGCCGTCTTAACTGGCACAGACTAGAGAGGGAGAAACAAAAACGCCCGGTCAGCGACGAACAGTAGCAGCGCATTTGTGAACTGGTATTACTGTACCTTTTGCGTGAGCTCTGTCCGGTCGGCAATTTCTTGCAGAATTCGCTTTTCATGGTGCTGAGCCAAGCTCCCCGGGTCTACCTCCACGCGTAGGCAGAGATCAATCCAGCTGGCAAGCGGAATCAAGACGGGGCGAGCAAGAACAGCAAGAGCGCACATTTGCGTTTCTATCTGCTCCCTGTCTGGCTCGTGCCCTACTGCTTTCACAAAGTCCCGAGATCTGCGGCAGATCGAGTTCAGCACGGGCAGGAGATTATCTGTCGGTGACTTTGACAGAATGGAAGCGCTCTCCTTCTCTCCTGCGTCGAGTGTCTCTAGCCAGTTCCAGACGCCGGCAATGATAGCCCTTGCTACTTTGCCCGGACTGTGGTAGTAAAGATCCGACAATGCGCTTGCTGCTTCTTTCCGGAGGACTGGGCTGGCGCTGACTGCGGATATAGCATATATAAATGACTCTGCCCAAGCCAGGGCTGCCGCAGAGACCTGGTCGTCGTCTAGAGAGCTAAAGGCAGATGACAAGGCCCGATACAGCCATCGGATATCGTCGTCTGAAGTGTGCTTGGTGTATATCCTCGGGTTCAGGAGGAAAGAGGGTTTGGGTTCGAAAACGAGACATTGCTTCTCTAGAGAGAATTTGCCAGATAGAGCAAACAGTTTAGGCGTGGATGTTTCCGCCAGAAGGGCGGGAGCAACGGTGCAGACCACAGACGCTCCGATAACCAGGCCGTTCAGTGATGCTGCGGCGGCATTTGAAAGGACCTCCCCGTAGACATCGAGCAGTAATGGGAAAGTTGAATCGGCAAACGCCGCCACGTTGGCTGGTAGAGAACTGGCAGAAGTGCGGAATGTGTAGAGCACCTCGCCAGCCGCAATGATCCAGATGCGCCGGAAAGGAGGCTTCTTCTCAGACAGGCCTTTCACAAAGGCGTCGATTACCGGCTTTTGCAGGTCGTCCGGGCCCAGGAGGACTTCCTTGACACTCGATGTCAGAGCCTGGGCTTCAGCCGCCAGCGCTGCCTCATTTCCTTCCTTGGAAGCAGCAGCAGATAACCCAGCAGCAACTTTGGCAGCCGTCGCATTTGACTTGGGGAGGATCTCTAGTATCTGTGAATGGAGCACTCTTTGATCTGCCGATGAGAGCTTGCCGGTGTGCAGGGGCGTGAGGGCCTCATCCACAACCCGTGCCACAACGTCCAGATCGGCACAGCGAGACGCCAACCCACGGAAGGCCGTGAGGGTGCCATTCCGAACCGTCTCCTTGCTGGACTTGACGTTGGAGAGCAGCGGCTTTGACAGATGCTCGTCCAGGATCTTGGACAGGTCGTAGGCTTTCGGCAGAGACTGCACGAGCGGAGTGAACAGGTCGTCCAAAACAATCTCAGGAACTCTTAGCAGAGATTTCTTCAGAGCTGGAACCACGATATCCTCGAGCTCCTTGACGGACACAAAGTCGGAGAAGAAGTCGTGCAGGCCGTCGGCGACGTTGCTGGCAAGGGGTGTCTTGGAGCCGGTGATTTCCCTCGTGTAGAACTCAAAGTACTGGGGCTTCTCCTTGTCGAACACGGCCTTGGCCTTTGCGTTCCGGGCACACACACCGGCAATGACGCCGAGGAAGACCGCGTTTCTAGCTGCCGGCTGGGCGCCCTTGGCGGCCAACAGCTTCACAGCCTCGTCAATGACCTGCTCGCGAGTACTGTCGAGGGAGACAAGCTTCCGGAAGCCACGCCGGGCAACTACCAGCGAGGAGTGAACGAGGCCGCTTCTGGAAGATGAACGGGTGCACGTCTCGAGGGCGTTGGCTTGGCTCTGGATAATGTCCTTGCTAAACTTGGCCCAGAACTCGGTGCCGGCCAGGTGCTGCATCAGCAGACTGCACCACTCCACCAGAACAAAAGCGCCGCCCACGGCAATGTTTGTCTTTGCGGCTTCTTCGCGAATCGCATTGACCAAAAGGGCCAAGATGGCCGCATCGTTCTTGGCACAGATCGCAGTCAGGCAGCGCTGTACGGCCCGTCTCGAGGCGCGGTCCTCGTACAAGCCATGGGTCCAGAAGAAAATGGGAATGAGCCTGGCAATACCAACTCTCTCGAGACCTAGAAGAAAAGCAGGAAGCCTTTGTCAGTCCAAATCCCGTCCGTCTAGCTTTTCCGAGGCGAGGAAGCGGGGGGGCACCTACCACCGCTGGTGATCTTGTCCTCGATGCTCCGCAGCTGGGCGATCCGGAACGAGGTCGACGACGAGGCGAGGGCCACGCGGGTGGCTACAGGATCCACTCCAACCGCACTGGCAGCGCCGTTGGCTGTGACGACTGTCGTTGATTCAGACATGTTTTTGGTGAGTTTGAATGGTTGGCGGCGCAGCTCCTGGCATCGTTCCCAAGCTACCCCGAGCTCCTCCTCCTACAGAAAAGCCGGGCGGACCAGCAGCTTCAGAAGCAGGAAACCGTTTCCGAGTGCGTGTCGATGGCGCGAGACGTTGTGCGTTGTCCAGGGCGTTTTGTAGACGGTTATTTCGACGCGCTGCGGCCTTGGAGAATCCAATGAAGCCACATGCTGTCGCAGCCCGTCTTGAATTTTTCAACGGCAGCCCAGTCATAGGCCGGCGCGGCAAGAACGACTAGGGCTCGTTGGTCGCACACTCGGCAGGTGGGGGTGTGCTTTTCCGAACAGGGCAGGCGGTCAGGACATTGTGCCGTCTTTGCGGGCGCGGGGAACACCTGCCAGACAGCAGCCGCGCCCACTAAATATACATACGAGACAAGGCAAGGCCTCTAATAAGTCGCCCCTTTGGAAAAAAAGAAACGCTCCAGGCGCCCTCTTCTGCTTTCTTTCGCCAGGTGGCTTTCGCGTTCGTTAAGCTCTCATTCCTTTGTCTGCAAATTCGGTACATACAAGGAGGTTTTGTTTCTTTTCGCTTGGTCCTCTCTCGTTGCTCCGACCGCCTCTGTCTGAGGACCAATCCGGCGCATATTTCGACAACTTTTGACCTTTAGCCCTTTTGACCTTTTGACCCTTTTGATCTGAAACGCGGAAAACCACTTCTTCTCAAATGGCCGGCAACAAGAAAAAGAAGAAGCCGGCGGCAGCGATTAACAGGGGCTTTGCAACCACCTCCATTGCGTCGAAGCCAAGGGTCAATCCAGAAGCAGAGGCCGAGGCCAGTGCCGCGCAGGTTGCCGGGAAAGGCAAAGACGGGCCAGCGGCTGCTAAAGGAGCACTCGCCGAAGGAAGAGACGCCGGCACAACCGAAAGGGCAGCTGCAAGCTCGAGCGGCGGCGAAGCGCAGAAACCCCTGAGCCCCGAGGAGTTTGAGAGACAGCTGGAAGAGTCGGAACTTCAACTGCTTGTTGAAAAACATGCACAAAAGGTCCGACGGGATGCTCAGCGGCAAATCACGCGCCTCGAAACCGACCGGCGGCTTCTGCGAGGCCAGTCAGAGTCGATAAACGCAAAGAAATGGCTGCCCCCCGAGATCATGGACTCTATCCTGGAGCTCCTCCAGTCGGAAAGCCGGTTCGCGGCCTTGAGCACGACGTCGGATAGCTCGACAGGAGGCAAGCTTCTTCCCGAGGAGGACCTCACGATCAAACTGTGGACTCTGCAAGAGACCCTGAATGCGACCGGGTTCCCCAGCGAAAAGGTGCAGCTGGCTGTGAAACACGTCTTGGAAATCTCCACGCAGATTGGCTCTGCGGTCAAGGATTCCATATGGGGGCTTGACGAGGCTCTGGACTGGCTCGCGAGAGCGTGCACTCCCGAGGAGCTGCCAAGCTACACCAAACGTGTGCCTCTGGGAGGAGGAGGAGGAGCCAAGGCTGCGCAAACCGGTAAGTCCACCAAGAGGAGTCTCGATGGTTCGTGAGTGCTCTGCTGGTTTGGCTCTGTCGCTAACTTTAGGCGTGCCAGACTCCCCGCCGACTGATTCGCCTCTACTATCTGGGACAGCAACTCCGCGGCTATTGGAGCCGGAGACACAGCAGAAAAACAGTCCAAAGAACTCGGGCCGCGCGCGTTCTCCGAAGCTAGCACCGAAGCAAGCCATCATCACCTACAGCGGCGACATTGAGCCCGAGGATCTCGTGCCCATGTACCTTGATGCAAAGGCCAAGCTGTATGCCATCCAGCGCCCTCGGCAGAGCGCCAGGGGAAAGGGAGAGCCGCAGGCGCCGCCACCGGCGGACAGCAGCGATGACGACATGGAGGTTGCCAGGCTACTGGGAAAGCTTGACCGCATACAAAACGATATCCTCTTTGACAAGAGGCTTGCTGAAATGCAGTGGCGCTCCAACAGAATCATTCTGGAGCGCGAATTTGCGGAAGCGGCAAAGGCGGCCGCTCAGAGGCAGCGTGAGGAAGCCAACGCGGCCGCAGAGGCAAAAGGAGAAGAAGCTCCTGCAAAGGACGATGACGACACCACGGATGGCGAGGTCAACGAGGAGGCGGAGCGGATCGCGGCAGAGGTCCTGGCCCAAGGCGAAGATAGTGATGACGACGCGATAGCAGACCTCTTTGCCAGCCTGCCCGTGAGCGAGGTCGATCCGGACACGGGCAAGACCAATACGGTGATCAACAATGCGGACGGCACAAAGCTCATCATCCGGGACTTTGGCAAGTGGACAGGCGTGAGCCCGATGCGCGCTCTGGACGAAGCGTGCCGGTCGAGGTATGTGCAGCGCCAGCTTCTTGCAGATGGAAACACAGGACCACATACTCACCTCCAGGGACACTTCGGTCAAAATCACATATCACTTGTTTTCCGAAGCCACATACGCAAACCAGCACTTGGTGGTCATCAACTGGACAAAGCCACAAGAGGTGCCTCCGCTGCCGCCCATCACGGACGTGGAGGTGGCGATGCAGCCCGGCCGGTTTGTCTTTAAGATGTCGGGCATCGCCACCCCGGATGCCAAGCAGTCCGAGGCCTTTATAGCCACGGCTGCGCTCTTCTTCATCTTTGGCGCGTCCGCCAAGGAGGAGAAGGTAGCGATGCGGCTTCCGCACCTGTGGCGCGATCTCTGGTCCGAGTTTGCGGAAGCCAAAAAGAAAAAGGCCGATGCGGAGGACCGAGCCATGATCAAGGAGATCCGCAGCCTTGTGCGGCAGCGGCGCGACCAGGAGCTGGAGGACGGCGTCGTGCTCCCGGGCGCGTTCCGCGGGCGCGGCGCCAAGGGGGGGCCGGCGGCGGACGCGGGCGAGGATGCCGGGCTGGACCGCGGCGGGCGCGGCGCGGCGGACGCCGAGTACCTCAAGCGCATCTGGCAGGACAAGAGCAGCTCCCCGCGGTATCAGGCCATGCTGCGCTCGCGCATGCAGCTGCCCATGTGGGCGTTCCGCCAGCAGGTGCTGGAGACGATTGACCGCGAGCAGGTGGTGATTGTGTGTGGCGAGACAGGCTGCGGAAAAAGCACGCAGGTGCCGTCGTTCCTGCTGGAGAACCAGCTCTCGCAGGGCAAGGCGTGCAAGATCTACTGCACGGAGCCGCGGCGCATCTCGGCCATCTCGCTGGCCAAGCGGGTGAGCGAAGAGCTGGGCGAGGGCCGCAACGACCTGGGCACGGCGCGCTCGCTGGTCGGCTACGCGATCCGGCTCGAGGCCAACACCAGCCGGGAGACGCGGCTCGTGTACGCCACG
The DNA here is from genome assembly GCA_019925645.1 of Graphilbum cf. rectangulosporium. Classification (NCBI taxonomy): domain Eukaryota; kingdom Fungi; phylum Ascomycota; class Sordariomycetes; order Ophiostomatales; family Ophiostomataceae; genus Graphilbum; species Graphilbum cf. rectangulosporium. The sequence goes on from JADHKI010000020.1 coordinate 193,615, forward strand.
ACGGGCATTGTGATGCGCATGCTCGAGGGCTCCAACGAGCTGCGCGAGATCACGCACCTGGTGCTGGACGAGGTGCACGAGCGGACGATTGACAGCGACTTTCTGCTCATTGTGCTCAAGAAGCTGCTCGTCCGGCGCAAGGACCTCAAGGTTGTGCTCATGTCGGCGACGGTCGACGCGGAGCGGTTCTCCAAGTACCTCGGCGGAGCGCCGGTGCTCAACGTGCCGGGCCGGACGTTCCCGGTGCAGGTGCGGTACCTCGAGGACGCCGTCGAGCTGACCGGCTACACGGTGGACCAGCGCGCCATCGGCCAGGAAAAGGTGGTGGAGCTGGACGACGACGACGCGCCGGCGGACGCCGAGATCGAGGCCTCGTCGAAGCCGGAGCTGATCAAGACGCTCAAGGGCTACTCCAACCGCACGCGCAACACGCTGTCGCAGATGGACGAATACCAGATCCCGTTTGATCTGATCGTGCAGCTCATCGCCCAGGTGGCCAACGACCCCGAGCTGAGCCGCTTCAGCAAGGCCATTCTCGTGTTCCTGCCCGGCATTGCCGAGATCCGCACGCTCAACGACCTGCTGCTGGGCGACCAGCACTTTGGCTCGGCCTACTGGCAGGTGTACCCGCTGCACTCCACCATTGCCACGGAGGACCAGGAGGCGGCCTTTCTGGTGCCGCCCGAGGGGGTGCGCAAGATCGTGCTGGCGACCAACATTGCCGAGACCGGCATCACGATCCCAGACGTGACGTGCGTGATCGACACGGGCAAGCACCGCGAGATGCGCTTCGACGAGCGGCGGCAGCTGTCGCGGCTGATCGACACGTTCATCTCGCGGGCCAACGCCAAGCAGCGGCGCGGGCGGGCGGGCCGCGTGCAGGAGGGCCTGTGCTTCCACCTCTTCACGCGCTACCGGCACGACCAGGTGCTGAGCGACCAGCAGACGCCCGAGATGCTGCGGCTGTCGCTGCAGGACCTGGCCATCCGGGTCAAGATGTGCAAGATCGGGGCCATTGAGGAGACGCTGAGCCAGGCGCTGGACCCGCCCTCGGCCAAGAACATCCGCCGCGCCATTGACGCGCTGGTGGACGTGCGGGCGCTGACGGCGACGGCGGCCGAGGAGCTGACGCCGCTGGGCATCCAGCTGGCGCGCCTGCCGCTGGACGTCTTCCTCGGCAAGCTGGTGCTGCTGGGCACCGTGTTCAAGTGCCTGGACATGGCCATCACCGTGGCCGCCATCCTGTCGTCCAAGTCGCCCTTTGTCGCGCCCTTTGGCCAGCGCGCCCAGGCCGACACCGTGCGCCTGGGCTTCCGCCGCGGCGACTCGGACCTGCTGACGGTCTACAACGCCTACCTGGCCTGGAAGCACGTGTGCCAGTCGGCCGCCGGCGCCACCAGCGGCCAGGAGTTCCAGTTCTGCCGCAAGAACTTTCTCAGCACCCAGACCCTGGCCAACATTGAGGACCTCAAGGGGCAGCTGCTCGTGTCTCTGGTCGACTCGGGCTTTTTGCCGCTGACCGAGGAAGAGCGGCGCAACCTGAGCCGGCTGCGCTACCGCGGCGGCGGCGGTGGCGGGCGGCGGCGCCAGGCCTTTTTCGAGCTGCCGCAGCGCGTCAACCTGTACAGCGACCTGGACGTGGTGGCGCAGGCCGTCATCGCCTGGAGCTTCTACCCGAAGCTGCTGGTGCGCGACGCGCCCGGCGGCGGCGGCCACGGCCTGCGCAACATTGGCAACAACCAGTCCATCCGGCTGCACCCGTCGAGCGTCAACAAGGGCCGCAACGACCTGCGCTGGCTGTCCTACTACCACATTATGCAGGCCAAGTCGTTTTACAACGCCCACGACACCACGGCCGTCGAGGCCTTTCCCATTGCGCTGCTCTGCGGCGACGTCCGCTGCGATGTTTGTGCCTCCTCTCCGAGCGCGTCCTTGTTGACATGATGCTACTGTATGAAACACAATGCTGACTGTTTTTTTTTCTCTGGTTTGCAGATGTACGCGGGCGTCATGGTCCTCGACGGCAACCGCGCCCGGTTTGCGGCGCCGGACTGGAAGACGCTGCTGGTACTCAAGGCCCTGCGGGCCCGGCTGAGGGAGATTCTGGCGCGCGCGTTCAAGGCGCCGGGCAAACAGCCGACGGCACAGCAGGAGCGCTGGTTCGAGGTGTGGCAGCGGGTGTTTACGCAGGACTTTGGCGCAGACAGCAGCGCCAGCGCGGCCGGCAACGGCAGCGGCAGCGGCAGCGGCAGCGGCGGCAGTGGCGGTGGCGGCGGCGGCGGCGGCGGCGGCGGCGGAAACCACAACAACGCAAGCAAAGGCGGAGCCGGCGGCAGCCACCACCACAATCGCCATCAACCGCATCAACCGCATCACCCCCATCACAGCAAGGCCTAGGTCGGCCGGGCTTCCCCGATGCGGAAGAGCTCCGGTGTGGGCGCGGAAAGGCCGGAAGGGCCAGCGTTCCGATGGGTTATCAAAAAGGCACAACAGGGAATCGCATAGACTTTAGCAGAGATCTGCACACGGAATACACTCGAGAAGTTTTCTTATGGGCATTGTAGTTCTCCTTCTCTTTCGAAAAGACATGGTTGTCCCGCAGAGGATCGCTTGTTAGTGCTGTCAGTGAAAAGTGCATGACGGCGGCGTCCAAACGCGTCTTGCCAATTCTCGAATAGCGGAATTGTTCTATTGCGGTATCTGACTGTTTGAGTTGGCATACATAAATGTCAAGAGCTTTAGCAGATTCGATAGTGCCGGACAATGAAAAAACAGCAAAAGGAAAAACAGCAAAAGATAAAACAGCAAAAGAGATTTCTTCACTGTGATCCCATGACCTTGAAGCTCAAGGGAAAATCAAATATCGGTGCACGCTCCCAGATGACCTATAGAGGGTTCAAGCATGACAAGGAAGAAGAACAAACACATGGCGTTTCAAATAGGACCCTCCATCTGGTACAGTCCATGTACCTACCCGCCACAAGGTCTTATCCTGGCAGCTCAGAGTACCCGTGGACATCGGCGGGAGGAACGCCGTAGTACGGGGCAAAGCGGCGCCCGTCGTACGGAATCTCCCGAGGCCCGTTTGGGCCTCGCTGCCCGTTGTTGCCGGGCTGATCCTCCCAGCCAGACGACGGTGCCCTCGGCACGTCATGCATGGCCACGGCGTCCGAGGTAAACCGGCCATGGGTGCGGTTGAGGCTGTTGGTGCGGAAAGCCGACGCCGACGCCGACGCCGACGCCGACGCCGACGCCGACCCGACCGCAGCCGCACCGACAGCTCCGGCGGCAAGCTCTGCGCCGTGGACGCCGCCAACGTCACTGAATTGGCCGGACCGCTGGTGGCGCAGGCTGCCCGGGCGGAAGAGCAGCCCAGGCAAGGACGGGTCCAGGTCGTCGGGCAGATCCCGTGGCGGCGGCGACTCGGCACGGGCCAAGCCGGCACCATGCCGCCGCCGGTGCCAGAGACGGTAGCCCACAAGACCGGCCACCATGATGAAGAACCCACCGATGCTGACACCGACGGCAACCGGCACGACCACCCGGGAGGTGTGCTTCGTGTCCGGCAGGGGCGATGCTGACGGAGAAACACCGGGCGTCAGGCCGTCCGAGGGCGAACCTGTCTCTGAGGGTGTGCCCGTGGCGGGGGATCCGGATCCGGAGCCGGGGCCCGCCGTGGAGTTGGTGCCAGGGGACGAGCTTGTTGTGGCACCGCCAGAAGACGAGGGGGGTGTGCTCGTAGCGGGCGTTGTTGTTGCGCTGGAGGTCTTGGAAGTGATGGTGGTAAACGGAGTTGGGGTTCCTGGTCAGGGCATAATGAGCAAGATCTTCTTTAGAACCCTCCGGAGGCAGGGCAAGAGGCTGGCAAACGGAAGCGACGCACCTGAAAGCGTCACAATGTAGTTTCCGTTGGAGCAGTTGGCCTGCCTGGCCGTGTCGTCGAGGCAGAACCACTCCTGCTCGTCGTGCGGGCACGGCTGCATGCCCATATCGGCGTATTGGGGGACGCCGCCGCCGTTGAGGCAGAACTTGGGGCAGTTGCTGCCCTTGGACCAGTGGGGGGCCGTGCAGGTGCCGCGGTAGTAGTCGTTGGACGTGCCGTTCATGCACACTCCGTTGGCCAGGCAGACGTCGCCGCTGCGGCAGCACAGGCCGGCGGCGCTGCCGTGGTCCGTGCCGCACGTCTCGTGGCCGCCGCTCTTAGTCCCGTCGGGCCAGAAGCAGTCCGCCCGCACCGGCGAGGCCAAGAGGCCGACCAGGATCACAGCCATGGCCATGAGCCGCAGAAAAATCACACAGCAGAGACGGGACGTGTTCTTGCCCGTGCTCTTCCGGCCGCAGGGGCCACAGATCGAGGCCAAGAACGCCGGCGCGCTCGGCGTCGTCGGCGTCGTCGTCGTCGAAGCAGAAGAACTGGAGGCGGCTGACAATGGAGCCGCTGAAGAGGAGGAAGACGACGCCACCATGGAGGAGCGAACCGACGGAGGGGGCAGCGGCGACGACGACGACACCGGCGCCTCCGCCCCCTTGCCAGCAGGAGGAGGGCGTGCGGCCTCAGCAAGAGGGCCACTTTGCGTTGCCATGACAGAAAACTTGACGGTGCTGATACCTTGTCCTTGTCCTGCAGAGAATGATCTGTGAGCTAGACTTTCAGTCCATTACCTCACCGTGGAAACGCCCTTTTGAAAAACAGGTCTCGGCTGAAAACAAGAGGGAGAACGGTGCAAGTGAAAGAGCAGGAGGAGAGAAGCCTGCTTGAAGAGAAAGGAGAGAAGCCTGCTTTGGAGAGAAAGGAGAGAAGCCTACTTTAGAAAGAAAGGAGACTGGAAAAGAAAGCCAAAAAATGAGTTCACGATGAGGACAGACAAAAAAGCTTTGGGGGACACGTCGGTCAGTTCGCAAAGAGGGAAGGCACGACTGGACAATTGCCAGGCAGTTGCCCGCCCAGGAAAAGGGGGGGGGGGCATCGACATCCCCAGGTGACTGACCCGCCACGGCAGCACAAAGTGAGCCAGACAGAAACAAAGGCGACAATCAGGAACAAAACGGCCGTGGAACGAGGCAGCGCAACGCTGGAAGACGGGAACCGCAGTGTTTCAGCGTGCTGTATCCCCCCTCCCCAAAACCTTGTGCTCGTCCGGTCGCTTGCCACCAAGAGCCGAGCGGTCCAGACACGTCGACGCCGAAAACTGTTACGCATTGTGCTCGCAGGTCGCTTGTGGCAGGGAGAAACAGTGCACAGAAACGATTCAAGAGGCTGCCGAGAAGACTCAAGCTGCCGCAAGTTACTGTGATGTGGAAAGCGTTGCTACTTTACTCGTTCTGCCTGGGAAAAGAAGCTCGAGATAAGGGGCCTGGAACTGCAAAACGCAGATGTCGTCAAACCATAACAGGCAACAAAAAAGTACAGCGCAAAAGATACACTAGACAACAAGAAGAGCTGACAAGACATTAGGAAATGTCGGCAAAGAAAAATCAAGGTAGGAAATATAACGAATAGAGAAATTTGTATTGCTCGATCGAGGTAGCAATAGCCCTGCAGGTAAAAGTAAAACGCCGTGAGTATGAAAACCCCCATTAATGGTTTGGAGACCCAGCCGGTATAAAAAAAGTAATAGTCAGGAGACAAAAAAATAGACGAGCAACGAGCAGTAAAGTCCACAACGGGACACGTAAAACAAAATAAAAAAAGGGGAGCCTTGGCGGGAAAAAAAGAACGGAGAGAGGGGAAGCAACGCAATGGGGTGTCGACAAAGAAAGATCCACGACCCAGCTCCCAATAATACAGCGACTGTAGGCAAAGGAAAAGGGTGGTAACAGCGAGGAAAAACAGGCAAAAGGAAAGAACACACAAAAAGGAAGAGCATAAAAGCTGAAAGCCAAGTGAGACAAGACAAAAAAAGACAGTCGAGGACAGCCAAAGACAAAAAAGACAAAAAAAGACAAAAGACAGAAAAGACAATGACAAAAAAGGAGACGTCAAGAACCGGCGGGACTTGAATCTCCGGGGCGGTACATGCTTAGCTTGCTTTACAACAATACTCCGTGCTGCCTTTCCAACACCCGTCTTTTCCACCATTGGTCACATCCGTCCATTTCCCAATTCCGCTGCCGCATCCTTCCGCCGGGCGCCGTCCGGATAGTTCGCCAAAGCCAATGAAACGTGAAGAGGTGGTACTGATTTACTCGGCGCCTATTTCGCCAGTTCCCTCCATGCCAAAGGTAGCTGAGCCGAAGTCGAAGCCGCCGTCGTTGTCGTTGCTTTCGTGCAAAAAGGTGTCAAAGTCAAAGTCGTTGAGCACGTCGCCGCTGGTCAGCGGGTCTGCAAATTCCAAGCCTCCAAACTGCTGTTCACAATTAGTCCTGCTCTCTCCCGACGTAGGCAATGATGCACGAGAAGGCAATAAAGAGAAAAAGAGGCGCAACTCACCAGTCCACTGTCAATGAAAGCCGAGCCCTGGTTCGGGTCCGCCACGGCCGCCGGGGCCGGGACTGGTGCCGAAGTGGGAACTGGCGCTGGCGCTGACGCGGTTGGCTGGCCGTTGGAAACCAGCTGGCCTGCCGTCACGGTGGGGTTGAGGCCCTGTGGCGGTTTGGCGTTGAAGCTGGCCGGATTGACCGGCGTGATGGGCGTAGCAGGAGTAGGCGGCTCCGCTTCCGCCGGTGGCTCTGCGACCGGCGTAGCGGCAGCATTGAGGTTCGAAGCCGATTTCTTTTGGGCAGCGGTCTGAGGTTTCTATTGATCAGTGCTGTGCTTCTTGACAATCACACACTTGATCCAGCGGTACGCGGAAAAACGAAAAAAAACCGCGACCAACAAGACAAGGGAGAATAAAAATAAAAAAGAGAACGGCGTGCAGGACAACATTACCTTTTTGGTTGCCTTTCCGTCCTTCTTCTTCGGGTTGTTCTTCGCGGACTGTTGCGGCGTGGGCGGCGCTGCTGTGCTGGTCTGAGGCGACGCCGTCTGGTTCCTCTGTCCCGTAGCACCAGTGGCGTTGGCAGGGGCCGAGGGCGGAGGCATGGCGGCCGATCGTTGCTGGGGCGTGCCCTGAAGCTGCGGTGTCTGCGGGCCGCTGCTTTGCGGGCCTCCAGGGCCTCCTGCAGTTGGCGGCCCTGCCTGCTGCCACTGAATCTGCGCACCGCCCGGATTGGCGGCCCCCGCAACGGGACCACCGGCGACGGCTTGGCCGGCAGCAGCGGCAGCTTGTGCTTGCTGCTGCTGCTGCTGCTGCTGGCGGGCGACGGCGAGCATCTGCGGGTTCATCTGCGGGTTCATCTGACCGTTGCTGAACTGAAGGGCACCGGGGTGGGTGGCGGGCGTGCGCATGCCGTTCATTTGTTGTTGGGGGTTCATGCTGTCCATGGGGTTGACGCCCTTGAAGAAGTTGGGAGCCATGCTGGGGTCCATGTGGGCGCCCAAAAAGTTGACCGGGTTGGGCGAGCCGCGCGACTGGGGATTGTCGGGCAGCGGCGAGCCCATGCCGGCACCGGCCATCTGGCTGTTGCGCTTGACCTGCTCGGCCGGGTTGGGAGAAGTGCCAGAGCGGCCGCCTTGCGGCGACGCGCCCTGGAAAGACTGCGCGGGGTTGGGGATGCCCGCGTTGGGCACGCCGGGACCGCCCGGGCCGCCTGGGCCCAGGGGGGCGCCGGGGACGCCGGCGACCGCGCCGGGGGTACCGTCTGCACGGGCCATGCCGTCCTGCTCCTGACGGGCCATCATAAGGCGCTTCTTGTTTTGCTGTTCCAGGAGCATCAGCTGCATCTGGTAGTCTTGCAGCGCATGGTTGCTGCCGTTGCCGGCTTGGGCACCGGCAGGCGCACCGCGCATGGCGGCGGTGCCGGCCAGGTCACCCGTATTGTAGTAGGCCGTCAGGGCGGTGCCGTCGGCGCCTTGGTGCACCAGGGGCGAGCCCTGACCGGGCGGACCGCTGACATTGGGCAACGCCTTGTTGGGCAGCTGGGCACTGTGGTGTTGCTGGAGGTTCTGCGAGTATGCCTGGATAAGCTTAGCTTGCGTTGCCGGGGACTGGCTGGACAGCGCCTGCAGCTGCTCATGATTCAACGAAGTCGGGTTGATCCCGCTGACGACGAGCATCTGGTTCAGCTGCGGGTTGATCAGGCCGGGGCCTACCTGCTGGCCAGGCATGCCCTGCGCAACACGTCCACCGTGCATCATGGCAGCCGCATTCTGATTGAAGGGGACGCTGTCCAGGCGCGGCCGCTTGGACGGCGAAGGCGCGTTGTCGGCCGAGCCGGGCGACGCGAGCCGGCCGCGGCTGCCATCCATGTCGGAAGGATCGCGCTGCATCTGGCCTTGCTTTGCCTGAAGCATGGCCATGCCTTGAGGACTAGTACACGCACAAAGTGTTAGACGGCAGCACGCTTTTGAAGAGAACAGAGGTTGTAGGAAAATAGAGGGCGGGAGGAGGGCCGTAAACGTCTGCCATCTTACATGTTCTGGCTGTTGGCCATGGCCGTCCGGGACAGATTGGTCCCGGGCTTCATGGCTAGCATAGCGCCGTTCTGCATGCTGCGCATCAGCTGGAATTGCTGCTGGGGGTTGTCGGGGCGCATCTGGCGGAGAATGTCCTGTTGTTGGCTCTGGCGGTGTCGTGACTGTGTCTGTGTTTTTGCTTGTCAGTGCCAGCAGCGCCCAGGGAGGGGGGGGGGGGGGTGGTGCAGAGGAGGCAGTACATACCTGGATAAGATTAATGTATTGGCTCACGCCGGGATGCGAGCCCTTGCCCTTTTGCGCGTGGAACATCTCCCAAAAGAGGCAGAACCAGTCGTAGAGAAAGCAGCTGTTGGAAGGCATGGGCACGTTTGGCGCCGGCAGGTCTTCGAGGCGCTTCATGTCGCTGCCGTCCTTTGAGTCGGTTTCCATGGGGTCCGAGTTGACGCCATTGCGGATGAGATTGCCGTTCTCGTCGCGACGGCCGGGAATCTCGCTCTGCAGGTTGAGCGGCTGATCCAGTATGGCCTTTGCGCAGTCGTACATTTCGTAGCGCAGAAAATACTCGTAGATATACGTGTTGAGAAGCTTGCGGTTATTTTCATCGTTCATGGGTAGCTGCTGCTGTTGTTGTTGTTGTTGTTGTTGTTGCTGATGTTGTTGTTGCTGCTGCTGTTGTTGTTGTTGTTGCTGCTGCTGCTGCTGTTGCTGTTGAGCCTGCTGCTGTTGAGCCTGCTGCTGTTGAGCCTGCTGCTGCTGTGCCTGTTGTTGAGCCTGCTGCTGCTGTTGGACCTGTTGAGCCTGTTGAGCCTGTTGAGCCTGTTGGGCCTGTTGGGCCTGTTGAGCCTGTTGCGCTTGTTGCAGTGCTTGCTGCTGTTGTAGCTGCTGCTGTTGCTGCACCTGAGCCTGCTGTTGCTGCTGTTGTTGATGCTGCAGGAGCAGCTGCTGGTGCTGCTGTTGCTGCTGTTGCTGTGCCTGTTGTTGTTGTTGTTGCTGCTGCTGTTGCTGCTGCTGCTGCTGCTGGAGCTGCTGCTGCTGCTGCTGCTGTGCTTGTTGTTGCTGTCGGTTGACAGCGCCTGGTGGAGGTGTTGGGACGCCAGACATCATCATGGGCGCTCCCACGGCTCCGCCCATGGCGCCCATGTTGGCCATGTTCACGTTCATGGTGGCGGATTGGCAGGCTTTTCAGCAAGGCAAGAGGAGCAAAAAACCGAAAACAGAAAAAAAGGGAGCGTCCTGAAACAAGATCGCGACACCAGCGGTGCACGCTATTTGCGCGCGTGAGTGAGTAGGCTCTGCGATTTCCCGCTGTTGGCAGTCACTTGGCACCCAAGGATGCTAGCAGGAGGACAGAGGTATGTGACAAAAATGAGAGCGCGGAAAAAAAAGGGCAGGCGTGAACAGTAGTGATAAGAACAGTCGATCGTCGCGAGGGTCGGCGGGCAACAGGCAAACGCGCGCGACGCAGCGTGGCAATAAGAGACAACAGTCGAGGCGCACGGTCAAACCGGGATACTTTTATGGCAGGCGGCGGCGGCGGCGGCGGCGGCGGCGGCAGCGTCGACAAAGAGTCGCGCGTTTGGCAGTTCGGATAAGACAAGGTCTTGCCGAGCAGAAGGCGATGGAAAGGGCTCAAAAAAGTCGGCAGGATCGGGGCAAGCTGTGTGCCGTAGTCAGCGCGCAGCGTTTGCGAGCCGGAGTGTAGTGATGTTTTGCGTTTGCGTTTGCGTTTGCGTCGCGAGCAGCCGGTCGTTGGCAAGAGGGAAAACAGGCCGTCGACGAAGCGCCAACTACAGCGGCAACGGCAGCAGGGATGGCCGCCTCGTTTCTGGTGCTGCTTCTGCCGCGGCTCCTGCGTCTGCTGTGGTTTCTGCTGCTTCTGCTGCTTCTGCTGCTTCTGCTGCGGCCACAACCACGGGCGCTGCTGCTGGAGTCGGGGCCGCTCCCACAACTCGATCTGTAGGCCGGTCGGACGACTGCGAAGGGACCCGGGCGGGCGAGGACGGCCACATCAAAAGGCAGGAGGCAATGTCCCCAGGTCAGTCTCAATGGCGGCGGCAGCAGGCGGAGGAGGAAGAAGGGGGCAGGGCCACACAGGGCGCAGCCGGCCGAGAGCGAGAGAAGGAGGATGTGAGGAGCCGACAAAGACAATGGGGAGACGGAAACGCAACCTAGCGAGACAACCGCTTTTTTTCGAGGGGGTTGGCGAGAAAAGGAAACCCAAACAAGATGCCAAAAAAAGGGGGGGGGGGGGGACTTTCGAAAAAAGAAAAGTAGGGCGCAGGGAGGGGGGCGGGATCACGGAAAAGCAAAGCGAGGGAAGAGAGATAAAAAAAAACAGGTTCAAGATGTGCGGCAGAGAAGATTTGGGGGAGGGCGGAAGGCGAACGAGAGACGGGACGGGGGTTGCTGGCAAACGGGGGGGATCTGGGAAGGTAGGTAGGTAGGTGTGTGTGTGTATGTGCGTGTGTGTGTGCAAGGGACGCCAGGTTCTATTAGAGTGTGGCTCGGGCTCTGTTGTAGGGGGCCTGCAGGGCCCGAAGAACAACCGTAATAGGGAGGAACGCTGCTGGGACCATAGCTGAGCGAAAGACGGGGGGGGAGGAAGGCACGGGCAGGTGGTGCGAAGTCCGGCGTGCCAAGCGCAGATTGTGGCATGGGCGGTGGCGAGACCATGCGTAGTTCTGGTACTGCTGCCTGAGAAGCAAGGCGCCAAGGCACGAAAGCGGGCTAGAGGCCGCTTCTGACGCAATGATGCCTCAGGCTGCACAGACATGATTGGCCAGCTCTCAGGGGGGCGATAAAGGGGGCGGATTACGAGGGCTTACACCGTGTGAGCTACCATGTTTTGCGTAGGCAGCACGGCCACCAGGTGATAGTTTCCCATTTTGCTTTTTTTTTTTCCCCTCGTCAACATTTCGTCTGCCGCTGCGGTTGTGGTGTGCTGTCGTTGTGGTGTGTGCTGTCGTTGCTGTGTGTTTTTGCGCATGTCGTGATCGGTAGCTGCATGCGGAGATGCGGAAGGCTGTGCTCATTTTAAACCTGAACGCGCCACTACTGGTCTCAGCTGCTTTCTTGGCCCGCCTCAGTACAAGTTACGCGTAGCGGCCAGTTCTGGCGGCCACAGGACGATGCAGTGGACCGCCGCATGGACAGGGCGGAATCTCAGTTTCTTGTTCGTGAAATGAATGCCAGCTTGGCCGAAATGACAAGTAGAGCGCGCCCGTTGAGGGCGGCTGGTGTCTGAGTGGAGACGTTTTTTGCCCTTTTGCCTGTGAATATCCCGGTTTTCCTGGTGCACAATCAGAGCAACCGAGAAAACCCTACAAGCAAGCAAAAAAAAAAAAAAAAAACGTGTTCCACCGTAGGTCACTCGTACGGCCGCAGCAGCGCTGGACGCCAGTGTCTGGCACGATGGGCTGCGTGCGTACGAAACGCGTCCTCGTGTTGACCTCTGAATCGGTGGATGCGTGGATGCTTTTGGTGCAAATAAGGGCGAGTGATCGGCTGCTACCCGATGCGTTTTTGCAGCTCATCGCTCGTTAGGGCCTAGGCTACCCGACCATGTGGTTGGCGCCCGCTGCACAAGGGATAGCACACATACAGCGAATAAGAAAAGAAAAAAAAAGAAAAAGAAAAAAGAAGAAGAAAGAAGAAACATCACGAGAAGCGAAAGGATAATCAGCAGGATATACGTGAAAACGCTTTGAGGACATAATCGGCTCCAGCAGGGCTTTTCTGCTTCCCGTGGGACTTTTTCTTTCAGCACTGCTAAAATTAACTAAGCTTTTGAAGTCGTCCTTTTCAGGGTTCTTTCCAAGGGTTCTGCCCCGGCGGCGCCAGGCATTGTCGGGACTTTTTGGCACGTTTGGATGGGGGGGGGGGGGGGGGGACGCCGACCAGGTGAGATATTACCCTTGTGGGCAGTATATGTCAGACTGGTAAGCAACTCTTCGGTTCCTTGTTTGATACCATGATCACGACCACTCGCTTTAATAGGATTTAGAGTTGCCCCACAGGCCGGCAGCCGCACTATGTTCTATTTGGGGTTCGTTTCCTGTCTCTGGCCACTGCCGGTTTACGAGCAACTTTTCTGGATCCGCCTACAGCTCTTCGCCGGGTCTTGGTATTGTCGTCCACCACTACTGTCTGAACTTGCCCACGGTGCTCCTGCCATCCGGGCCTATCTTGTCATCCCCAGACATGCAGAGCAACCAGGTTAGATGCGATGGGATAAGACCGTAAGATATAGTGGCCGCTCGATAACATACAGGCAACTTCCCTCTTTGGTTGCTGCAGAATGCATATTTGACTTGCTTGATCTATTTGGTATGACGGACTGTCCCACCAGGCTCGAGAATTCCCGAGGCTCCTTGTCTGGCTGCCCGTGTGGACATGCCAGTATCACCGTGCCTGCCATCCGCGTCATTCTCGGCAACCCAGACGACAGCTGCTTCTCCCTGCTGTCGAGCGTCTTTTCCAGATGCTGGCATGTCCACGCTTCGGTGAGCTACCAAATAGGGGCGTCTGTGTATGCACACAGGTCCGGCCTCTTTGGCAGGCATCGTCTTTCGGTCCCTCGCGATGCACAGCAAAAAAAAAAAAAGAAAAAAAAAAAAAAGAAAAGACGGAACAGCGCGCCGGCTGCTCTCTCTTTGATTCCGCTCTACCCGCCGTCCGCACGCTCAATCGTCTTCCGGCGGCAGCTCGTCGTCAATGTAACGGATCAGGGATATCCGCATTTCCGTAGTGTCGTTGCCGCGCAGCACGTCGCTGATAAAGTGCGCCTCGACCTGCACCTGCACCATCTCGAGGGCGCCGCGCAGCACGCCGCACAGGATGTTGGAGTACCACAGCTCGTCCTGGGCGCGGCCATCGTCGGGCAGCTCGACAAAGTCGGCCAGCGGGTTGTCGTCGAAGACGAGCGAGAACTGCTTGCCGTCGCTGGTCCAGTTGGTGACGGCCGGCGTGGTGTTGAGGAAGATTTTGAAGCCGACCTGACATGAGCCACGGAGCACGGCGGAGAATGCAAGAGAGAAAGCAGAGAGAGGCAAGAGAAAGCGCAACACACCTTGGACACCATGTCGGCCGTCTCGCGGAAATTGGTGCAGCGCTTCATGCTCACAGACTTTGCCAGGTAGTCTTCGATGAGGCGCAGGCCAATGTTGTAGCCCATCTTGTCGAGCTGCTTGTTGACCTCGACGTAGTCACTGTCAAAGTCCTTGCACAGCTGGGCCACAATAGTGCCGTAGGTCAGCGTGACCAGCTCGGCATTGACCTTGTCTATGCGTGTTCTGGCGGAAAAAAAAAGGCTGCGTCAGCCGAGGCGTCCAGCAAGAAAGGGACATGGGGGAGAGGCGACGCTTACTTCCATATCCTGTCAAAGACCAGTCAGCTTGGTCTCCAGTCAATCAGGATGCCGCCGACAGAATCCCCGCCTTTGTGGCAGAGCAGACAAGGAAGGGGGGAGAACGTACTCTTCGCCCACGCGAGCGGCTTTGGCAGCAGACATGACGCGCGCAGCCGAGTTTCTGTTGCGCCGGCCAAATGGAAAAACAAGTACAAAGCTAGAGGGGGGCCTCGCGGAGCCGCGGTAGTTGGTGGATGGGCGCCCAGCGGTGTAGAGCTGCGATGCAATTACCACGTTGAAGGGGAAGGGGGAGGGGGGGGGGGGGAGGAGGAGGAAGATGCCGCGCGGGAAACCGTTGCTGAACAGGCGATAAGGCGTTGGGGCCCCACCCAAGCGGGTGCCGATAAGCCTCAAGCGCGGCGTGGAAAATCGAATTTGCGGAGCTCGGCTCCAAGCAGCAAAACAATAAAAAAACGGGACCAATACAATAAATACATCGCGACCTCGCCATCGTCTACGCGAACCACCACCCGGCGCCCTGCTTTTCCATTCTCTAGCCGTCAACATTCTCAATTGCGACTCTTTTTCTTTTTCTTTTCTTTTTTTTACCCCTCCTCAAAAGCCACAACCGGTGCCCGCCATCAGCATCATGTCGGAGAAGAGACGCGCCTCCAACCCGGATCCGGGCAAGCAGCTGGTCAAGCGGCCCAACCTGGGCGGCGGCTCGGGCGACAAATCCGGCGCGGGAAGCCAAGCGCTGACGCAGGTGGTGGGTTTCCGGAGAGACTGTTACTGATAGGGAGGGGGAGGGGGGGGCGTCTGTGCTAGGTGTGGTCGGCTGACCCAGGACAGGTTCCGCGGACGAGCGGGCTTCAGGCGCCGGTGATGCAGCTGACGGGCCACTCGGACGAGGTGTTTTGCGCAAAGTTTGATCCGGCCGGCCAGCTGATTGCGTCTGGGTCCATGGACCGGAGCATATGTGGGTGTTTCTGTCTTTTTTTTTTTTTTTTTTTTAGCTTTGCCAACTCTCGCATCCGAGGGAAGGGCTCATGCTGACCGGTGTGCAGTGCTGTGGAGGACGTACGGCGACTGCGAGAACTACGGAGTGCTGACGGGCCACCGCGGCGCGGTGCTGGACCTGCAGTGGTCGCGCGACTCGGACCTGCTGTTCTCGGCGTCGGCGGACATGCACCTGGCCAGCTGGGACCTGACGTCGGGGCAGCGGATCCGGCGCTACGTGGGCCACGAGGAGGTGGTCAACGCGCTGGACATTAGCAAGCGCGGCGAGGAGATTCTGTACAGCGGCAGCGACGACGGCACGGTCGGCATCTGGGACCCGCGCACCAAGCACGCGGCCGACTACCTCGAGACGCAGCCGAACCTGCCCGTGACGGCCGTGGCCGTGGCCGAGGCCGGCCACGAGCTGTACAGCGGCGGCATCGACAACGACATCCAGGTGTGGGATCTGCGCAAAAAGGCCGTCGTCTACACGCTGCACGGCCACCAGGACACGCTGACCAGCCTGCGCGTCTCGCCCGACAGCCAGGCGCTGCTGTCGCTGGCCATGGACGGCACCGCGCGCACCTGGGACGTCCGGCCCTTTGCCCCGACCGAGCGCCACATCCGCACCTTTGACGGCGCCCACGTCGGCCTCGACCGCAACCTCGCCCGCGCCAGCTGGGACCCGCAGGGCCGCCGTGTCGCCGCCGGCTCCGGCGACGGCACCGTTGTCATCTGGTCCAGCGACACGGGCAAGCTGCTCTACAAGCTGCCGGGCCACAAGGGCACTGTCAACGCGGCCGAGTTTGCGCCCGGCAGCGACCCGATCAGTATGTCCTTTGAGCGTTCCCCTTTCTCGGCTTTCACTAGATTCTTCTTCTCCTTTTCTTTTCCTTTTTCTTCTCCGTTTCTTTTCCTTTTTCTTCTCCTTTTCTTCTCCTTTTTCTTCTCCTTTTCTTTTCCTTTTTCTTCTCCTTTTCTTTTCCTTTTTCTTCTCCTTTTCTTTTTCCTATAATTCTTTTCCCCAGAGCTGACTTGGCAGTTCTCTCCGCCTCGTCGGACCGCACCCTGCTGCTCGGCGAGCTCAAATAAGGCACGCCGACGCCGACAGGCCCACAGACGGAAAACAGCGTTGGAGCCGCGCCGGGACGCCCGCGGCCCTGGATCCAGCCATTGCCATCCCGTGTGCCCGGGCCATGGCCACGGCCAGGGAATGGCACCGGAGAGAAAAGCGGACCCGGCTTCGCACGCCCGACACTGCGCCACACAATCGAAAGCTGGCTGGGGAGCCGCTTGACGAGTCCCGCGGGGGCGTTGGAAGCGCGCAGCAGACATGCGCCAGGCACGGCAGGAAAACAAGGCAAACACGAACAGGCCACGCGAGGCGGCTCAGGTCTTGCCTGCACCGAGAAGCGCGGCATTGTTCTCGGCTGCGCTGCCCCATGCGGTTGCAAAGAGTGTAAATGTGTATGCTGGTACATGATAGTTGTATTACCACGGAAGCTCTTTTGCTGGGAAAGCTGCAGAGGCAGTAGCTACGCCCCAGCTGTCCGCTGATTGGTCGGGCTGTCTGTGCACGGCTCGCTGCAATACCACCTACCCTAGCCCGTTAGTGCATCTGAACGTGAAACGCGTTCGCTGTCTCGCCGCTCATTCGCAGAGCCTTCCCTGTGCTTCGGGCGCACCCCCTGCATGACAACGACCCCCTTCCCCTTTCTTCCAATCATGGCCGCCCCCTTTCGACCATGATGCGACGCGCCAGCCGTGTCAGGAGCGCTCGTGGCCGGCGACTTTCCCGGGCCTGTCCGTCTTACTCTGCAGGCAGTCCCAACGCCTTTCTTTCTGCCGTCTTCTTGTCTTTTTTCCTGCCCGTCCTGGCCGTAGAGACTGCATGGATGGATGGATAGGCGACGCAAACCTGCAGCTCCGAGGGGATTGCCGACTCCGCTTGCGGCTTAGATGGGTTGTAACCGTAGTCAAGCATGGGGCGCGGCTTGTGTTTCTCCCTGCTCCTAGTCAAATCATCTTGGTCCGTTCTCCCAGGCGTCAAACAAGCGACGTTGGGGCTTGGCCAAGGACAGTAGCCTCGACTGGCCGAGGCGCCCGGGGGGGGGGGGTGTCGCGCTTGTCCCTCGTCTTGGCCCTACCATGTAGAATCTCTGTTCTTGCATGCATCCATTGTCAGGCTTGCCTTCTTACCATTCGTTTCGTTCGCTTTTGCTTCTTCTTTTCTTCTTTTTTTCCTTATTCCTTTCGATCAGGCTCCGGCAGCCCTTTTTTGACTATTCGTTGGTTCTCGTTGATCGGGATTTTCTTCTTCTTTTCGTGTATTACCTTGTTTCTTTTGCCTTTTGACTCTCTTTCATTTTTTTTCCTATTTCAACTTGGCTGGCTTTTTCCGCCCGCCCTCGCAAAGCGAGCAGACTTTGGCATTCCGTGTCGACAGAGTACCGGCATAAGCCGATATTCCTTGAGCCACAACAGCTGGCTGTTGGCATGCGGACGACGACGCCTCGGCAGTACGAACAGAGCATGCTCAGCTCCACGACACGACGACAATAGTTTTCCTACCCTTGGCAGTAAACACCGTCCGGCACCGTCCTGACAACAGACTCTCCCGTTCGAACAGAAGCAAAGCCCTCACCCTTGTAACACACCACACCACCGGCAGCATGGACGTCTTCCGCAATGCCCGCCAGAACTTTCTGCGCCGCCAGGCCGAGGCCGACCAGGACGACCTCGAGCGCCAGGCCGCCCGCACGGCGCTGGAGCCGCACCGCCCACAGCAGCCCGAGATGCAGCAGCAGCCGCAGCCGCCGTTGCGGGCGTCTCCCATGAGCGCCGTGCTGCGCCGTTTTGCCGATATGCCCCGGCCGACGTTTGGGGGCCACTTTGCGCCGCGGCCGTCGAGCAGCCGCTACGACGACGACGACGATGACGTTGAGGACCACCACCACCAGCACCACCACCCCAGGGCAAACAACACGCACGCAGCCATATCACCCAAGTCGTCGCAGTTTGATGTCGAGATGCCGCCACTGCAGCAGGAGGGGTCCCATGGACTGCCGCCGCCGCCCGGCACTGCCAACGATGCTGCCGCCGCCCCCCGCCGCGTGCGCCTGTCCATGGGCCTGCCGCCGTCGTATGCAGCCATGACCCTGCCGGAGCAGCCGCAGCCTGTGCTCGGCCAAGACACTGGCCGCCGCGGAAGCAGCGGCAGCCACCGTGACGGGCGCAGGCGCCGGCGTTTTGACGGCGCAGACCCGGCCGAGCTGCACCTGGCCGACCTGGCCGACGAGGGCCGCCACCGTCGGGGCCGCCACCACCACCACCACCACCACCGGGAAGGCAGCCACAGCAGCAGCCACAGCAGCCACAGCAACCACAGCAACCACAGCAGCCACAGCCAGCGACAGGAGGACCGGTCCGGCCGGCGCCGGCGAGGCATGACCGCCTCGGGCGGCCGCACGCGGCGGCCGCAGCCGCAGCGTTTCCTCTTCTGCTTCCCGTGGGTGCAGTCGCACACCTTGCGCGCGCAGATCCTGCAGTGCTTCGTGTCGGGCATGTTTGTGGCGCTGCTGCTGGCCGTGTACCTGGGGCTGTTGCTCACCCATAACATTGCCAACAGCGAGTTCTCCGTCTTTTTGATTCTCGTCCTGCTGTCCGGTGCCATTTTCTTCTGCCATGGGATCGTGCGCCTGTGCCTGATGGTGATGCGTCCAGAGGCGCTGCGCCAGCGCGACGCCGACGAAGAGCAGCGCCGCCGCATGCGCCGCGGCCTGGGGCCCTTTGCCACTGCGCCTGGGCTCGTGGCGCCGGGTGGCTATACCATACCGCGCGAGCCCATCCGCGTCGTGCTGGCGCGTGACGAGGAGGCTGCCGGCATCGAGAGTATCGCCGCCAAGACGCAGCCGCCGGCCTATGGGTTGTGGCGGGAGAGTGTGGTAAGTGGTCCCCCCCCATCTGATGTTGCTTCTCCTCCCTGTTTGTTGCTTCTCCCTGTTTGTTGCTTCTCCCTGTTTGTTGCTTCTCCCTGTTTGTTGCTTCTCCTCCCTGTTTGCCTCTGCTGACACGGGCAGCGCGTCGACCCGAACCGCATCTACTGGCAGCGCAACGACACCCTGCCCTCCGTCGCCGAGGTGCCGCGCGCCGGCCGCGAGAGCGACCGCAGCTCCGAGAGCAGCGCCGGCACGGAAGAAGCCGGGCCCCAAGGTCGGCCCCCGTCCTATGCCTCTGAAGACGGCGTGCGGTACGTCGTCGAGGCGCAGCCGCGGTCTATCGCGCCGGCGACACCGGCTGCGCCGCTGCCGTCGCACCCGGCCGAGACGGGCCGCACGGGATCGCCGGCTGCATGGTGACCGGCTCACACACAAACAGCCACGGGGTGCTTTGATTTGTAAACTTTCGTGCCGGCGTCGTCATAGAGTGAGTGCTCAGGGGAAGGGGCGGCGTTCATGGGGGAACCGTGTTTTGGGGGATGCCGTTGAATCTTGCATGTTGCCTGTGCAAAACCTAATGCCAATGATGTTTCTTGTAAGAGAAAAAAGAGAAGACGTCTTTTAGCTGTCTTGCCGCCTAGAAACAGTCTAGATGATCCTTCTAAAAGTCTTGCCTCGTCCTCTCTCACGAGATATCACCTTACAAGCGCGGCATTGTGAAACAACGAGTATCGTGACAATCAGCGCAGTGCCGACTGGATGCTGCCATCCGTGGCTCCGCTATGCTGGCAGTGGCAATATCTCTGCACGGTAGTAACACTATGCTTTCAGGTTAGAGACGGCCAGTCCGTGTTGTATCTGGCAAAGGCTCACCTGCGAGTGTTTGATTTTGGTACTTTTCAGAGCCACATGATGTGCAACATCTTTGGTACCGACATACGAAGCATTGCAATGCATTTCTTGTAGCCCACTTTCGGCAGCGGCTTGAGCCCTCTGTCGGGACAACTCCGAGGGGATAGGCAGTGGAGAAAGAGAAGCCCAAGGATGCAGCATCTCTCAGCATCTCCCAGTCCCCCCCCCCCTGTTCGGAATGTATCAAGAACGTGCCCTATGTGATAGCCGATAGTCGGGCCATGCGCTGTCCTAGAAATCTCTCTGTGTGCTGCGGTGTGCATCTACCACGCCTGCTCCGCTTCTGTTGGCACCACGCGGAAAGTCGATACTCGACCCTACGCGGAGAGGCGCCCAGATACGCCGTCTCCTGCCGGCCGGCTTACTGTAAGACACTGTTCATACCGGAGTCAAGCTGGATCTCTGGGCGCAGCGGTGAGCATCAAGCGCGAGTTGTCCGATGCCAGGGCAGCCGGTGTAGCCGCTGGCTGCCTGCCGCCCTCGACGACAAGCCCTGGCAGTCAAAAGTGTGGCCGGGGGGGGGGGGGGGGGGGGGTCGCCGGGGGGGGCCTGCCCCACTCGACCACACCCCCGGGCATTCAAATGTGTCGCCCCCCCCCCCCCCCCCCCCCGCCAGAAGCTGCACATTCGTCTGTGCACTAGTTCCAAACCCGTTAGCGAGTCTGTCGATAGAGGGCCCGGGAACATGCCAAACCCACAGCAACCCACCAGCACAAAAAAGAGTAGCAGCGTCACATGCGGGTGAGCAGCACTCTTCACGGGCACAGATGCAGAGCGAGCGCTGAGGCCAGGTGATAAGTACGGGGCCGCCGTGCGTGCCCCCGGCGGGCAGTGTCGGCGCAGAAAAAAGCCAGAGTCGAGTGCGGGCCAGGAACCCGATTTTTTGGTGGCTGCCTTTTGGCCCAAAGCATTCTCGTCACCTCCTCCACTCAAAAAGTATATGGAGTAGCCCTAGCACTAGCAAGGGTTGTGCCACGACGGACCAAAGGCTCATGATGCTGTGTCCGCAGAGCTAGGTGGCATCGCCTATCGTCACGTAAATTAAAGGAATTAGTTTGTCGTGGTAGTGAGAGTGGCGGTTGAGAGGTTGTCGTGGCGTTTGAGCCGAGGAAACCTTGCCCGAGTCGTTAGTGCGGATATGACCTCGACGAGCTGGCCGACTGTTGGTCGTGGCGGCCACATGCCCGGGGGAGGCAAGCGCATATACAGCCCACCATCGTGCCTGCCTTGAAGCCAGCAGCCGGAATACTCCATAGGTACTTGCACCGTGCGTGGATATGCCCTGGTTTACGTGGTCTGCTCGCGGGTTGGTAGACGTCACGGCCAAGTATATTCCCCTTGCCCCATTGTTTTTTTTTTTCGTGCCTGTCTTGCGCTTTCCTTTTTTTTCGTGTATCTTGCTTGTATTCGCTCTGCACTAACTCCTTCTCTGCCATTGCGTCTGTGGTTTTCTTGCGCTTACCGCAATTTTTCCTCTTTCCCCCCCCGTGGCTGTCTATGACTTCCGCTATGCGCTAACAGTCTGTCTCTCTCTCTCTCCCACTGTGGGCTGCCGCCACAATCGCCTCCTCCCACAGCAGCGGAACACGCGCCCGTCGCCTCCTTCCCTGACGGTCTTTTTTTTTTTTTACTATTTTATTTTTAGCCTTAATTCATATCCGTCTTTTCTCCTCCTAGTCTTCCCCTCTTCTTCCTTTCTCTTCTCCTCTTACCAACCACACATTCACATTGCCTCGATCTCACCATCCAAAACACTCTTACCCGGGTTGTCGTTGGTGTCGCTGTTGGAAGAAGTTGTCGTTGAAGGACGCAGTCGCAAGGTCGAAGTTTTTGGAAGGTTTCGAACGGAGTGTTTTCAGGTTTGTACTCCTCCTTGTTTTCTCTACTTGTGCACCCTCGTCTTTTTTTTTTCATCTTTTTGTCTTTGTGCGCGCAGCGCTTCTGGATGCCACCCCCTCTGTCCCCGTTCCCCCCCCTCCTCCCCCTCCTCCCTCCAAGGGCGCCCTCACGGGCCGGTCTCGAAAATGGATGTCTCGACTCTCGAATCACGCCACGAAGCCGCTCGGAAATCAGCCACCAGTTACTGTGCTTCTTCTCAGTATTCAGACGCTCTTTTACGCTTTCCACTGCGCCTGCGCTGTTCTGCTGCTGCACTTGTCGCAATGCGCCGCTTTTTTGCGCCAGCCGCTAGCCGCATATTTTTCTTCGCATATTGCGCTTATCCAGCCAGGCGCATGCAACTACAATCTCTCTCCGCTCATCGACTCCGACGCCGAGCCTGAAGCAACTACCCACTTTTGCGAACATGCTTTGCAGCTCAGCGCTGTGTTATACCCCTTGGTCGGCTTCACAATGCTCCCTTTTCTTGATGGGGTTTACCCTCAAGAGCCCAGCCGCTCGGATTCGGAACACGATAAGCTTTTTCAGCCAAAGATACGGGCCATGTCACACCCGGCCTACCAACCTTTTCCGGCTTCTCCGCTTTGCCTATGCAATACTCTTCAGCTTTCGGCAGGCTACAGAAAGTCGGAGCGTTTTCTCGTGTACTGCGCCAAGCGTTTTCGCCTTTGCAAGTAGGCTTCATTGATGTTATTGCTTCCACCTGGGCACACGACATCGGACCGGCTTGCGCACTCTTATTCGCTCTCTACGGGAGTAGTCAATCTTCGGAAAGTCGGAAAAAAAAACAAACTTGGCGCATCCGCTACTCCGGACGAAGGTCAGGATGGATCTTGGCCACAGCGGTTTCACAAGCCTCAAGCATCCATCCTGCAGGCCGACTTTGATGGCGGCCAGGGACGAGCGACCCTGATTTTCAGTACACTCAAGGACACTCAAACACGCCTTTGCGGAGGCGCGAAGGCTCTGGCTACAACTACTATGACGACGATTCTACAAAGGTGGCAAATTTCGGCTGAAATCTAAAGCCTCCGGCTTGGGTGGCGTCCTGAAGAGGCGAGCGCGCGGGCGTGCTTCTGCAGACGCCACTCTTTGCATCAATGTGAAACGGCGGGGATTTGATTTCCGATGGCTTCTGTGCGCCTCGCGTGGCGAACGGCACACAGGCTGCACAGCTTTGGCTGCACTTCGGCTCGACTTACCACACGACTCCAATTCGAATGCGCGCCAAAGAAAAAAAATGATGAACGGCGCAAGCTGCTTTGTCTACTTGCTCGTCTTGTTTTTTTTCTCCGATCTAGATATACTAACCGGGCGGATCGTGCAGTCAGTCACATCAGACACCATGTCTCTCTCTCGTCGTGCATGCTACAAGTGCGGCAACGTCGGCCATTACGCCGAGGTTTGCGCGTCTGCCGAGCGTCTTTGCTACAACTGTAAGCCGCCATGCCGTCTTTGACGCTTTGTTTCGTCGAACAATGCACTGACTTTTTTACCCTCTTTCAGGCAAGCAGCCCGGCCACGAGTCCAATGGCTGCCCTCTCCCGCGCACCACGGATGCGAAGCAGTGCTACCACTGCCAGGGACTCGGCCACGTCCAGGCCGACTGCCCTACTCTCCGGCTGACCGGCGGCGCCGCTGGCGGTCGCTGCTATAACTGCGGCCAGCAGGGCCACTTGGCTGTAAGACCTCCTGCCCTGCACCCCCAGCGTTGCTACTGCAGGGGATATTTTTGCTAACGAGGACTATCAGCGTGCTTGCCCGACTCCCCCAGTTCCGGGCGCGGGCCGTGGCGTCCAGGGACCTCCCCGTGGTGGCTTTGCCGGCTATGGCCGCGGCGGCTTTGCCCCGGCTGGCCCGCGCCCCGCTACTTGCTACAAGTGCGGTGGCCCGAACCACTTTGCTCGCGACTGCCAGGCGCAGGCCATGAAGTGCTATGCCTGTGGCAAGCTGGGCCACATCTCGCGCGAGTGCACCGCTCCCAACGGCGGTCCGCTTAACACGGCCGGCAAGACCTGCTACCAGTGCGGCGAGGCCGGTCACATCTCCCGTGACTGCCCCCAGAAGGCGACCAACGGCGAAATCAGCGCCGAGGCTCCCATCCCCGACGTCGCCACTGTCGCTCCCCCCCCTGCCGTTGCCGCTCCTGCCATCGCTCCGGTTGCCTAGGTGGCTGTCGACGGTTATGTCAGGGCTGCTCATCAGCGGCGCCTGGGCGAGAGCCAGCCATAGCAACCGGGCGGTTCTGTTTTGAGCGTCGGAAGCTGAACAATCCGCCGCTTCAATACATGTCCAGGGTGTTTCTCCGCCTGTCGATTTGTATCTTTTTTATCTCTCTGCCTTTAGTGTCGGACTTTCTCCTTTTTTCTTATTTGCGTCCGCATCACTCGGCCATTTCCAGCCTACGCACTCGGCCGGTTTCAACCGGTGGACCCTCTCTTTGTCGCCTTATCTCTTCCGGTTGTTTTGTATTGGCATAACTGTCAAGATCCTGCGTTCAACGGCGTCATCGGTTCTTCCTCTCATTTCTCAACAATTTTGATTTTCTGGAACAAGATGGAAACAAAAAAGGGAAGAAAAAAGGGAAGGGGCTTAGTGATTATTGATGGCTGTCTTTAAAAAAGATCGGAAATGGTTTCTTTATGCCAAGGCGGATTTCTACGTTCATAATGTTCAAATGAGGTTGAGGGAACAATGCTAGTCGTGTGTCGGAGCGTCTCTTGGAGCTGGAAAGACGCCGCGCAAACTCTTCTTTGGAACAAGGAATTTCGGAATATACCCCGGGAGACAATTTCATGCTTTGAAAAAACGGTTTCTGACTGTCCTGCCGAGGTCATACCAACGTCCCATCTCTTTTTTTTCTCTTTTAAATTTTCAGTGTCTCGCTCCTGTCTTGTGCAGCACATACTTTTTACTAAGAGGTTGCGAAGGCGAACTTGATTAGGTAGCCTTGTGGTTCTTGCAAAGGACAAGATAATTGAGGCAATAGACGGTCGCGCATATACTGTAACCCGTTTTTGTGGATTTTCTGACTGCTCTGGGGCTTGAGAGCGGGTTGTGTTGCTTGCCCTCGTCTTCGCCTCGACCTTGTTAGGGTTATGAGGAAGCTACTCTGTAAATCAATCATCTTTCCCTCTGCCGTGTTTAGGTGGCAGAAAGCCAGATCAGAGCCTTGCCGTGTAACATCGAATTAGCACCAAGGAACCATGAACACGTCCATCAGACCATGGAGGATTATAAAAGTGGTTCTAGAACTCATCCTGGCATCGTAATATAAAAATCAAAGAAATTCAAGGTCGCACATTTTACAACACGTAACAAGGATGTAAACAAAAGACCACATTTGATCCGCCCCTAGCAAGTATAAATGGGAATACAGGTTGCCTGGAAATTTTACCGTACACTCCTAGTTCCGAGGTATATATATCAGACTTGAAAAACGCCCATCCAATTGACCAAGATAAAAGAGGTATCATGAAATACAAAAGCCTGTGTCCCCCGCGAGTGTGGGTTGCCAACGAGAGAAGTGAAATATAGGAAATGAAGAAAAAAAACCAAATGGAAGTGTAGCAAGACGGAAGTGTAGGCAAGAAGTGAAGGTCGTTTTAGCTGTGGTGGTGTGAATGTCCCAGGTGTTGCTCTGCTTTGGCAGTCATATCGAAGCTGCCCCATAGCGGCAAAGACGCGCGCTTAGCTGGCGTAGGCGGCCACGTACTGCACCTCCATCATGCTGCCGTAGCCGTCCAGTGTGGCACCGTCTGCAGGACCCCTATTGCAAGTGTTAGTTTCGAGAGAAGCGTACAGCGTACAAAAAAGAGACCCAAACTTACGGCCAGCCGCCACCAACGGCAACGTTGAGGATGATGTAGTACGGGCTGTGGGCGAGGACGCTCCAGGTAGCCTGGTCGCCGATCTGGGAGCCGGCCAGGGTCTTAAAGACCTGGCCGTCCAGCAGCCAGGAGATGGTCTCGGACTGCCAGTTGCCCGAGGTGCGGTCCCACTCGAGGGTCCAGGTGTGGAAGGAGTTGTCGGACGGGATGGTGGCAGAGCCCTGCAGGCCCATGGGCTGGTTGCAGAGGCCGCCCTCGGCGACGTCGCAGTGGGCGGTGCCGTAGCCTGTCGCCTGGCCGTTGATCTGCTCCAGAATGTCCAGCTCGCCGCACAGGGGCCAGCTGGTGCCGTGGCGCATGGACTCGCCCAGCATCCAAAAGGCGGGCCAGATGCCCTGCTTGCTGCCGGCGGCGTTCCAGCCCATGCGAATGCTGGCCTCAACACGGGTCTTCTTGCCGGCAGAGGGCGTCACCGACCCGGTGCTCTCGAGGCGCGCCGAGGTCCAGCCGCCGGCGGCCGAGCCATCCCGCCACGGGACCAGCTGCAGCGAGCCGCCACCGCTGATCTGCACGTTTCGCGGAGACGAGGAGTATGTCTCCTGCTCCGCGTTGACGCCCAGGTCTCCGTCCACAATGTTCCACTTGCTCAGGTCTGGAGCGGCGCCGCTCTTGCCCCAGAAGTCGTCCTGCCAAAGGGCTCCGAGACCGCTGTAAGCAGGAACGGCAGTGGCAGAGGCCAGGGCCGGAAGCAGAGAGAGAAGCGTCAGAGGCTGGAAATGCATTTTTGTGTGCTGGGCGCGGACAGTAGGATACTAATATATAAAGAAGGTGTAGAAGAGCAGATCGCGGATCTTGCTCCAAGGAGTGAAGGGGGGGATAAAGGGACAGACGAGCTGTTGAAGTGCAGCTGCTTTTCACGGTATGCCGTGCGTTAATGTGGTAAAGGATGGTATCGTTGTGCCGAAGTCGTGCAAATGAAGGTGGTCCCAAAGCAAAATGGAGTGTTGGGTTGGGCAAGAAAAAAAAAGTGAAAGGAATGACTGGTTGAAAAAGGATATAGATCTGGTAGAACTAGCTACCTCTGATGCCACAGACAAGGCAGATATCGAGGAGATATATATACGTATCAGAAGAAAGAAAAAGAGGCTAAAAGAGCCCGGGTAGAGGTGCACGGATTGGGAGGCAGTGTAAGTCTTTGTCAGGTAGGAGGAGAAACCAGCCTCGGTCAAGAGTGAAAGGAAGCACGAAAAGCAGTGCCAGCCCAAAGGAGTGTGGAAGACTCGATATACAAAGAGAAAGAAGCAACGGGAACAGAGAACAGAACACGACAGCGGCACCAACTTGAGAGCAAGACAAGGAGAAAAAAAGGCCGTGAGGACCGGCGAGACCGGGCAGCCTGTCCCATATATACGTGCAGACCGACCCGAGAAAAAAGGGAAGCAAGGGTAGTACTCGTAGAATGCAACCCAGCCAGTCAGCCGCTCCAGGCCGTCGCCTCTTAGGCGCGGCCGATGGAATGGCCGTCGGTACAGCTTTCACATGGAGCGGCCTCCTAAGCCGAGAGATACATGACAGAAGGGGATGCCGTGCGTGCAAGCCTGTGTACCTTTGATGGGGACCGGGCGCCACACAGAGATGTCATGCCGCCGCGCCAAAGCCGAAAGAGGCAATGTGCACCTCTCCCGTAGCACTGCAGCGGTAGACCAGAAGAAAAAGGGGAGGGGGCTTCCGGAGGCGTGGGGTGTGATTGAGATGCAGCTAGCAGCCAAAGTCTAGGCCTGCCATGCCCCAAGAAGAAAGGTGCAAACATGAAACAGAAGACGGGAAACGGGCTGATTTGGGAGTTTGGCCAATAGCAGCCTGTAGAGGCCACGGGCGGAAAACGGCAATCTCATCCCGCCCGCCCTTTGGGCTTTGAAACTTTGTTTCTTTTTTGCAGGTGAAAGAACGCCAACGCAACAGCTGGCACCAGGGGCTTTCATCCCTTCTTTCTCCCCTCTGGCTTCACGCGGCCCCCTCGACTGTCTTGCTTCATTTCCAGGAGAGGAACAAGTGTTGGTGGACAGCAGCCTGAAAGGCCATGGGCAGTCGCCCCCGCAATCTCACCCGGCCTCTGCAGCCCTTGCGCATGATTCGTTGTTCTAGCCGCTGGCGCTGGGCGGAAGCTGACGCCGACCTGAATATGGCGGGCAAGCGGGTCCCGGTGAGCAGCTCGCAAAGCAGTTGCAAGATACCCCCGTGCGTACCGTTGAGGCAGGCCTCTTTGTCGTCCTTGGGTCCTTTGTTGGCCGCTCCGGTTGCGGGAGTCGAAACAGATAGCCAAGCGCGGTCCCGGCCGCAGCAGACTGCCAAATTTAGCAATCCCAGAGGGAACAAACGGGCGAGACCTTGACAGGTTGGCAGCGTCCAGATCCCATCGCAGCAATCAACGTCACGGGGCTCAGCGCTTGCCTTTCGCCTCGTCCTCAAAGGAGTGCGCCACTCTTCCGGGCCCAGGAGAAGCCACTTTGCCCCCCCCCCCCCTGTAGCTGATAAGAAAGCCCCAGTCTGGCGGCAAATCCAAAAAAGGCCCAGGCCTTGATGCCCCCTTTTTTTTTCCGGCAGGATGCAAAGCGCCTCGACAAATCGCACTGCATTGATTTAGCGTCCTGCCTATGCGAAGAAGGGGAGGCCGACAGGGCATGTAAAAGAACGCCGGCCTGGACCGGGGGGGGAAGAAAGGAGCGACGCTGTGCTGTTTGGAAGAAAGCAAAAAAAAAAAAAAAAGACTTGGTGATAGCATCGACTTGCGTGTCCTTTGCAGTGGTTGTGCGTACGTAAACATCCTGCGTCGGTGGCGCCTTCCTTTGGCCACGCAGCCTCTTCCTTCCGCTGTAGCACCCGATATTCGCCATAGTAAAGCATCTCGACCTAGTGTCTTTTCTTTGCAAACGAGCGCCAACATGGAAAACACAAAATCATGCGCGTCGCCAACACGGCGCCAACAGCGACTGGTGTTGTGATCACTCTTGCCATTCAAAAGGGACAAAGGCCATCCAGCTCCCGGGGGACAGGATAAATCGCACCCCTGGAATTCTAGGCTTCGTCCGGGGAGACCCGTTTGCGACCAATGTTTCATGTTTCAACCGGCCTGACCAATGTCGTGGCAGAACTTGCATGTTGAATCCTACACACAGGGCAGGCGGCAGTGATTAGGCCCTATCGCACGCCGTTCTACGTTGTATGGGTGCGACCTGCGCATCACAGTTTCGCTTCAGCCCGCGGATGACATGTGCAGTGATGGGATGGATTTGCATTTGGGGCAGAGAAGAGTGCCGACGATGATGCCGGGGTCGGTGATTCGATGCATAGCAGACGTTCGCCACAGGTGCTCGAGCTGCTGCTGAGCTGACGGCAAACAGCCGCTCGGGCGCGGCTCAGGCCCGGGCTGGACAACCATCCGCTGCGTGCCACGTAGTAAGAGGTGGCTCCCCTGTTTCTGCTTCTTGACGTTTCTTGTGTGTGGTCGTCGGGAGACCGAGGCAGAGAGAGCGGGGAGAGCGTCTGTGATCTCGCAGCGGCAGAACACATGTGCGCTCGATGGTGCGAGCACAGGTGCCGAGCCTGTATGCGATGTGACGTCCTTTTTTCTCTCGATTTCCCGTGTCTCCTCACACCAAACAGGCAATGCAGGCGAGGCCACATCTGCCGATGGGCAGGTCGTCGACCTTTTCCTATGCTACTGCTGCAATTCATTTTGAAAAGCCACACCATCCTCGGGACCCGACGGACAGGACATCAAGAGGAGCATACGGAAGATGATGTTTCACGGCTCAGTGTCCGTAGTTGTGATGAGACATTGCACATCTTAATGCAGAACCAAACGCCTGCCTCGGAAAGTGTGGTCATCTGCTCTATTCTGCTGCCAGGGACACCTTGGCACGGCTGGGCGAACCCCTTCCCCTCGTCGCTTGGCTGAATGCACGCTTTCTTGTCTAGTTCTGGCCATTGTCTGCGCCAAAAAACACTACAAAGCACCAAGGGCAGCCGTCAGACCAGCAGCCAGGGAAAAAGACGGCACAGATGGGGACCAAAAAGGCAACTCCACACGTGCAAGAACAGACCGGTTTGTGAGCCTCGTTTCGGGGTGCAACGACCTCTTGTGACGTGTTCGCTGCGTGTTCGTTGGAGAAGTCTGGATTGTGCTCCTCGTGCTGCAAATGCGGCTCGGTGTGACCGGCAGTTTTGCTTCCCGGTTTAGTTCCCACGGCCCGAGGCCCCGAGTGCACTTCACGTGCGTGCCCCGACGGGAAGCGTGTGGGAGGGCGGTACAAGGGGGACAGCAACGTCGCGATACTGTACACGCTTCTGGAGGATTCGCGCTCCTCTGCCCTGGGCTATATGTCCATGTCGTCACCCAGGCCGGTTTCTGGGAAGCTGCCACCGCCGCTGTCGCCGAGGACCTCGCCCAGCTTGACGAGGGTGTGCTCGTAGACCCGAGCAACGTCCATGTGCAGCTCTTCCTCCTCTGCATCCATCATCTCGTTGCCGGCCTGGTCGGGCTCGTCGCCCCCTTCTCCCTCGGTCTCGCCGCCTGTTTCGCCTTCGCCGTCGCCGTCGTCGTCGCCACTGCTGCTTGCTGGCTCCTCTGGCGAAGCGGGCGTCGCCCCCCGTGCTCGTGGGCCCCCCGGGCGGACACGGAACGCGTCGCTGCTGCTGCTGTCGGCCGGGTCGGGCGAGCCGCGGCTCATGACTTTGACAATGGCGGCGCGCGTCTGCTCGGCTATGCTGCGGCAGCGTACCATGTCGGTGCGCGTCAGGCCGGCCCGCAGCCCGTGCTCGAACCCCGGAAGCAGCTCCCCCGTGGCCACATCCCTGCCCACAAGTAGGCTGGCAAAGCAGTGGTCGAGCTTGCGCAGGACGGTAAAGGTGGCCACGGGCGACGGCGCAAAGGCGTCCATCCACGAGACAAGCTCGCCGGCCACGTTGAGCAAGTAGGGCACCTGTAAACTGGCTTTTGTGTTTGTCAGAGAGAGTCCCTGTTCATGGAAAAAAGACGGCGGCAACACAGGCTCGGCTTACGTGTTCCCGAGAGCCAGAGGATGTTGAGGATGCTCTCGACATCTTGGCACAGCTCGCGCATCGATGTGTATCCGACCACCTCGTCGTCCGGCTCGGGCGGAGCAAACTTCTTGACAAAGCGCCGGTTGATTTGCAGTAGCCGGTCGCTAAAGTGCTGCCGGACCAGGTCTTCCTTAGAAGAACCGGGCCTCAAGGGATGGGCCCGGGGATGTGGCAGATCGAGTCGCGGCAGGAGGCCTGCTGATTTCTGGCTCGCCGTTGGAGAGAGCAGTCCGGTGTCCCTTATGAAGCCGCCCGGTCCGGGCGAGGCATTGTGGCCAGCCATGTTCCGTCCGTCTCTGCACTTCCAGAGCCAATGCGGCTGCTTTCTTCGGGTCTCACGCTGTCGGACTTGCGTGTGTGACAGCTAGAACGTTGAGGACAGAGCGAGGCCACGACGACACGCAAAACCTCACTCCATACCGTGTTGGTGCTGTCTTTATCTGGCAATCAGGTGGGAAACAACGGAACCAAACAATATGATGTCATGGTGGAATTGTCAGAGGAGAAGGCTGTGGGAGCTTCAAGGCTGCAGCGGGGAAGCTTTGCATGGGTGCGGTTGTTAGTAAGCATAAGTGGTCCCTTGCGCCACAACTTGAGGCCGCGTTGTGGCGCATACTCGAGGCTCCCGAGGCCAAAAAACTTTAGAAAGCTTTGTGTTCTGGATCTCTACGCAACAGCCTTTTTTCTCAGCGTCTGAAGCCCCAAACAGTACGGCTCGGTTCCTTCCACTCCAGCAAAATGTACCAGCCCAAGCGCATCGTCCACGTCGAGAAGGCGACTCCGGCTCCTCCGTCGAGAGGCTTCATTCGCTCGACTTACGAGTCGCTGACCTCGCCCGAGAATGTCGATTTCGTCCGGAGCATTGCCGCCTTTACCGTAAGAGCGACCACGGCGTTTCGTTGAATCTGATAATGGCTGGTCTAACACATTCATGCAGATTGGCACGGCCCTTCTTGCGAGCTCCTGGGGCGAGTTCCTTCTGCCTCCGTAAGTCGATATCGACGGCATGCGCCGTTGCGCTCTTCTCCAGTCCAGGCCGGGACGCTGACCGTTTTTTCAAAAAGGCAATAAGAGCTTTCTGCTGTCAAGCACCGAGAGGGGGGGGGGGGGGGGGTGCATAGCGTACTCGGTTCTCGGATTCAGGACGCGCGCCGAAGCCTCGCACATGCGTGTGCATATTTGACGCTGGTGCCGACGATACCTGGCGCTCGTTTGACGTCGGACGATGCAACGGCGAGAAGGAGCAAAGCCGGCGAAAGCAGGCAAGCCGCACTGGGAGGAATAGACTTGTTGACGGCGCATGCTCGGCTCGGGCTGTATGCGATGTATATGACGCGATAACTCGGAACACAGCTGCTAGTCTGATGAAACAAAAATGACGATTTCCCCTCCAAGATATGATTTTGTCGGTCCAGAGTTGCATAAAGCGCCAGTATCCGGGGCTGAAATGTGACACTGATGAAGCGTGGCTTTGGGAAGTGGAACGATTGTCTCCAGTTCCACCACACATCCAAGAGTGTACATGGCCCCCGCACTCGCCAGAAGTAGAGACCTTTTTTGTCTTTGAGAGCATGCATTGCTGCAGAATGCTATACTGGTCGGCGTTGTCAAAGCAGCAAGTGAAGGGTCCCATAGTCATGGTGGAAGCTCTCCTGCCAGATCCGTGCTTGGGCTTGTACAATATCAAGGGAAAACATCCTGGTGGACCAGGATGAGCATTTACGTAAGGTTCTGCTATGCT
Source organism: Graphilbum cf. rectangulosporium (assembly GCA_019925645.1). Taxonomy (NCBI): domain Eukaryota; kingdom Fungi; phylum Ascomycota; class Sordariomycetes; order Ophiostomatales; family Ophiostomataceae; genus Graphilbum; species Graphilbum cf. rectangulosporium. The sequence continues at coordinate 225,842 of JADHKI010000020.1, forward strand.
TTTGCTTGTTCGTACAGAGTCGGAGTAGCACTGTGTTTTCCTTTCTCGTTCTCAAGAAGTCGCTTTTACCAATTTTTGACCAAAAGACACCATTATGCTTGACTGTTTTCATTGGCACTGTCCAACTCGTTTTAGTCACAAAAACAACACCAATTCCATGAGTCTTTGATTATTGAGTGTCTGATGCTTGAAAAACTATTGAAAATTCAGTTCTTACAGGCAGAGCACCTCGTACCACGCCCTTGAAAGCCCATCGGGCTCTCTCGTCCCGAGGCGGGTCCATCTCAGTCTTTTCCGGCGATAGTAACAGCAGATGGTCTGCCTGGCTGCTTTTGCAGTGCAGTTGAGTATGCAGTATTCGAACCAGGGATGAAACTCGTGGTGGAACGTGGTGCCGTACCCTTCCCTTGGTATCTACAATCTCCTCGTTCTAGACCTGATAGCCGTCCGTTGCTCGGACTGGAAGATGCTTTTTCTTATCGTCTGTGCCTCGATGTTTGGGTTTTTAACGTATAGTTATATCATGCCTGGACGCTGTTAACACATTGCGGTAATCGTCCTTTACCACAACACTACGCAACGACTCTGATTGAATGAGGGATCTGGCCGGTGGTCAACATTGTTTCGAAAGCGGATGAGATGCTTGACATGGGGGAACAGAAGCAAGAAGCAACCCTTGCGAAGGAGACTCGAGTTTGAGCAAAGCAAGTATCAAGTCCATGTAAGCAACGCACAACCTAGGAAGAGGAAGATGACTATAGGGTAAAACTATTGTGTTGGAAGTCGGGAAAGACAGTAAGTAGACTGCTCTACGAATCTCCTGCATCCCACATACAGTTTGGCACTAAGACGATTATAGAAGTAATTTGCGCCGTGGCTCTATTGCATGATTGGAGTCCCGTTATTTAGCGGCACACCAAACAACATTGTGCCCCTGAACGCCTTTCAACGATCAGGCACCAGTCCCATGCTCGATGTGCAGCGGATCAGCTGTCCTGCTCGGACGCTCGATAATATAGTCGCCCGAAAGAGGCAAAAGATCTTGGAAAAGCAGCCACATCCGAGACAAAAATGCGCCCAGTTGTGTCAAGATTCAGACAGACACATTATATCATAATAGCGCACCATCAGACGGGCTCGGGACGACTCTGTGCCCGGTATGACAGCCCACGGTGCCACGCCACTCCCCGGATTTTACAGGGTAGAGTCCTTGGCGCAGTTCTCCGTAAGACCACCCTGACACCGAGTGGAAAAGTCTGCATCTGTGGCGGCGGCCAAGTGCACAGGCGTGACACGCTTGATGACTCCGTCGCTCTCCATGCCGGATTCGTCATAGCTCGCCGTGGAGAAGCGTAGCGCTCAGGCTTGACCAGGGGGGGTAAATTTCGCTGTCCCATCGGCGGATCTCCGTTCTTGTCCCTTGCATTAGTATATAGGAACCAACAAATTGCGGCGGGACCAAAAACGGGTTGTCTTCTTTTCTTGGGCCTTTCAAGCTACAGTTGGGTGACTGTCTCTGAACAGACAGGACTGGCTGGCTGGCTTCTTTGCGTTCCTTCCTCCTGGGCGAGTGTTCGTCCGGGCGAGCGCTCTGGGCGAGCGTTCCTTCCTGCGTTACATCGGCGACCCGCTAGGGCGATCACAGAGCCGCCAGAACTCCCATCACGCCTTCCTTCTGACACTCGCCAAGGGCGCCACGAAGGAAATGAGGGATGTCTAGCGGGTGGGCCTCTGTGCTTTTCACACTACTCCGTACATATACTGCTCGGAAGCTACTGCCTATGCCTACGGCGTCCCCTAGACCTGCCCTACATGGTAGAGCTAGCGCTTGCAACCCCTGTCCGGTTGTCTAAGCTTATCTTCTTCCGTCCTGGCCCCTGGTCGGTTCTCGACCGCCTGGACCGGCCAGCTTTCTGCAAAGTATCGTCTCTGTGCTCTGCAGATTCCGGCCTCGATTTGCATCGGCGGCGCCCTGAAAAATCAAAGTCGGTAAACGGTGAAGAACATGCTACGCACGCCAACTCATTGCACCTGCAGGCCAATGCCAGAGCATAATACCCTGAGGGATGCCGGCTCTCGATGCCGGATGTTACAGAGTTTCTGACAGAACAGATTCGCAGGCTGTATCTTGGTCTTTACTGTACCGCTGCGGCTTCAGCTAGCCACGGGACGCCGCACAGCTGGACGAAATAGGCCAAGCCGTCTGGGGTCGCAGCAGGCTTGCGAGATGACCGGGCCGTCACCCCCTTTGGCCGCCTGTCACTACAGGACCCCCCCCCCCCCCGGTCGTGGCGCTGGACTATATTTGCCGTGCTCCCATCTGCGTCCCGTTTCTTTCTTGTTCTTTCCCTCTCTTCAACAGCTTTGCCTTGCAATCCCTCGTGGTTTGCGTCCTTTCGTTTGGTCAAGTCCCACGCACTCACTCTCTTGTGCACACGTTCTTTTCAACGGCCGTCGTTTCCAGTCACTCTCTTTTTCTTCTCAACAACGGCAGAATCACACTTGTTTTACACACTCTTTGAAATCTGTTTAAAATCTTCTAATATGGCTCTGAAAACGTCTCTGCTCCTGGCTGCCGCCTCGGCCTCGGCGGCCCTGGCTGCGAGCCAAAAGGTCAACGTGTACTTTGGCCAGTCGGGCAGCAACGACCTGGGCGACGTGTGTGAGACGGGCGTGGACTACGTGACGCTGGCCTTTGTGGACGTGTCGCCCGAGAACAGCGGCAGCTCCGGCTACGCGGGCGACAACTTTGGCAACCACTGCTGGGCCGGCTACTATGACAACTCGAAGCTGCTCAAGGACTGCCCCCGCATCACCGACGGCCTGGCGCGCTGCAAGGCGGCCGGCACGCGTCTCCTGCTGTCGGTCGGCGGCGTCTTCAGTGCCGCGTCCAACTACACGATCTCGTCCCAGGCCAAGGCCGTCGAGTTTGCCGACTTTCTGGTCGGCGCCTTTGGCCCCTACGACGGCACCAGCGACTACCCGCGCCCGCTGGACGTCGACGGCGAGCACTACCAGGTCGACGGCTTCGACTTTGACATTGAGGAGCTCTTTGCCGACCCGACGCCCTGGGGCACCGTCGTCGCCGAGATCCGCAGCCGCTATGCCGGCGCCCTCATCACCGGCGCGCCGCAGTGCCCCTACAGCGACGCCAGCTTCCAGATGGGCTACCTCGTCGACAACGTCGCCTTTGACGCGCTCTTTGTGCAGTTCTACAACAACCCCGTCTGCGACGCCGTCCACGGCGGCTTCAACTACGAGGGCTGGCTCGCCCACCTCGCCGGCGGCCCCAACGCCAACACGCCCATCGTCTTTGGCTTTCCCGGCAGCAGCGTCGCTGCCGGCTCGGGCTATGTCGAGCCGGCCGCCCTGGAGGCACTCGTGGCCAAGTACAAGTCGTCTCCGCAGTTTGGCGGCATCTCGCTCTGGGACGAGAGCTTTGCCCAGCAGAACATTGTCTCGACCTCGGACGGCCTCGAGAACTATCTCAGCTTTGTGCTGAAGCTGATTGACGGTACCGCGCCGCCCGTGCCGTCCGCATCGGCCAGCTCATCCAGCTCAGCCAGCTCGACCAGCTCCACGGCCAGCTCTACGACCAGCGCCTCTGCCACCAGCGTCTCGTCTTCCGCCAGCACGGCCTCGTCGGCTTCGGCTTCGGCTTCGGCTTCGGTGTCTGCCTCTGCTTCCGCCTCTGGCTCGGCGTCTAGCACCTCTCCAGTCTCGTCTTCCATCGCGTCTTTCAGTTCTTCGGTCGCTTCCGCCAGCTCGTCAGCCTCCAGCGCACCGGTGTATGCCAACTCCACGACTGCGCCCGCTTTCAGCGGTTCCACGGCTGCGCCCACTTTCAGCAGCGGCGTCGAGCTGACCACCAGCACCGTTCGCTCCACCGTCACCAGCACCATCCTCTCGTGCGCCCCGACCGTGACCAACTGCCCCTACGGCAAGGTCACCACGCTGGTCGTTGACCTGTACACGACCGTGTGCCCCGTTTCTGCGGCCGGAGCCACGGCGACGCCGGCGCCGGCCCCAGCGGCGCCGCCTGCCAGCGTCGGTGGTGGCATCGGCATCACCATCGGGGCCGGAGCCGGCCCCAGCAGTGCCAGCGCCAGCGTCAGCGTCGTCTACAGCACCACGTACTTTGCCGTCGCGTCCAGCGTCTCCAGCAAGGTCGTCCCGGTGACCACGGTGACGGTGGCTGTGTTCCCCAGCAAAGTTGTGGTCGGCGCGGCTGCCGGTGCGCCTAGCTCCACGCTGGCCACCGTGCCGGTCTCGCTGACGACGGCCTCGGCCTCCTCGGGCAACGGCAACGGCAACGGCTCGTACGTTGCGCCGACGTCGGCGCCTTTTACTGCTGGTGCCGCCGGTGTGCCGGCTGTCGGCTCCGTTGGCCTGGCCGCGGTGCTGCTGGCGGCCGGTGCTCTGTTGATGTAGGAGGGAAAATGTTAGTTGGACTTAATTTTCTGGGCAATCGGCCTGCGGTTTGTTTTTTTGGTGCGGGATTCGTCTGTATCAGAATTGGCTTTCGGTTCTTTCAGAAAAATACCCGCGTAATTTGGAAACGTTGCATTATGGTGTCTTTTGTCATGATAGTTGTATGTTCGTCCTGGCCACAGCGGAAGGGAGTTTTGGAACAAAAGGCCGTATCTGTTCTTGTGCTATGATGACTTGCTTGTATGAATGCCGCCCGGCCTGAACGCAAATGAAATCTTGTTCGCGAATCGGGCGCCAGCAACGTCAAAAGCGAGGCTGCATTAAGGTTGTGTGATGATCGACAGGATCGTCGTTGCCCAAAAGTGGACGGATGTACCTTGATGACTCACCAGGCCAGGGTGGGGAACAGGGGGGGGTGTACATACGGGCTCCGCAACCTGTATAAAAAGTCGTCTTCGCACTTCCTCTCGTTTGACTCTTCCGTCTCGCACTCTCATCTTTGGACTGCTGTTCCTCACTCTCCCCCTTTCACTGCCTCTTGTTGTCCGCAAAGGCTCTCTTTTCGCCTTTCCGGCCTCGGGTTTTGAGGCCGCCCCTTTACCCTGCAAGAATGGCTGTCACCGGATCTCCAGTCGCCGGGTGCATCTACTACAGCTCCGCCTGCTGGTACCAGCCCAGCCAGACCGCGGTGCTCGCCGACTCGGCCTAGCGAACACCGGGCGGCGTTGTCTTTTGAGGCCCCCTTTTTTGCACATTCTCCAGCGTCTGCGTTTACTGCGTTTGCTCTTCCGGAGCCGCCTGCCAGCTCGTCTGCGGCGTGGCTTTCGCCCTTGATTTCCTATTCTGATTCTTTCTTTGGGGCATCTTTTGTTTCGGGCTCGTTTTCTGTTTCGCATTCTATCCCGTCGTCGGCCCCGTCTTCTGCTTCTCTCACGCCATCGGTGACTGTATCACCGCCGCTGGAGCCGCCCGATGCCGCTGCTGCTGCTGCCCTTTTCACAGAGGACGGCTTTGGCGGCAGCAACGACCTCTTCTCGGGCGACTGGGCATCCTTTGTCGGGCTGCCTCCGGCGTCGTCAGATGTCTTCTCGGCCGCCGCCCACAGCACGTCCACCTCGGTGGAAGCGATGCCCTTTGCCGGCGACGACCTCTACGACGACATGGACAGCTTACTGGCCCCTCCTCCCCCGCCACTGCCACTGCCACTGCCACCGGATCCCGCCCCAGACCCGGAAGCACACGCTACGGCGGCAGCGACGCCTTCGCGGCCCTTGTCCCCGGCGAGCAGCCAGAGCCGCTGCGGCGGCGGCATGGCCGCGGCGTCCATCGCTCCCGCACTACTTTCGGTAGGTGCTGAGAGCAGCGTGCCGGACAAGGATTGCAGTCTTGCGTCCGCGCCCCCGGTGCCGGGCCTGACGCTGCTGCGTGATCGGCATGGGCCGCGGCCGGCCCGCGGCGACGACAAGATGGGCGCCTCTGGCGGCACCGGTGGACACGCCGCGGCAGATGTGCAAGCCGGCGCAGGCGCAGCAGATCTGGTGCTCAAGCGCCAGCGCAACAGTGAGGCGGCGCGCAAGTACCGCCAAAAGAAGCTGGACCGCATCAGCGAGCTCGAGGTCGAGGTGGGCCAGCTCAAGGAGGAGCGAGATACGCTGCGCATCCAGCTGGCACGGCAGGAGGCCGAGACGGCGGCGCTGCGGCAGCTGCTGGTGCGCGACGACGATGGCCGCGACGAGCGGGGGTCGGCGAAGCGGAGGAAGCGGAAATGAAGCAAGAAAATGTTAGCCGTCAGTCGATCGATACAATGTGGTCAGTACAACACACGGAGGACGAGGAGGTATCCGTTCAGACGATGTCGGCTCTTAATTGACAAGTTTTTTGTTCTTTCTTTCATGAGGTGCCCGAGGCAGTTGTTCTCAGTATAGGGAACGAGTCTTCTTCATGCAGATGTGTGCGTGTTGGGGTGCGTGCCCGTCGTACCTTGAAGCGCATTGTTGCAGATGTTTTATTTGGATGCCGAACTGCAGTATTTACACGGATGGTAGAGCACGGCTGCTGTTTACACTGACATGATGAGATACTGCAAATCTACGCATTTATATTGTGTCGAGCCAGCTCCCAGAGCCTCTATCAACATGATTCATCGTGTATAAGATGCGATGCTCGATGAGCTCTTCGGATCGTGCCGCTTATAACGCCCAGAACGCCTGCAGCATCTGAGCGTGACTAGACAAAGGGCACTGGGTCTGATACTGAGTGATGCGAAATGAATCATCCGCTAGGTTCACGCCCTCCCCGATTGGGCTAGCGCCCGTTTCTTGATAAGATAAATTATATATATATATATATATTATATAATTATATATATATATTCATATACTTTTTTGTACTGCCTCTCCATCAGAAGCGGCAGATGCCTCCGACGTCGTCGCTGAGGGTCCAGGTGCCGGCCAGGCCGTTGACCTCGACCTCCTCGGCCAGGGCCTCGGCGATGTCGGGCTGGGCGTCGGGGCGGTCGGGCTTGCCGAGGAAAAAGTCGTTGCGGCCGGGGCCGCGCACCTGGCGGTTGAGGAAGCGGCGGGTCCATTCCTCGACGGCGGGCTCGCCGGTCTCGTCGCGGGCCTGCTTGAGAAAGGCGATGAGGGCGGTGCCGCCGGTGCCCTTGAGGGACTTTGTGCGCGCGTCGGCGGTGGCGGCGGTGGCGGCGGCAGCAGAGGGGGGGGCCTGCGGCTGCGACACAAACTGGGCGGCAGGGCGGCTGGTGCGCCGCAGTTCGGGCGATCGCGAGCGCGAGCGGGCGCGCTGCTCGCGCGAGGGCACGACAATGTAGCGCGAGACAATGGCAATGTGCTTGTCGCGCAGGGCGCGCAGCATGGCCAGGCACGAGTCGTAGGCGATGCTGAGCGGGCGGTTGTCGGCGCGGTGGGCGAGCACGTAGGGCCGGATGTTGGCGACGGCGGCGACGTCGCGCAGGAAGCGCGCGTGCGGCCCGGGCATGTAGTCTCGCATCTCCATGATAAAGTTGTGGCGGGCGGCGGCGGCGGCGGCGTCGGCGTCGGCGTCGGCGCTGTCGGCGGTCTCGCCCGTAGGCCGGTGCTCGATGCCGAGGACAATGTCAAAGAACTGGATCAGGCTGCTCTGGGCGTTGCTGCCGCCACTGTACTGGCGGTAGACGGGGGGGGGAACGGTGCCGCCGTCGTCGTAGATGACGCCGTGCGGCAGGCCGGCGTCGGCCATGTTCTTGCTGCCGGCCAGAAAGGGCCGGATGCGGTGGTAGAAAATGGAGGGGTCGCAGCGCTCGTGCATGCGCTGCAGCAGGGCGCCCAGGTCGTCGAGGCGCTCGGCAAAGACGCGCAGGCAGGCGGCCACGGTGGCGGCGTCGTCCTGGCGCACGGCGGCCATGGCGGACAGCATCAGAGCGATCATGGGCCCGCCGCGCGCCTCCATGGCGACGGAGATGAGGTAGAACCAGGACTCGTCGAGCGAGCCGGTCAGGGTGTTGAGCGTGGCCAGGTTCTCCAGCTGGTCGATGCCCTCGTCGACAAAGAGCGGCTTAAAGTTCCACAGGCACACGGCCGCAAAGGTCGCCACCGGCGGCACCTCGAGCCGCGCCGACACGGCCAGCAGCGGCACCGCCACCGGCGGCGGCAGCCGGTCGCTGGGGCTGTCACCGCCCCAGATGTAGCCGTGCGCGACGAAGCACAGGATGCAGTACGCCCGCCGCCACTCCGCGTCGTGCTCCAGCCCCACCGTCGACAGCACCGGCAGCCGGTCCACCACGCCGCGCAGCCGCCGGCTCAGCACCAGCGCCTGCAGGTTCGCCGCCACCGCCTCCCACTTGTTGTAGTAGGGGTCCGGCAGCCGCGCCAGCGGCAGCTCGTTGGGCAGGAAGCCGTGCCGCGCCGAGATGCCGTAATCGGCCAGCTCCGGTATGGGCGGCAGCATCGTCCGGTCCGAGTGGTCTGAAAAAAAAAAAAAAGAAAAAAAAAAAGAGAGTCCTGACGCAAGGAGTATACAGACTCTCTGTGATACTCCTCAGCCGTGCGTGCCTGGACAGCACGAGATCATGGGAGGGGGGTTCGAACGGGAAGGGGGGCGCGGGCGAGTGTAAGAGAATCGTGACAAATCCGTTGTGTCGGGGATCTGGTCTTTATGAGCAAAAAAGGCTGCGCTATATTCAAAAAACAGCACGCGCCCAAGTTGTCGTATGACCTCTGGACTAGGCTGGAAAGGGCTGCCGCACCCATCAGGCTAGCTTTCCTTTGCCGCTTTCCTCTTTCCTCTTTCTCTTGCCTGTTTCCTCTTGGCTGTTTACTGCTTCCCGTTGCCTTTTCCGTTTCCTTTTCTCTTTCCTCTTTCACTTCTTTTGCCCTCCGGGTTCCCGTGGGCTTCTAAACCGGGGGTGGCAGAGTTTTTAGGCCCACTTCCAGGCCTAGCCCCGGACCGCCTGCTCCGACAGCGGCCGCCGTTTTCCGCTGGGGTCGTGGGGGAGAGGAGGACGGCGTGGTGGCAGTCTGCAGCTTGTCGCAAGTGCGGGTTTCGACTCGTGATCAGCACATCATGCGCAGTCCGCTTCCGTCTTTTTCCCCTCTTTGCGGGGGTATTTGCACCGCCACATTGCAAAACCTGGCGCCACACTTTCCAATCTCCTTACGCGCCACACCTTTCCACTCCTTGAGCGCCACACCTTTCATCTCATTGAGCGCCACAAATCGCGCCACATCGAGCAAGCGCCACATCGAGCAGGCTGGCGATGTTCACGCCCAACCCGCTGCCCGATCCCGCCCACGCCCTCCCGCTGCCCGATACCGCCACAGCCGCCATGGCTGTCCAGCAGCACGTGCTGAACTGGCTCTACAGCGTCCTGACAAGCGTACGTGCGTTTTGCGCCGCCGCCGCCGCCCGCCGCTTCGCCGTGCTGACGCTCCGCAGGAATACCGCGACGTCAACCGGACCTACAACGACGTGGCCCAGGCCCTGGCCCAGTTCCCGTCGCTGGCCCCGCGCACAGACGTCTACAGTACGTGTCTCCTCTCCTCGCAGTTCCGCGGGTGCCCCCCCGGCTGCTGACGCCTCGCCTCGCCAGCCTTTCCCAATGGCGCTTCCGCCCTCCTCCTGCACCTCTCCGGCACCGTGCCGGCCGTCTTCCGGGGCGCCACCTACCGCTACCCCATCTCGCTCTGGGTCCCGCACGCCTACCCGCGCGAGGCCCCGCTGGTCTACGTCACGCCCACCGAGTCCATGATGGTGCGCCCGGGCCAGCACGTCGACCCGCAGGGCCAGGTCTACCACCCCTACCTCGTCGGCTGGGCCGGCTTCTGGGATGTGCGTCTTCCGTACCCTTGCGCTGCTTCTGCGCTGCTGCGGCTGCCTCTGCGGCTGCGGTTGCCTCTGCGCTGCTTCTGCGCTGCGCTGCTGCTGACGTGCTGCAGAAATCCTCCATTGTCGACTTCCTCACCATCCTGCGCGACGTCTTTGCCAAGGAGCCCCCCGTGATCTCGCGCCAGCATGCTGCGCGGCCCCCGACAGCCTCGCCGGCGCCGTCTCTGCCGTCCCTGACGTCTCCGCCGCCGCCACCGCCACCACCACCGCCGCTGCCACAGGAGCTGGCGTCGACGCCACATCTGCCGCCGGCCGCCGCCGCGTCCCCGGCCCCCCCGGCCCCCCCGGCCCCGCCCCCCAAAGGCAACAACGGCCAGGCTGTGGCGCCACGGCCCGGCCAGAGCTTCTCAACGTCGCCTCCTCCCGTCCCTCCCCACCCGCATGCCGGCCCGGCACCTCCGCTGCCTCCCCACCCGACGGCCGACTACCGCAACCCACACCCCCCGGCAGCCGCATCTCCACCACCCACAGCAGCCGTGCCGCCTGTCCCGGAGCGGCCTCGGTACCAGCAGGCGCAGCAACCGCCGCTGCCGCCACCGCCGCCGAGCCAGCAGCCCGCGAGCTCTGCCCAGCAGGCCTACCCGCCCTACCGCTCCCCACCGCCTCTGCCACCGCAGTCTCCGCCAGCGGGCTCTAGCACTCGGCCCGGCGCCAACCAGCCGTACTACGCCCAGCAGCCTCCCTACCAGCCGTCGCCCTATCAGCCGCCACAGCAGCAGCAGCCGCCCTACCAGCCGCCCTCCTACCAGCCTCCCTATCACTATCCGCAGCAACAACAGCCCCCCCCGGCCCAGCCCCGGCCGAAGCCGCCGCCGCCGCCGGACCTGATGGACGAGCCGCTGCCGGCTGCAACGCCGTTTCGAGGAGCCACCGATTCCGGTTCTGGTGTCGGTTCCGGTGTCGGTTCCGGTTCCGGTTCCGATTCCGGTTCCGGTTCCGGTGCCGCCGCCGGCTCCGGCGCTGCTCCGCTCCCGCCCCCGGTGCCGCCGAACCCCGAGAAGAACGCGCTGCTGCACCAGCTGGCGCAGACGCTGGCGGCCATGCGGCAGCACAGCCGCGCGCAGAACGAGGCCTCGCTGGCCGGGCTGCAGGCCCAGCGCGCGGCCATGGCGGCAGCCGCCGGGCGGCTGCAGCAGGAAATGGCCGGCCTGGCGCAGCTGTCGGCGCTGCTGACCAGCAACACGGCCCTGCTGCACGAGACGCTGCAGGCTGCCGACGGCGTCGTCGAGCGCAGCCGCCGCACCCAGCCGCCCGCCGTCGACGACCTGCTCGTCGGGCCCACGCTCGTCGCCAACCAGCTCTACGACCTCGTCGCCGAGGAGCGCGCCCTCGCCGACGCCATCTTCATGCTCGGCCGCGCCGTCGAGCGCGGCCGCGTCAGCCCGGCCGTCTTCGCCAAGATGACCCGCTCCCTCGCCCGCGAGTGGTACCTCAAAAAGGCCCTCGTCCGCAAGATCGGCCGCGGCATGGGCCTGGCCAACGCCTGACCCGGCCACGGACGGCGCAAAGAGGACGTGCAAGTCTGGCGAAATAAAGCGAGGTCGGCGCCTCTGTTATGCAACTAAATATACAAGTAAAGCCCGGGATGAAAGAATAGACACGAAACTCCATCTGATAACATAACAAGCCTGCTTGATATGGGCCCCCTTGATATTTGATTCTGCCTACTCCTGGAAGCGCACAGCCGTGCTTGGCCTTGCCATCCGGCTCGACGCCAGGCACATGCTCACCAGCCGCTGCAGCTCATCCGCGCGAATGGGCCTCGGATGCTGCAGGCCACACTGAGCCTCGGCCACGGCAACGTCGACGCCTGCAGCAGCAGCGGCGTCGGCGCCTGTGACGCCCTTTTCAGTCTTTTCGATCGGAGCAGTAACGTCCTTTTCAGTCTTTTCGATCGGAGCAGCAACGTCCCTTTCACTTGGGTCAGTAACGTCCTTTTCGCTTTGGGGGGTCTCGGTGCCCGGCTCCTTGGCTTCTTCGTGGCTCGCCTTCCGCCAGCTCCAGCTCCAGCTTCGCTTTCCATGGCGCGCCGCACCTGGCCGCCCGGGTCCTCCTTCGTTTGGCAAGACGGGGCTGAGTGGCGCCCTGCGGTCATGGCCGATTCTCCACGGCCACCCGCGGTGTCGGTTCTCGTCCAAGCTGGGGGATGCTGTGCCCGTGGGTGAATCGGAAGGCAACCGAAGCAGGGGTCTCTGTTGTTCCTGCAACGTTTTCCACTTGGCCTGCCCTCGTTTTCGGAGCGTCTCGTGGGATGCGTGGCCTTCCTCTTGACTGCCGCTGCTCACGGGCGCTTCTTCCGTGTTGTGCACAACAGTGTAATTGCTCTGCTTTCGTGGCAAAAAGGACTCCACGGGCTGACTTGATCTCAGAATGCTTCGCAGCGGCTGGCTCTTGCACTTGGTGTAGGCTGCTGCTTCTGTATACGGCGACGCCGACGGCTGTCGTCGCAGGCCGCCCGGTCCGTGTCCGACGTGGAAAAGCTCTCGAAGTCGAGCTTTGGAGAAGCTCCCGTGCTTTGGCCTGCCAGAGGGGCGACTTGATAGTCCCGGGTTTCCGGCACTCGACTCTGCACGACCTGGCTGCTCTTGTGTCATTGTCTCAAAGAGGCTGATCTTGTCCTTGACGGGCGATTCCGACTGTCTGCGGGGCGCCTCTTCGATCCGCAAAGATACAAGTGACGACGTACTCCGCTCCAGGGATAGTCGTGGAAATGGGCTGGCCGGTCTCCTTGTCGGTGATGAAGCGGTTTTCGCTGGAGATGCCGAAGAGTGCAAACGGGGTGTCAGAGACGTGTTGCCAAACAGCACGGGTGAACGCCGGGGCGTACAAAGGGCAGGCACTGATTTTGGGGGGCATTTCGCCCTGGTATTAAAGGCCGTGCTTTCCGGCGAAGAACGCTCAAACATGCTCTTCAAGACTGCAACTGTGCTGTTTTCTTCGGCACGAGACGCCCGTTCTGCAGCATCACTCTGCATAGAGCTGCTGTGCAAAGTCCTTGCAGTGGAAGCCCTGGAAGTAGGCGGGAGACTCTTCCGAGGCGGTACAGCGGGAGACACATCAAACAGAAGACTTTGATGGGACGTGGAGGCAGCCGCGGAACCTCGCTCGGAAAGATGAAAGCTATGCGGAGTCTGCTCGGCATCACTTGTGAATCTGTAGACCGAATGTGCCGTGGCGTGGTGGCCTGCCTTGCGGGCTAGCGCCTGTCCGGCGAGAGCGTTGGACATGGCCAGAGAAGTCAGAGAACAAGGCACCGGCTCGATGGGCGTCAAGAGTCTCGACGCAGTGCCGCGGCCTTGTGGGACACAATGCTCCGAGGTTGTCGACCGTTGGTGGCCACCCCTGGCCATGCGGCGAGATGTTTTCAAATCGAGCTCTTCCTGGCCGACATCCTTTGAGGCGACAATGGCATCTGCGTTATTGGCGCAACTCCCCACGTAACGAGGCTCACAGTTTGAGCTTAGCTTGTTGTGCTTTGAAGAAGCCTTTGTTGCAGGAGCGTACGAGCAAGAAGGCCGAGTCACTTCCTGGGCCGCCTCGGTCTTGATGGCAGACTGGACAGGCTGGGCGGGTTCCCAATGAAGAGTTCCCGTCTTGAGCCAGCGAGTAGGGCGCTGAGCTTTGTGGTTGGCAAAGCACTGATTCACTGACAGGCCCGCGGGTTGTGGTTTGATGTCGCGAGACTGCGAAGACGAGCTGACTGGCAGCTTGAACATGTCCAAGGAGCTTTCTGTCGAGTGTTTGATTATCAAATTGGCTGATTTGTTAGCGATGATTAGTCTGGGCATCTTTGCGGCTCCAAAGGAGCAAGAACCTACGGCTGTAGTTGTGGTAGACGCTCCCTTTTGCCAGGTCGCTGTTCTTCCCCAAAGGGCTGGTGTCATTTCCATGCAACAGTGTCTGCGGCTTCGCCAGAGCTGCCAGACTTCTGCCGAGTCCGAGAGAAGCAGTGCTGGCGCTGGAAACTGTGGTTTTCGGTGCAGCTTGGAACGGATGACCGTTGTCTACACCGCTTTTTCTGGTCTTTGAGCTGTGCAGTTGCTCCGCCGATGTTTTGTATAACGACACAGGCAGAATGGGACAAGTAGAAAGCGTCTCCTGCGAGCGTGATCCAAGGTCTGACAACTTGCCGTGCTTCTGCCTGGCTGCAAGATATCTCGATGGTAGACCGAGAGACACAGATGATCCTGCCGAGCGGTGATTCAGAGCTAGCGGCGCCACCTTGGACAGGGGGGATCTTTGATCGCCGGTGGTAGATCTGAGGCGAGGAGTGCGACGGTAGTCGTAGTCGTTCTCGGCACTGCTAAGCATGGGTGAAGAAATCATTGTGCCGAGAAAAATATCTGACCGAGCAAAATATCTGGCCGAGCAAAATATCTGATGTAGGCCAAGAGACAGATAACATGCGTTGCGCAACGCTTGACAGATGTGGGAGTGCGGTCAACGTCGTGATGCCCACAAGATCGAACGTACACAAAGAGAGGCAAAAGTTTGGGACTGTGAGATTGATGTTGACTTGCACGGTTCTTTTTTTTTTGTTGTCACGGAGACACTTGCAGATGTGCCTTCCTGCCATGACCAAACCAGGGGTCGTTTGTGGAAGGCACGACGTACAGGAAACATGATTACAGCTCTTTCCCATCTCTGTTGGCGAATATTGGCGCTAAAAGGAAGGCACAAGAGGACATGCTCTGAATCTTTTTATGGAGTAAATTTCTACCTTTTGCCAAAGACATCTCTGTCAATGCGTTGTACGATTATCTGCCACTCGTGGGAGGCGTCGGCTACCGTTCGCCCTGGCGGCACGATGGACATGTCCATCGTGGACCGTCTCAGCGATAGCAAGGCTCGAGGTCAGTGCAGGCTGTCCATAATGTTGCTTTTCGCTGACTTGAGAATTGTTTTGTCTGGTTTGGCGCTTCGAACAGCTACGCAAGTCACCGAGAGCGGGAGTCTACGATTGTTGTGACTTTGTCCCAGTTAACTAGACCTCGTCATGTTGCTACTATCTTGCCGGCGGCCCTCAATTTGCTGGTCAGCACCTTGAAAAGCAGCTGTCGGGACTTGGAATACGCCAAAGCGTGACTAGAGAAGCTGTTCAAGAGTCGCGGATGCCGGCTAATAAGGCTGGAGAGGCCATTCTACACCATCTGTGACCCGCGACGTCACGAATCTAAAGCTGGAGCAGACTAGATGTCGAAATACTACCATCACGCAAGCATACGAGGTTACTGTTAGTCTCAGACAATTCGCGAGTCGAAGACGTGGCTGGTTGTCATTATTTTCACCTACTCTCGAGTCTGTGAGGAAACCGCTTTCGCTTTGGGCATTTGGGGGGGGCAGCTGCAGGAATCCATCTACTTGATACAGCGAGGTCAGGTGCAATCGCATCATCCTGCAGTCATCTGCCATCCGAATCCACGCGCCAGATGTCATGCTCAACACTTGGACAGCCCCCCACACAGGGTCGGACAAAGGATGGCGAACACGTCAGGCAGCGCCTGGAGGCGTCAGCGGGCCGGAGCGCTGGAAAAGGGCACTGGTACACTACCAGCACGGCATAGCGAGTTGTCTCGTGGGCTTGTGTGATGCTTTTGCTCCTGGGCCCGCAAAAACCTGTCCCAAATCCTTGACAACATGCTGGACGACTTAGGCCTCAATACAAAAGGTAAGCCAGCCAGCCAGCCAGCCAGCCAGCGGGAGATATGCGTGAGGCGCTAGCGCTGCTGATCAACTGAAGCATCTTCGTTTCTGGCCAATCGCCTTGACACATGGGCGGCGGCCCAGTTGAGCACGTTGATCCCGATGGCCAAAGCTCGAGAAAATTCAGCAGGGGAGGGGCTGTGGCAGCTTCCGGAAAGTGAATGGCGCCAAAGAGGCGCGGAACACACGGAAAGGAAGCGCCTTATCTGGAGTTGTGCAGCCATATAAGAGCGGGGGGGGGGCCAAGATGGCAGACCTGCATGAGGAGCGGTAGCCTCGAGCATCTACACCATGACCCGACGAGACCAGGGCATTTTTTCGGCGACGCGGCGGCTGGTGTGCCTTGCGGCGGGCGTGGGGGCGGCGCACTTCCCGGCCAAGCCGGCGGACCTGACGACGCCGGTGCAGCAGCGGCTGGCGGTGAGCGGGCCGAACGGTAGCCACACCTCGTCTCCTTGACCTCGCCCACACCTTGCCTCCTGGACCTCACACTGACGGAGCAGCGGTCTCGGTGGGCTGGAACACGTATGCGCAGCTGGAGCGGGCGTGCGTGCAGTACGGCACGGCGGCGGACCAGCTGACGCTGGAGCAGTGCTCGACGGAGTCGTCGGTGACGTACGACACGTCGCGGACGTACTCGAACGCGGTGACGCTGACGGGCCTGGCGGCGGCGACGCGGTACTACTACCGGATCGTGTCGGGCAACGCCAGCGTGGAGGAGTTTCTGAGCCCGCGGGCGGCGGGCGACCCGACGCCGTTTGCGTTGAGCGTGGTGGTGGACCTGGGGGTGTTTGGCGAGGACGGGTACACGCGAGCTGATCCCGCAGGTGGCGCCGGCGCTGAACCACACGACGATTGGGCGGCTGGCGGCGACGGCGGACGAGTACGAGCTGGTGCTGCACCCGGGCGACCTGGCGTACGCGGACGACTGGTACCTCAAGCTGGACAACGTGCTGGAGGGCGCGGCGGCGTACGAGGCGATCCTGGAGCAGTTTTACGGGCAGCTGGCGCCGGTGGCGGGACGCAAGGCGTACATGGTGTCGCCGGGCAACCACGAGGCGGACTGCGAGGAGCTGGCGTACACGGCGGGGGTGGTGTGCCCGGCGGGGCAGCGCAACTTTACGGATTTCGGCAACCGGTTCGGGCGCACGCTGCCGCGGGCGTTTGCGTCGGCGTCGACGAGCACGACGGCGCGCGAGGCGGCGGCGGCGGCGGCGCGGCTGGCGCAGCCGCCGTTCTGGTACTCGTTTGAGTACGGCATGGTGCACGTGGTGATGCTGGACACGGAGACGGACTTTGCGGGGGCGCCGGACGCGCCGGGCGGCAGCGCCGGGCTCAACGCGGGGCCGATGGGCGCGGCCGCGGGGCCGGGGGGGGCCAGCCAGCAGCTGGCGTTTCTGGCGGCAGACCTGGCGTCGGTGGACCGCGCGGTCACGCCGTGGGTGGTCGTGGCCGGGCACCGGCCGTGGTACTCGACGGGCGGCGCCGACAACGTGTGCGAGCCCTGCCAGCGGGCGTTTGAGCCGCTGCTCTTCCGCTACGGCGTGGACCTGGCCGTGTTCGGCCACGTGCACAATGCGCAGCGCTTTGCGCCGATGAACAACAGCGTGCCGGACGCGGCCGGGCTGGACAACCCGCGCGCGCCGCTGTACGTGGTGGCCGGCGGCGCCGGCTGCGTCGAGGGCCTGAGCCGCGTCGGGGCCAACGCCACGGGCAACGTGTTTGCCTATGCCGAGGACTACAGCTACGCCACCGTGGCCTTTCGCGACGCGCACCACCTCGAGGTCGCCTTTGTGCGCTCGGCCACGGGCGAGCGCCTCGACAGCGCCGTGCTCTACAAGGCGCACACGGAGCGCTTTGTGGTGCAGGAGTGAGGGGGTGCAGGAGTAAGGGCGAGGTGGTGCATCACGCTTCGGATGGTACCAGAACGCTCGTCCAATCATACCAATCGTACAGGCAATCATACAGGCATACAGCCTCGTCAATCGACAGGCAATCAAACAGGCATGCAGTCTCGTCAGTGACAAGCAATCAAACAGGCATGCAGCCTCGTCAGTCGACAGTCAAACAGACATGCAGCCTCGTCAGTGACAAGCAATCAGACCGGCAGCTCGTCGCCAATCGCCTTGACCGCGTCCATGCTCCAGCCCATGCCGCCGTGGCTCAGCCGGGTCTCGTCCCACTCGCGCAGCCGGTAGACCAGGGGGATCTCGGCGTCGGCAGACTCGGCGTCGGCAGACTCGGCGCCGGCAGACTCGGCGCCGGCGGGCTCCCCGGCGACATCCTCAAAGGAAAAGATGCGGTAGTCGGCATTGCCAAACATGGCGCCGCAGACGGCCTTGCACAGAAAGGCCGAGTGCGAGACCACGACGACGGTCTGGCCGTCGGGCAGCGCGTGCAGCTCGCGCAGCACGCTCTGGGCGCGCGCCACGAGCGCACGCCGGTTGTAGGCGTAAAAGGCCGCGGCCGGCGTCAGCTTCTCGGGGAAGAGGGGGTCGACCTGGCTGAAGTCGACCGACGGGAAATCCGCCGCCAGCGCCGCCACCGGCGAGCCAATGTCGCACGTGTGGTCCGTCGTTTCTGGCCGTCAGTTTTCATTCTCTTTCTCTCTTCTCTTTCTTCTCTCTCTTCACTCTCTTCTCTCTCTTCTCTCTCTTCTCTCTCTTCTCTCTCTTCTCTCTCTTCTCTCTCTTCTCTCTCTTCTCTCTCTTCTCTTCTCTTCTCTTCTCTTCTCTCACCCTGCCACCCGGCGTGGGCCTGGAACGGCACTGCCGGCTGCAGCCAGTCCAGCGCTGCCAGCGCCGTCTGCAGCGTGCGCCGCATCGCGCTGACCACCACCAGCCGCACGTCGAAGCGGCCCGGCAGCAGCGCCTGTAGACGCTCGCGCAGGCTGCCGCACTGCTCCCAGCCGAGCTCCGACAGGCCGGGGTCGGGAATGCTCCAGTCACGTGTCGGTCAGTTTGGTAGCGAAAAAGCAAAGGGGGAGGAGGGAGACTTATTGGCCACGTTGTGCAGCGCCTGCGCATGGCGCACGAGGATCACCGTCGGGGGCATGCTGCAGGGCTGATTGGCGAAGCGAAAGTTGTCGTGGGAAGACGGCAAACTGCGGAGTACTGTATTGTACTGCAGCGAGTAAGTACGGAGCAATACTGCGATCGCTGTAGGGAGTATCTTACGGTGCATGTATTTCGCCCCACAGCATCAACGCGCTAGCGTTTCTCTCGCGTCAACTTCTTCCAGACTGAGCCAACATGACGAGCATCGACGAGCTGTTCAAGGTGCGTGGCCCGGTCTGACGGCGCGTTTGTGGCCGTGCTTGTGGCTCGCTTTTTGATGCGTGTCTTTGGCTAACTTTTACAGGCCGGCCATGCCAGCAAGCGAAAGTTTGAGCCCATTCGCGATCCCAGTGCGTTCTGGCCCTTTTTCATCTACTATTTTCCGTCTGGTTGACTGACTGACTCTGCAGGCGAGATTTACAAGTCTGTCAAGCTGTCCAACGGCAGCTCGCGGCACCGCATCGACGACGGTGCGGCACGAATAAAGGATGGCGGCGGCGGTGGTGGCAGTGAGGGCGACAATGACGGCGACGGCAACGGCGACGGCGATGGCGACGACGGTGATTACGGCCCGGCACCACCGCCCGACGACGACGACGACGACGGCGACAATGGCGACGACGAAGAGGGCCGCTTCTTTGGCGGCGGCATCACCAAGACCGAGGCCAGCATCCTAGACTATGTCGAAGGCCAAGACGGGCAGCCGGGCGGCGGCAGCGGCGGCGGCAGCGGCGGCGGCAGCGGCGGAGCTCGGCCGTCTGCCAAAGCCGTGGTAGAGGCGGCGACAGCGGCGGCAGATCCCGAGACCTACGACGTGGCCTGGCTGCGGCGCACGGCGCTGTCGCTGGAGAAGCGCATCAGCCGCAACGCGGAGCTGCGGGCGCGCTACGAGACGCAGCCGGCCAAGTTCGCGGCCAGCGAGGAGGCGCTGGACGCCGAGATCAAGGCGCTCTCGATCCTGGGCGAGCACCCGGAGCTGTACGGCGAGCTGGCCCGCCTGGGCAGCGTCGGCAGCCTGGTGGGCCTGCTGGCGCACGAGAACAGCGACATTGCCGTGTCGGCCATTGAGATCATTGGCGAGCTGACCGACGAGGACGTGGACGCCACCGACGCCGACTGGACGGCGCTGGTCGACGCCCTGCTGGCCGCCGACCTCGTCGGCCTGCTGCACTCCAACCTGGACCGCCTCGCCGCCTCCGAGGACGCCGACGAGCGCGACCGCACCGGCATCTACTACGCGCTCGGCATCCTCGAGAACCTGTGCGCCTCGCGCGCCACCACCGCCGCCGAGGCCCTCGCCGCCCACGAGCCGCTCGTGCGCTGGCTGCTGCGCCGCGCCGGCCGCCGCAGCGGCAGCGGCAGCGACAGCGACAGCGGCAGCGGCGGCGGCAGCGGCGGCGGCCGCGTCACCCAGAACCAGCAGTACGCCGCCGAGATCCTCGCCATCCTGGCCCAGGCCGCGCCCGCCACCAACCCGCGCCGCCTCGCCGCCCTCGACGCCGTCGACGCCCTGCTGCAGCTGGCCGCCGCCTACCGCCGCGCCGACCCCGAAAAGGGCTCCGACGAGGAGGAGTACATGGCCAACCTGTTCGAGGCCCTCACCTGCCTCGTCGACCACCCCGACGGCAAGGCCAAGTTTGCCGACGCCGAGGGCGTCGAGCTGTGCCTGCTCATGCTCAAGGACGGCCGCATGAGCCGCCAGCCCGCCCTGCGCCTGCTGGACCACGCCGCGAGCCCCAGCGGTGGTGGCAGCGGTGGCGGCAGCAGTGGCGGCGGCGGCGACGGTGGCGACAATGGTCCCGATGCGGCGGCCGCCGCCGCCGCCGCCGAAATCTGCCGCCGCATCGTGGACGCCGGCGGCCTCAAGGCTCTCTTCACCCTCTTCATCAAGGGCGACGACCACGCAAAAAAGCACAAGAAACAACAACAACAGCAGCAGCAGCAACCACAACCTCCACCCGCCCTGCACGGCGGACCCACGGCCGAGCACCTCGTGGGCCTCTTTGCGTCCATGCTGCGCCTGCTGCCGGCCGACTCACCCGAGCGCATCCGCACGCTGGCCAAGTTTGTCGAAAAGGACTACGAAAAGGTGCACCGCCTGATGGCGCTGCGGCGCGAGTACGCCGCGCGGGTGGCGGCCGTCGACCGGCAGATTGCGGCCGAAGCCGAAGCCGAGGCCGGCAACGACGACGACGACGACGACGACGATGACGCACGGGCCCTCGAGCAGCTGTCGCGGCGGCTGGACGCCGGCCTGTTTGCGCTGCAGACCATTGACGTGATCCTTGCCTGGCTGGTGGCCGAGGACGACGGCGCGCGCGCCCAGATCACGGCCGCGCTGGCCGGCGACGGCGAGACGCTGGCGGCGCTGCGGCGCACGCTGCAGGAGCGCCTGGACGGCATTGACGCCGATGCCGACGACGCCCAGGACACCCGGGATATGCTGGCGGCGCTGCTCGAGTTTTTGTCATAGCACGGAACGGAAAACACTTGCAACAGCAAGAACCAGAGGTTGATCAGAAGGAATATACAGAAGTGCAAAAAGTGCAAAGCCTGGTCAGAGAGAGAGAGAGAGATGCAGAAACAATTCACCGCCTACGCCGCCGACGGCGCCACCGCCTTGACGTCGAGCACGGCCGACAACAGCTCCGCAATCACCTTGTCCTGGCTCTTTTTCCCGGCCGCCTGGATCTGCTTGATCTGCTCGTCCGCCTCGCGGTTGGCCGCCTCCCCGGCCGCCTTGTTGCCTTGCGAGTGCTTTGTCGTTAGCAGGAGGGAAAGATGTAAAGAGGAAAGCGACGTAAAAGAGAAAAGCGACGTGGAAGAGAGAGAAAAGCGGCGTAAAAGAGAGAAAAACGACGTAAAAGAGAGCAAAGTGACGTGGATGAGAGCAAAGAAGCGACAAGCAAGAGCGGAGCTCACCTCGGCCTCGAATGCTTTGAACTCGGCCTCCTTCTTGGCCCGGTACTCGTCAATCTCCTTGCGGGCCTCGTCACGGGCCTCCTTTATGCGCTTGCCGCGGACTGCCTGGTTAGCAGGGGAAAAAGGGACGGGACGGGACGAGACGAGACGACGGGATATGGCCGCGCTGCGACAATCGCAAGAGCACACGGCCGGTTCACGCACATTCGCGGGCTGGAGAGACGGGTTAGCGAGCGCACACGCAAGACGGCAATGGCAGTGCCTCTTACCTTTCTGCACAATCTGCGCAGCTTTTTGCTCGGCCTGGGCGAGAGAATCAGTACAACGTCCGAGCACGTCTGGAGATTGGGGGGGGGGGTTGCTAGGAGGTCCGTACATCGAGCAGGGTCTGGATGCCCGCAGAGTTCTGGGCCGACTGTGGCAGCGTGTCAGCAGATCCGGCGCCATGGCCCCCTTTTTATTCGCGAGACGGCACAGGCGCAGGGTGCGCGGCTGCGGCTGGACAGCACAAACCATCTTGGCAAAGAAATTCGAGAGTCCGAGACGGGACCGAAAAGGACCCTTTGTCCGAGAGTGGGGGGCGCCTACGGGGCTCGGCCGATGGGGCAATGCGGGCGCGGCGGGTGTCGGGAGTGCGCTGGAAAGGGCGGGCGAGGGCGGGAGGACGGGCGGCGGCGAGAGGTGTGGCAGAGCGCGGGTGGATGCAATGTCGATGGCAGAGAGCGTGAACGAAGCTCTGGGGGGGAGAAAGGCGGCGCCGCGAGCAATGTTATTCCGCGCATATGGCGGTCAGGAGCGGCAGAAATGCACGTGTGGGGCCGCGAGCTCTGGGAAGCTGCTCCGGGCTTTACCTCTCTATTTTTGCTTGGCCTGGTTTGCCTGGACTGCTTGGACAACCTGGTTTGCCTGGTTTCTTGGTTTTTCTTGTCGCCATCACCATGTCTCGAGCGTCAAAGCTGACGCTCCTGGGCACTTCGGTCTTTTCCGTCAGCACGATTGTGTTTGTGCACTTTCAGCAGGAAGCCGAGCGCAAGGTGCGTATCCCGGCAGCAGCAGCCGAATATCCCCGCAGACCACACACACTGACAGCGGCGGCCAGGCCATGCACGCCGGCGTCGAGCGCGACATGGAGCAGCTGCGGATCAAGAAGGAGCGGCAGCTGGACTTTGACATGCAGCGCGCGCTCGAGGAGGAGTACAAGCAGAGCCAGACGGTGCGCGACGTGACCGACGAGATGGACGCGCCAGGCAGCACTCGTCCCAAGGGCCAGACCTGACAAGCCTGCCTGTCGGGGCCGGCAGGGTACAACGGAGCCGTTTGCATTCTCGAGCCGGCGGGGGCTTTCGGCTGGCCCGGCGAGCCGCCTGCATCGGCCACGGTGTAAGGACAGTCCCAGATCTGAAAAAGTGTACGATACGAGACCCGAGTCTGGAAACGGGCGTTCTATGACGACAGCATGGCGTGGCGGTCGGTTTCTCGAAAAGCAGATGTACAACGATTTTGAATCTCAACAATGTTGTTTTCACGCCGTGCGGGCATCTGGTGGAGCGTGGTCACGTACAGAGCCGCTGGCGTTTGCCTGAGATTGTGGTTCAACCCAATGAAACCCAGGCTGCCGTTAGATCGGACACACTGGACATTGCATCAACCAGACCGAGGGCTTGCAAACAGATGATGCTTGCCCCAGAAGATACGTCTGTCGCACCCAAGAACCAACCGAGAGTTTATGTGAAAGGTCACTTTGTGAGCATCTTGCAGAGTTCTATTCCGCTTCTCGGTGGCGTAGACGCCGACGGCGGCCAGCAGGATGCCAATGGTCTGATAATAGATACAGCAATGTTGAGCATGTAGACACTTTTGCAATGAGATCAATCTCAATAGAATTTTCAGAAAAAGCGGTGCGCCACGTTCACTCCTGGTATATCAGCCGTCAACCAACACTCCCCTATCGTGAAAGCTCACATAAGACCTCCATGACAGCGCACCTTGGAGAGCCATTCAAGACTGTCCAATGGCATTTCTGAGAATCTCTAAACACAACCTTCTCTTTTCGACGGCCTTCAGCGGCTGATCTCAACGGTGCAACTAGAAAGTCACGTCATCGATGGGTCTTCACAGGATCCGGGATGCTCTGCCACGATCACTACTTAGCCTATGCTAAAAGCGAGCTTATATAACAATAGGCAAGATGGCGGAGTGGTTAACGCGCGGGCCTGCTAAGCCCGTCCCTTCGGGGGCCAGAGTTCGAATCTCTGTCTTGTCGTTTTTTTCTTTTTTAAAGTTTATTCTTTTCTTTTTTTATTCCTTGGTTTTCTCTCACCAAGGAAACTCTTTTTCTTCTTATAAGAAAGGCAAAAAACAGCAAAAAAGGAGTTCCTGATCTGTTGCGGGACCAAAAAAACTCGTCGAAACTGCTCGACAAGACAGAGATTCGAACTCTGGCCCCCGAAGGGACGGGCTTAGCAGGCCCGCGCGTTAACCACTCCGCCATCTTGCCTGTAGTTGTTGGTGTTTGAGGCAATAGTGAGATCATAAGATAGTAACCGGCGACCTTGGTGATAGCATGACTTCCACGAGATTCCGATGCACCGCTTCTGTCAGTTGCATCTGTTACGTATGGTAGCAAGACTATTCCCCTGCTATTGATGCCAGCACGATGAAACTAGCCAGTGCAGCACCATCTCTATCTTTATGTAGGCGCACAAACTCTACTAAAGTAGGCAAGTCTTGGATTCAGTAAACGCCTGCTGCGCTTCTCGTGGCCTCACCACTGTCGAGAGCCTCACCACTGTCGAGAGCCTCACCACTATCGAGAGCCTCACCACTGTCTAGAGCCTCACCACTGTCAGAAACCTCGCCGCTGTCAAGAGCCTCAATTACTGCAAGAGGTATGGCAAAGCTAGCTTCGCCGAACACCGTCTTGCACCAAGGGCTTCATGCTGGAAAAGGCATACCGGGCAATCTTCCAGCGGCCCTCCTCCGCCCGCATGATGAAGAGCTCCTGGTTCGAGTGGGATTCGGCCTGCCGTGTTGCCAGCATGGTCTTGCTGCCCTCGGCCGTGGTGCGCGCAAAGGCCCATGCGCCGGGCGCCTGGACCACAATCTCGGCCACGGCAAAGGCAATGTCGAGCTGCACACTGGAAAAGATGCGCGTGTAGGACTCTCGCAGGGCCTGCGCGCCCACACTCGGCGCAAAGTGCGGCGCCAGCATGACGCCGTCGGCCGTGTAGAGCGCGACCGCGTCGTCGACGTTGCGGCTCTTCAGGGCCGCGCCGTACGCATGGAGCACAGCCGTGATCTGCTGGGCGTCTGACACTGCACGAGTTAGTGCTGCTCTTCTTTGCACGGCAAGATCAGATCTGGTTCCGTACTTGTCAAGGTCTGTGGTGGCCGCTTGATGCTCCGGGCTTCTTCTAAAACGCAGTTACAGCCGAGTATGGCGCCTGAATGGAACAAAGGCGTTTGAAAGGAACACCACGTTAATATAGGAACACCAAGTTGCGTTTTCATACACTGCGACCTAAATAGGAGCGGGCGATTACAGTCCCCCATCTCTGGATGCCCCCATTCCCCCACTCCCCCATTCTTGTCAAGAGCCTCTACCCAGACAAGGGACTAAGATACCCAGCCAAGGGGCCAAGATATAAACCCAGGATACGGAACGGTGTATGCCGGCGAGGCCGGCAGCTCCAGCTCAAGTATGAGAGACAAAGTTTGCGCTGGCGGCGCCGCCAAAACTGTGAATTGTCATTACGTACGGGGAATATCGAATATACATGCATAGAGGCAGGAAAAAAATACACGGGGAGTAATGCCAGAGTTCGCCAGAGATCAGGAACAAGATGAAAAACAAAAACACAAGATGGAAAACTCCCAGATAGCAACCAGAAACGGCCCCCACCAAAAACAATTAGACCAAGAGTGTATGTATAGCCACGGGCCAGATAAATGGCAGGAAATATGATAAAAGAATTTGGTGTTTGGCGTGATCGTCGTCAGAGAGAGCGTGTGCCTATGCTAGCACCCACTCGCTGCCGCGCTTGATAAACTTTTCGAGCAGCAGGGTCACGTCGGAAAGCACAAAGCGGCAGATGTAAAAGGCAAAGAACTCGGCCGCATGGCGAGTGCACAGCTCCAGGCCGACCTGCGTCTTGTCCGCGTGGCGAAGGCCGGGGTCTTCGACTTGGCGAGCGATTTGGTCTGAGAGTTAGTTTCTCCTCTTTTCTCTCGTCTCTATTCTCTCTTCGAATTCGTTTCCTCTTCTTCTCCTCCTCTCCTCTCTTCCACATCCTCTCCCTCTCCCACTTACCGACAGTTTGCGCGGCATCAAACAGGCGGGCCAGCGCGCTCATGTAATTCGCATTGGGCCCGTTGAACTTGGCAGACGAGACGTCTCGCCGCGCCGGTTTGCTTGTTGGGTGTGTCGTCATGGGCAGTGAGGCCAGGGCGCCGCCGTCCTTGGCGGTGCCGTCCGAGACGCTCTCTTTGCGAACGGCGGCGGCATAGCCGCTGCCCAGCCCGGCCGATGAGTTCTTGGACCGCAGGCGCCGCCAGGAGAAGGAGGACTTGGCCGAGACGCTGGCCGTCCGCGGAACCGCCCCTCCGGCGCCGGCGTCGCCGTCGCCCGCGCTGCTGGACGCCTCTTTGAAGAGCGAGCCGGCGCTCTGCACGCCGACGTCGTTGCCGAGCCGGCGGCTGAGCGCGGCCTGCACCTGCTCCAAGACGCCCTCGAGCGACTGCATCTCGTCGAGCACGTCGTCGGCGTAGTTTGTGTCGACGCGGGCCAGCTTGAGCAGCGCGGCCGTGAGCAGGTCGCAGTTGGCAATCTTCTCGTCCAGGTTCTTGAGCTTGACGCCCTTGACCCGCCAGACGTCGCTCGGGATGAAGAGCTTGTTGCTGATGTAGCCGCCCCGCGGGTGCACCAGCGTCTGGTAGAGGCAGCGCATCAGCCAAAACGGCCGCAGCATGGTGTCGGTCGGGCACGGCTCCAGCGGCACGGGCGCGTCCGAGTACATGGGGTTGGGGGACCCCGGCGTGCTGGGAGAGTGGAAGTCGCTTTCGAGCAGGTGCATGCCACCACCAGCGCCGCCGCCGCCGCCGCCGGAGCCGGAACCGGAGCCGCTGCCCACCACCACGAAGCGGTCCTTAAAGGCCGTTGCAATGGGCGTCGGCAGGCTCGGCATGGCGGGAAGCCGCGAGGCAATGGCAAACTGGCTGCTCAGGGGCGTGGCGGGCGACATGTCGGAGCTCTCGTCGAGGTTGGATATGGACATGTTGCGGGTGCGCAGGCTCTTCAGACTGGATGCGGAAAAGTTCTTGCGCAGGGCCGGCTTGGCGACGAAGGAGGACGACGGCGAGCTGGCACGGCCAATGGTGCCGTCGTAGTCGACAAACGGAGTCGCCGAACCGGCCCCTTGTGGTACGGGCGGCGTCGGCGGTGGCGGAGGCGGAGGCGGAGGCGGCGCAAAGCCGGCGGCAGGTTGTAAGACGCTGTCGTTGGAGATGGCGGTGCCCGCGGCGGGAGAGGCGCCTCGCGAGGAGGAAAGCGCCAGCAGCGAGCCCGCGGCGCTGGATCCGGGGCGGGCGGGCCCGGCAGACAGGGCCTGGCGCTGCTGTGCCAGGAAGCCGGTAGCGCGTGATGGGTGGGCAGATGCAGAGGAACCGGGTCCTGGTCCGGCCGTGGCGCCCGAGGTTCCCAAGGGCGGGCTGCTGAGCTTGGTGGTCTGTATCTTGAGCTGCTTCATGTTCTGGCTGGACAGCCGCCTGCTGCGCACGCCCTGCTGGCTGTCGTCTCCTCCTCCGCCTCCTCGCACGGGACTCCCGCCGCCCAGGGCTGTGGGGGGGCGGGAATGCGGCGGCAGCTCGGGCAGGGCCTGGGTCGGGGGCGGTGCTGTCGCCCTGGGCAGGTGGCTGTTGTTGTAGTTATGATTGTTGTTACCCGACAAAATGGCGTTTTCCGTCAGACCGGACAGCGCCGAGGCAGCGGTGGACGGCGGGTTCGCGGCAGCCAGCGAGCTGTTGTGCCGGGTCTGCTGCTGCGGGCTGGTAGGCTCGATCGAGTCGGGAGCGCGGGGCCTGCTGGAGGCGGCAGACTGGGAGCCAAAGACAAAGTCTTCGATGGCGTAGCCGTTGGTCATCTCCTCGAGCATGCGCTCCTCGTCGTCCGAGTCGTCCGGGGGGTCCAAAAAGTTGCCGCACGCCCTCATCTCCTCCTGCTTCTGCTGGCGCTTCAGCCGCAGCCGCTGCCGCAGGGCCAAGGCCTCTCTCTCGGTCTGGCGGACACGTTCCTTGGCCTGCTCGACATTCTGAATTGTCTGTGCGAGTGTGCCGTCCTCGTCGTCGCTGCCGTCCTCGTCGTACATGTGTGTCCCTATGGGTGCCCCAGCCAGCGGCGGCGCCGCCGTCGGGCTTAATGGCTCGTATCCGTCGTCGTAGGCCGCCTCGATGGCGTCGTCCAGGGCGGCGTCGAACTCGGCCTCCGTGGCGCCGCTCGTGGCGCGGATGTGCTTCCTCCGCAGGCGCAGGGACGACGATCGCGAGTGCACCGACGAGGCCGTCGAGCTGCCGGATTCGTTGATGGGATCGAGCCACGACACGGACTCGTGGCTCGCGCCCCTGGCATGGCCGTTGGACGCCGCGCTGGCCGAGCGCATCTCTGTGGGTCCGCGGTACCGTGCCGACAGGGCGTCGCCGTTGCCGCCACCATAAAAGGTGTCTTGGGCGCGGTGGCCTTCATATCTGGCGGGGGAGGGAGCGCGCCGTGGCGAGAGCGGAGGCGGCATGTACTGGCTGGCATTTGCGGGTGGCAGGTGCAGAGTGGTTGTCGACGTGGCCGACGTGGCCGACGTGGCGAAGCCGTTTGGCCCGCTGGACTTGAGGCGTGCAGATCGGGCAAACGACGACTGGAGAGTGTACTGGCCGGTCAGGAGAGACGACCCCCCGTTTCGTGGGCCGCTGTCGGTGTAGGAGCCGGAAAAGGACCGCTGTTGCAGTTCGGGGGCGGAGGCCGACATGGGGACCGAGTGCGCTGTCGGATGGGAGGAGCGCGGCGCCGTCTCGGGCTCGTCGTCGTCATCGTCGTCGTCGTCGTTGTCGTCGTTGTCGGCGTCGTCGTCTGGACCGTAGTTGCCGGCGTAAATCCGCGTCGCGGTGGCCGTCTGGACAGAGGCGCCGCCGTCCTCGTCGGCATCGGCATCGGCCTCGGCCTCGGACGCCGGATCGTCGCTTTCGTCGGAATAGCGCGTCGGGCTGCTGCCCTGCGCCGGGGACTGCGTGTCATGGCTCTGTGGGCGGTTTGGCAGGGGCCGGTCGTCTTGTCTGTGCATGGGAGCGAGCATGTCCAGCTCCTCGATGCGCGCCGTGTATGTCAGTCTCTGCAGGGATGGTCAGCTTCCGGTGTCTTTTTTCCCCAAGGCAAGGCGGGTCAGATACAGGGCACGTACAATGGCGTCCAGCTTCCGTTTGTCTTCCTCGCCGGGCGTTTTCTGCAGGACCTGCTGGAGCAGCTCGCAGGCCTCGGCGTAGGCTAGGCGGGCGCCTTCAATGTTCCCGGCATTGTCGAGCTGGACGGCCGTGTTGGCCTTTTGCAGCGCCCGCGACAGCATGGCTTTCTGTGATGGCGGGCGGCCTGCGCGGTCTCGGCTTCTGGTGGAGTCGGTGCTGCCTTTGGCAGTGGCCCGGCTCCGGACATATGGCCGGCCCCCTGTCGTGGGCTCGGCGTCGTGGCGGTACGGCATCGCGGTGGCAGCGCGGCGCGTCTGGGCTCTCTGATCTTGCTGATCTCGCTGCCGCTGATCTCGCTGTCGCTGATCCCGCTGTCGCTGATCTCGCTGTTGCCGATCTCGCTGTTCTTGCTGCTCTTGCTGCTCTTGCTCTCGCTGTTCTCGCTGTTCTTGTGGCACGGCAATGTGATCCGCTGGCTCATCCCCCAGGTAAAAAGACTGGATATTGTCTTCGGAGCTGAGCCGGCGCGGGCGGTGGCGACGCAGCTGGGGCGTCACCCGGCCGCTGAGAGCTGGTGATCCGCCGTGGACTTCCTGCTCGAGCGATGGTAGCGCGACAATGGGCGGCAAGCTCTCCAGCGGGGGGATGGGACGGATGAGTTTTCCGGCGCGGGGCGGCGAGGAGGCTGCCGACGCGGTCGAAGGGCGTTTTTTGTGCAGCTTCCGGGGCGTCTGCTGTTGCAGTTGTTGCAGTTGTTGCTGCTGTTGCTGCTGCGCCACAGGGGCGGGGAGTGGAGGCTGCTGTGCAGGCGAGGAGTCGTCAATAGGCGGCTGGAAGCGGACGGAATCAAAACTCAGGCGGCGGCTGAAACTGGAGGAGCGCTGGTGCCGGTGGGCGAGCGGGCGCGACGAGCTCGGAGCCGCAGCCGAGGGAGAGACGCGAGTGGAGGCGGTGGTGGAGGAGGACCAGCGATTGAAGGCGCGCAATACGTCGCGCGAAACACCGCTGAGGCTGCTTCGTCGTCTGGTCCGCGAGGGACTGGTGGCACTGCCAAACGGGGACTCGGAGGCGGCGGCGGCGGCGGCGGCAGCGGCGGTGGTGGGATCGGCCAGCGACGCTGCGGTGGCCGGCCGCACGTCGACAACGGGAGTCCGAAGCAAGGGGGTGCCGCCGGTAGTAAAAAAGGAGCTGCTGCCGGGGATGAGCCGGGGGGGCGGGAGGAGCGACGAGGTCCGGGGCGGCGCGGCGGAGAAGGAAACGGGCGCGTGTCGCTGGGCCGGAATAGGAGGAGGGCGCGCGTCAAACTCGGCAAGACCAAAGGCAATGTGGGAACGGTGGCCGCTGGCAGGTGGCGGCGGCGGCGGCGGCGGCGGCGGCGGCGGGGGGGGGCCAGAAGGGGGGAAAGACGAAAAAGGAGCAAAAGGCGCTCCGGCGGGCGACGGAGAACGGCCGGACGGGGTGTTGTAGTAGTAGTAGTAGTCCAACGCGGACTTGGGGATCGTCGCAGAGTTGGGCAGGGGGCCAGCAGCTGTGGAGCCAGCGGTGAAGGCGGTGACAGGTTTGGCAGTGGTGGTGGTGGTGGGATGAGCGACAGCGGCAGAGGCAAAGGCAAGGTGAGGCTCGGGCATGTCGCCCCAGGCTGGGCCGCGCACAGCGTCGGTCGCGCGCTCTGGCAATTGCTTACACTCGAAGGGCTGTCGCTCACAAGCGGGCCAGGCAGCCAGACATTGCCTAGGACTGCGGGCCGGGGGGTGGGAGGGGGGTCTGAGAAGGGGAGGGGGGGATGGGGGGGGGGGGGGGTCGAGTTGTCTGGAATTGAAATTGGCTTCGCCGACGTGTCTCGCCTTTCCGTCGCGGGTCAGCCGTGTCAACCCTTGGACACCTGCCTGGCCGTCTCTGGAAAAAGAAAAACAAGAGCAGCCAGCTAATGGAGTGGCAGCGAGGCAGCGAGAGGCAGAGGCAAGCTTGTGGGAGCGGAAGTCGGTGCTTGTCGCGATGTTTCTTCTTCCCGCTTTTCCGCGCTCTTCGCTGGGCGCCGCTCGCAGGCTTTGGCCGGGAAACCGGGTCTGAGACGTGCTCTGGCCGAGCAGAATCGTCGTGTGGTGCTCGGGCGTGTGTGTGTGTGAGAGAGTATGTGTGGTGTAGGCGTGATTGTGCTGTCTGGCTTTGCCGGACGAAGGCTTTTTTCGCTTTGACGGCAAGGGGGTCCCTTGCCTTTGTGAAAAAGAAGATACGTATTTCTACGGTTCACGGCGCATGTGGGGTGCCGGGTTCGTTAACGCCAGGGGGGGGGGGGGGGAGGAGGGAGGGGAGGGGGCTACCCGGCGCAGCGCGCCACAAGAAGGCGCCGCCACGGGTCGTCGTCGTCCTTTCTGTCTTGGCCTTGCTTGGCCTTTTTGGGTCGCGTCTCTCCCTTGGTGGCTCCTGCCGCGTCGCGCACGTTGCAAGCTAAGATACATAAAAGGATGTATATATTTTTCGTTGACCGTGCCTGCGTTTTACTCATACGGCGCAACACGGATGCAAATAACCGTACTCGTACTCGCACCCTCGTTCCTCGGGAAGCTCACCGCCGCCGCGCTATCGCCGTGCGGAGACTCGGGGCACAGCAGATGTCGACATGGACGATCGCACGCTTTGACGCACATCCCAGGGGACGGCGTGCGTGCGCGCGCGCGCGCGCTGGCTGTGTCGCATCGGCGCAGAGATCGACCTGCCTGCTTGGCCTTTTTACCCCTTTTCGCAATGTGGCCTTTGCACACTATTGGCCGCCCTAGTCGTCCTAGCGCCGTCCATGGCTGCGAAACGACATCCCAACGGTGCCTAGAAGGGAAAGCGCCCCAGAGAAAAAGGGGGGCTCGCGCGCTCCAAGAGGCAGCAAGCACCTCGTGCCCGAACTTGCGCGGCTCAGGGGGTGGCCGGCCCGGACTATGCAGGGCTGTCGGAGAGATTGTCGATGCTACTTTGCAAAGCTTATCGTCGTGGCTCTTGTCGCGGAATGCCTCTCCGGCGGCCACAAAGTACTCGTACCTCGATCCTCGCCCGTATCTTGCTGGATCTCGATGGCCGCCTTTGGGGACGCCGCACAACATTGCCGTCGCGTTCTTGGCCGTCCCCATCGGGAACCAGCTTGCTTTGGACGCTGGCGCGACTGGCCATCCGATGCCACTACTCTCCTTCAGACGCTCTTCGTTTCAGGCTTTCCCATGCCCGAGCAAGCAGCCGTCTCATTTTGGCACCAGCGGCTTCTGCAGACTTCTCGAAGCTCTGCCGCCACGCGGCTAGCAATATGATAACCGTATGTCTGGGACTTTTATACCGCAGGCAACATTTGGCACGTTCGCGGGGTTTTTCGGCTTCCGGGAGGACTCTGGCTGTTTTTTTTTTGGAAGCAGTATCGTCACCCTATCCGGCCTTCCTGTTGAGACAAGCGTCGAATGGTCGTACCAGGAGCTGAAACGGGTCTCTGTTTGGACGTGACAGCCCTGTGCCAATGTATAAATATCATGGTTTATTGCTGAAAAGCTGCGGCCAACTGTGGTCCTTGTGCAACCGAGAGGCGCATTGTCCGCTGCAGGACGAGAGAGATCTGCTACGCCGGACTTTTGCAACCCATCCCAAGGCTCGGGAGCCCAAATACGACACAGCGGGATGTGGGTGTGCAAGATACGCACATGGACTTTGTAGATGCAAGACACTCACATGGACTTTAAGATGCAAGACACTCACATGGACTTTGTAGATTGCACTGTGTCGGAACGCACATTCAAGAGTCCGTGTCTCTGAATCCGGCTCGCCTACCTTGGCCAAAACGGCAGACTGTCCTAGCCCAGATCTCGCGTGCTCTTCCTTGTTTTTGTCCCTTTGCGAGGGTGACACTCGTGTCTTTGTGCATCAGCAGCTAAGCTTGTTGCTGTGTGAGGCTGAAGGTAGGTGGCACAAAGCTCCGGTTACCGAGCCGGATCACAAGTTTGGCCTGCGGTGACCAGCACGCGTCTCACAAGCGGCAATAGTCACAGAGTACGTACTCCGTAGGAACACCCTTTATCTTTGTCAGATACGGAGTATATACTGTCGACCAGATTGAACCCGCACGCAGCTGCCAGGGGCTAGCCGGCTGCACTTTCCTTCCGACCCGCATTTCGCGATAAGATAAGGCAAACCATCACCACACAACCAACGACGGCGTTTTTTGCTTCCCCCCCCCCCCCCGACTGGCACAGCACCCTGCGCCTTCGCTGCCCTCTCCACCCGCCACGCTTCTCGACACACCCCTGGGCAGTAGCTGTTGCGGCGGCTGTGTGCGCCTGATACGCGAGAAGCCACTGGCACATGGCCGACAGACCCATGCGGCCATGCATGCGTCTCCTTCGAGCCGCCACCGTCGGGGGCCGCCAAGCTGCTTTTTTTTTTCACACACTCCGAGCCGGCCGGCGACCCGTTCCTTTCCGCGGCGGCGGCGGCGGCGGCGGCAGCGGCGGCGGCGGCCACCAGCACCAGCATGAGCGAGACGATGGGCGGCACGTGCAGCGCACGGCGCACGGGCTGATGCCGTGGCTCTGCCGCCGCCACTACGCCGCCCCTGCTCCGAGCACAAAAGACCCGGTGGCGCTGGAGCGGCGCATCTCGGCCATCCCGCTGGAGCGGTTCCGCAACTTTTGCATCGTGGCGCACATTGACCACGGCAAGAGCACGCTGAGCGACCGGCTGCTGGAGCTGACCGGCACCATCTCGGCGGGCGACGGGAACAAGCAGATCCTGGACAAGCTCGACGTGGAGCGGGAGCGCGGCATCACGGTCAAGGCGCAGACGTGCACCATGATCTACCGGCACCGCGGGCTCGACTACCTGCTGCACCTGGTCGACACGCCGGGCCACGTGGACTTCCGCGCCGAGGTCACGCGCTCGTACGCCAGCTGCGGCGGCGCGCTGCTGCTGGTGGACGCGTCGCAGGGCGTGCAGGCGCAGACGGTGGCCAACTTTTACCACGCCTTTGCGCAGGGGCTGGCGCTGATCCCGGTCGTCAACAAGGTCGACCTGCCGACGGCGGACGCGCCGCGCGCGCTGCGCCAGCTGCGCGACACATTTGAGCTGGACGTGGACGACGTCACCGGCCGCGGCGCCGTGCTGGTCAGCGCCAAGACGGGGCTCAACGTCGAGGCCATCCTGCCGGCCGTGGTGGCGCAGGTGCCGCCGCCGGCCGGCGACGCGGCCGCGCCGCTGCGCATGCTGCTGGTCGACTCGTGGTACGACACCTTTCGCGGCGTGGTGCTGCTGGTGCGCGTCTTTGACGGCACCGTGCGCGCCGGCGACGTGCTGGTCTCGCTGGCCACCGGCCGCCGCTACACCGTCGGCGAGGTCGGCATCCAGCACCCGGACGGCGTGCCGCAGCCGACGCTGCGCGCCGGCCAGGTCGGCTACCTCTTCTTCAACCCGGGCATGAAGAAGATCCAGGACGCCAAGATCGGCGACACCCTCACCACCGCCGGCCTCGAGGCCAGCGTGCAGCCCTTTCCGGGCTTTGAGGAGCCCAAGCCCATGGTCTTTGTGGCCGCCTTCCCCACCGACCCGGGCGACTACTCGCGCCTGGCCGACAGCATCAGCCAGCTGGCACTCAACGACCGCAGCATCACCCTGCAAAAGGACTTTTCCGAGGCGTTCGGCGCCGGCTGGCGCCTCGGCTTCCTCGGCAGCCTGCACTGCTCCGTCTTCCAGGACCGCCTGCGCCAGGAGCACGGCGCCAGCGTCATCATCACCGAGCCCGCCGTGCCCGTCAAGGCGCGCTGGCGCGACGGCACCGAGCGCGTCCTCACCAGCGCCGCCGAGTTCCCCGACGCCGACGACGCCCGCGCCCGCGGCGCCGAGTTTTACGAGCCCTTTGTCGCCGCCACCATTACCGTGCCCGACGAGTACCTCGGCCGCGTCATCACGCTATGCGAGGCCAACCGCGGCGAGCAGCAGAGCATTGAGTTTTTCGGCGGCTCCAGCCGGACGCCTTCTCCGCCGGCGACTCCCAATGGGACCCCCGCCGAGCCTGCCGGGGCCGGTACCGCCGCCGCCGCCGCCGCCACCACCACCACCACCACCACCACCACCACAGCACCGCACGCCGCCGCGCCGCAGGTCATTCTCAAGTACGCACTGCCGTCCATGGCACTGGTGGACGACCTGTTTGGCAAGCTCAAGGGCGCGTCGCGCGGCTACGCCACGCTGGACTACGAGGACGCCGGCTGGCGGCGCAGCGACCTGGTCAAGCTGCAGCTGCTGGTCAACAAAAAGGCCGTCGACGCCATCGGCCGCGTGCTGCATGCGTCGCAGGTGGAGCGCGTCGGCCGCCAGTGGGTCACAAAGTTCCGCCAGCACGTCGACCGCCAAATGTTTGAGGTCGTCATCCAGGCCGCCGCCGGCCGCCGCATCGTCGCCCGCGAGACCATCAAGCCCTTCCGCAAGGACGTGCTGGCCAAGCTGCACGCGGCCGACATTACCCGCCGCCGCAAGCTGCTCGAGAAGCAAAAGGCGGGACGCAAACGGCTGACGGCCGTCGGCAACGTGACCATTGACACCAGCGCGTTCCAAAAGTTCTTGGCCAAGTGAGAGGAGAGGCGTCCATGTGAGGCGGTGATTGTATGTAAAAGTATTGGCGAATGTGGCGAATGAATGTACGGATTATACATGAGACAAAAATATGCAAATACGAAAATTAAAAGAAAGGGGGGAGAAGGAAGCAGAGGTCAAAAAAGCAGAGGTAAAGCAGAGGTAAAAAGCAGAGGTCAAAAAAATCGCTATACGACCACTACGGGACTCGAACCCGCAACCTCGGTCTTTCCCTCCGTATTTCACGACAAAATAGGAGGACCGCGCGCTACCATTGCGCCAAGCGGCCTGTGGCGACTCAGCGGGATGTGCTGGCAGTACCAAACTCGGCCTGGCCAATAGCGACGTAGCGTAAATATTGCCGTTTCCAAGTCTTAAGTAGTCTGCGCCCGGCAGGTAGCGAACAAGTAGGGGCTACGTTATCGTAACTGGATCATCAAAGAGGTCATGGTTCGAAGCAAAAACTCTGAAGAAAGCAAACATGAGCTTGCCATTATATTAAACAGTCGGGAAGAAAATCTTGCTGCGTTTGTATAGCAATCGCCAAAAGAGACAACGGGAACGCAATGACAAGGATGGGGAATAGAACAGTCCAAGAAAGAAAAATAGTATGCAGAGAACAACGACATGTGCAGCAGGCCCCAATATATTCAACTCGGTACCTTGACGCTGCTCGGCAGCCCTCGACAGTCGCGCGTTGACGGCTACACCGACTCCCGGAGGACTTGGACCTCGTGGCCCACCCAGACGGCGTCCTTGCTGTTGCGCCGTGCGCCGGCCGCGCCCAGAACCTGCATCTCGCGCTCGCCGGCGTCGGTCTCCTGGATGGTGGGCGTGGCGGTGGTCTTGAGGCCGGTGCTGTCCGGGCGTCCGCCGCCCTGGACCTTGACGTGCGTGCCGGTGAGGCTGGCCGAAGCCATGGTGTTGGAGGTGGCGGTGGCGTTGGAGCTGTGGGACCAGGAGCCAAAGAAGCGGCGCTTGCTGCTGCCGGCGGCATCGGACGCGCGGCTGTAGATGCCGCGCTGCTGGCCGCTGCCGCTGCCGCTGCCGGCGGCGGACCCGACGACGCCGGGCCGGGCGAGCTTCTGGGCCACGAGCGTGCTCAGCGGCAGCACGATGACGACGGTGGTGGCGGCCAGCGCGGCGGGCTCAAAGGTAGTGAGCGAGGGGAAGAACTCCATGGCGGCAAACACGACTGGCGGGTCAGGACACGGGACACGGGACAGGGGCCGGAACAGGCCGAAACAAAAGCACTCACCCGGGACCAGCATGAGGATGCCGTTGGCCATGACCAGCACCTCCATGGGCGACAGGCCGAGCACGGGCGGCAGGATGCTGCGGTACTCCCACATGTGCTGGACGAGGCGGAAGCCAAAGAGGAAGCAGAACCAGCAGATGGTGGTGGTGCTGAAGACGAGGTCGCACTTGTGCACCCACACGTCTGCGTAGGGCGTGTAGGCGTGCAGCACCGACCGCATCTGCAGCGACACGGCGGCGGCCTTGAAGCCCAGCGCGGCGGCCACGATCAGCGCCGACAGGCCCAGCGTCGCCACGCGCCACGCGCGCGGCCACAGCTGCAGCATGGAAAAGGCCTGCAGCATGAGCGCGGCCTCGATGAGCACCTGCTGCGGCAGCGCCAGGAACGTCGCCGCGGCCGAGTTGCGCACGTCCCGGAAGGGCACCAGCGAGACGTCGCCCGTGGCAAAGGTGTAGAACCGGGTAAAGGCCGACCCGTAGTACGCCAGCGTCAGCGAGCAGCGCACGATGCTCACGGCCAGGTTGGCAATGTTGACCAGGGTCGAGGCGCGGCCGAAGCGTGTCTTGGGCGTCATGGTCAGCACGACCAGCAGCATGACGATGCTTGCGCCCGTCTGCGCGCCGTAGTTGATGGCCGCCGAGACAATGGTCCGGATGATTGTGTCGATCATGGGCAGCGGCACCGCCTCTGTTGCGCCGGAGCTGTCCACCAGGTAGATGGTCTGGTTGTTGAGCTCAGACATGGTGCGCCCTCGCTGTGATGTGCCGCGGGAAGCTGGAGAGCCGAGGGAGAAGTGAACTGGAAGTTTCCAGCAGAGGCAATGAAGATATGTCTCCAGGGCAATAGGAGCAATAGAAAAGACGAAATAGAATCAACTCTCCAGGGCAATAGAGAATATGTGAGACAAAGTCAAGTCTCTAGAGTATGCATCAAGAGAAGGGGGAGAAAGAATAATGGTCTGAGAGGAGAAAGAAAGATGCTCCAAGAGAGAAGGATATTCAAGAGAGAAAGAAAAAGAAACGTATATAACTGCTTGCACCAAAACGTCTGCAGCTTGCAGTCTCCCACCCCTGCTGTTCCTTATTTAGCACTTGACGCCTGCGATTCTTCCTGGGATAAACAATCGTTAGGTGAAACGAAGGCCGTAATGTCGTGGCTCAGGCAGGGCAATGCGCAACAATATCAAGACGTCTGATGGAAGTGGGCAGCCGTCTCCACTGGCAGGCCAGACAGGCCTAAAGGCTACATTTAGCAACACCGCGCCTGACATCACGCCCGAGAAGAGAAAGGTCTGTGAGAGGAAGCGGCTGCGCTGATAGGCCGCCCTCTGGCAGCCGCAGCCTTAACATTGTCCGTTTTCGCGCTACTTGATATTGTTCCTCGCCGGGTGGCGGCTCTCATGTCAGGGAGCGCCGCAAAGGGTCCATGCAACACGCAGCTGCGGTACACATCACATCCAGCCCCCTAAGCTCTATCTCACCAGAGAAGTGTGGTTTTGTGCGTACGGGCTGGGCAGCGTAAGATTTCCTTGATGATCCCTCGTTTCGAACCATCAGAGCCAAGTGGCGACCCACGAAGATGAAAACGAGATGTCAACTGGTTACAAGAGTACATCATCCAGGCAGCCCCAAGGGTCACCTGTTTTTAGAGGAGGAACGAAATGAGTGCTCGTTGCTGCCTTGCATCCGAGATGGCGATGGCTGTCGTGCTGAAGTGAGTCTGAGCAAGTGCTCAGAAAGCCACGTGACGGCGAGCCAAATCTTACAGAAGTGGTTTAGCGTCGTATTTTTCTTGGGCTATTTAGCGAGCGTTCCAAGATCACGCGGCAGCCACGGACGGGAAAATAGTGTGGCGTCCACTGTGTGGCGAGCTCAGCCGCATTGGGCCTAGCGACCCCTAGCTTCCAGGCGTCCGTCCGTCCAGGGACAGGACAAAAAAAAAGAGGGCGCATCTCCAGTGGCTGCCTTTGCCTCTCCATCACACACATCACTTTCACCGCGTCGATCACCACCACCGTCGACCACCACCGCTCTTGCTCCACACCCAGAGCCGCCTCTGATCTGCGCGGCCCGAGTTTGTGCTGCTTTTTTGCTTCTTCTCCGATTGTTTGCGACACCTTGCAGCGACAACCTTGATGCGCTGAGCCACGGAAAAGCCGGGAGAGCAGAAACGCGTCGCGCGCTCTTGCAGACTCGATTTCTCATCCTCTCCGCTACCCTCCCGTCATCAGTCCTTTCACCGGCTGGCCTCGATTTGATCCTCTTCTTCTTTTGCTGCTTCCACAGCGGCCGTTGGCTGGTCCGCGCAGTGATTGAATTATTTGTCATCCGACCACGGAAAAAGGTTTTCCTTTACCTCGGCGGCCCGACGCGGCGACACGATTTGCCATCATGGCGGACTATGACGATGGCTACGAGTACGACGAGTACGCGGACGGCGAGGGCGAGGTGGACGAGGGCATCACGCCCGAGGACTGCTGGAAGGTGATCTCGGCATACTTTGACAAGAAGAGCCTGGTCTCGCAGCAGATCGACTCGTTCAACGAGTTCACGACGACGACGGTGCAGTCGCTGATTGACGAGCACTCGCTCCTGACGCTGGACCAGGGCAACCCGCCGATCGCGTCGGACCGGCCGGTGCGGCTGCGGCGGTACGAGATCAAGTTTGGCAGCGTCATGGTGTCGAAGCCGCAGTTTGCCGAGGGCGACGGGCGGGTGTCGACGCTGACGCCGTACGAGTGCCGCGACCGCAACCTGACGTACTCGTGCCCGATCTACGCGCGCATCACGAAAAAGGTGTCGCTTGCCGTGGACGAGCCGGTGCCGCAGGACGAGCTGGACGACGAGCAGTATGCGGAGATGGAGCGGACGGGCGAGCACCCGACGCGCATCGTGTGGGAGGACGAGTCGGCCGACATGCTCGACAGCCTGGACAAGGACAAGGGCGACGAGGACATGAAGGACATGGTGTTCATGGGCCGGCTGCCCATCATGGTCAAGTCCAAGATCTGCCACCTGGCGTCGGAGGACGAGGAGGGCCTCTTCCTGCTCAACGAGTGCCCGTACGACCAGGGCGGCTACTTTATCATCAACGGGTCGGAAAAGGTGCTGATTGCGCAGGAGCGCTCGGCGGCCAACATTGTGCAGGTGTTCAAAAAGGCGCAGCCGAGCAAGTTCTCGTACACGGCGGAGATCCGCAGCGCGCTGGAAAAGGGGTCGCGGCTGATCTCGTCGCTGAGCATCATGCTGCTGACCAAGGGCGACACGGGGCGCGGCAGCTTTGGGCAGACGGTGCACACGACGCTGCCGTACATCAAGTCGGACCTGCCGATTGCGATTGTGTTCCGGGCGCTGGGCGTGGTCTCGGACGAGGACATTCTGAACCACATCTGCTACGACCGCAACGACAGCCAGATGCTGGAGATGCTGCGGCCGTGCATCGAGGAGGCCTTTTGCATCCAGGACCGCGAGGTGGCGCTGGACTACATTGGCAAGCGCGGGCAGAACTCGCACGGCGTGAGCCGGCGCGACCGGGTGCGGGCGGCGCGGGACATTTTGCAAAAGGAGATGCTGCCGCACATCTCGCAGAGCGAGGGCTGCGAGACGCGCAAGGCCTTTTTCCTGGGCTACATGGTGCACAAGCTGCTGCAGTGCGCGCTCGGCCGGCGCGACACGGACGACCGCGACCACTTTGGCAAGAAGCGGCTGGACCTGGCGGGCCCGCTGCTGGCGAAGCTGTTCCGCGGCATCATCCGCAAGATGTACCAGGAGCTGATGAACCACCTGAAGCGCTGCGTCGACACGGGCAAGCACTTTGACCTGCGCGTGGGCATCCGGCACCAGACGCTGACCAACGGGCTCAAGTACTCGCTGGCGACGGGCAACTGGGGCGACCAGAAAAAGGCCATGAGCTCGACGGCGGGCGTGTCGCAGGTGCTGAACCGCTACACCTTCTCGTCGACGCTGTCGCACCTGCGGCGCACCAACACGCCGATTGGGCGCGACGGCAAGCTGGCCAAGCCGCGGCAGCTGCACAACACGCACTGGGGCCTGGTGTGCCCGGCGGAGACGCCCGAGGGCCAGGCCTGCGGGCTGGTCAAGAACCTGTCGCTGATGTGCTACGTCAGCGTGGGCACGCCGGCGGAGCCGATTGTCGAGTTCATGACGTCGCGCAACATGGAGGTGCTGGAGGAGTACGAGCCGCTGCGGTACCCAAACGCGACCAAGGTCTTTGTCAACGGCAGCTGGGTGGGCGTGCACCAGGACCCGAAGCAGCTGGTCAGCCTGGTGCAGGGCCTGCGGCGGCGCGGCATCATCCAGTCAGAGGTGTCGCTGGTGCGGGACATTCGCGAGCGCGAGTTCAAAATCTTTTCCGACGCGGGGCGCGTCATGCGGCCGCTCTTTGCCATTGAGCAGGAGGACCAGGCCGAGTCGGGCCTGGAAAAGGGGTCGCTGATGCTGACCAAGGAGCACATCCAGCGGCTGGATGCGGACGAGCAGCTGAGCCGCGACGACCCCAGCTTCTTCGGCTGGGACGGCATCTGCAAGGCGGGCGCGATCGAGTACCTGGACGCCGAGGAGGAGGAG
This sequence comes from Graphilbum cf. rectangulosporium, assembly GCA_019925645.1. Classification (NCBI taxonomy): domain Eukaryota; kingdom Fungi; phylum Ascomycota; class Sordariomycetes; order Ophiostomatales; family Ophiostomataceae; genus Graphilbum; species Graphilbum cf. rectangulosporium. Next base: position 267,217 of record JADHKI010000020.1, read on the forward strand.
ACGGCCATGATCTGCATGACGCCCGAGGACCTGGAAAACTACCGGCTGCAAAAGGCCGGCATCGCCATTGCCGACGAGCTGGGCGACGAGGACCTCAACAAGCGCGTCAAGACGCGCCTGAACCCGACCACGCACATGTACACGCACTGCGAGATCCACCCCAGCATGCTGCTGGGCATCTGCGCCAGCATCATCCCGTTCCCGGACCACAACCAGGTGGGTGGCGCTGACACTGTTTTTTTTTTTCAAGGGCACCTTGCTGGCGCTTTGCGTGCTTTTGCGTGCTTGTTGTATGAATATCGCTGACTTGGCAGTCCCCCCGAAACACGTACCAGTCGGCCATGGGCAAGCAGGCCATGGGCTTCTTCCTGACCAACTACCCGCGGCGCATGGACACCATGGCCAACGTGCTGTACTACCCGCAGAAGCCGCTGGCGACGACGCGGTCGATGGAGTACCTCAAGTTCCGCGAGCTGCCGGCGGGCCAGAACGCCATCGTGGCGATCCTGTGCTACTCGGGCTACAACCAGGAGGACTCGGTCATTATGAACCAGAGCAGCATCGACCGGGGCCTCTTCCGCAGCCTCTTCTTCCGCGCCTACACGGACTCGGAGAAGCGCGTGGGCATCAACTTTGTGGAGACGTTTGAGAAGCCGTTCCGCAGCGACACGCTGCGGCTCAAGCACGGCACCTACGACAAGCTGGACGACGACGGCATCGTGGCGCCGGGCGTGCGCGTGTCGGGCGAGGACATTATCATTGGCAAGACGTCGCCGATCAACCCGGAGCACCAGGAGCTGGGCCAGCGCATGCAGGCGCACGTGAAGCGCGACGCGTCGACGCCGCTGCGCAGCACGGAGAACGGCATCGTGGACCAGGTGGTGGTGACGACGAACCAGGACAACCTGCGCTACGTCAAGGTGCGGGTGCGCACGACCAAGATCCCGCAGATTGGCGACAAGTTTGCGTCGCGGCACGGGCAAAAGGGCACCATTGGCGTCACGTACCGGTCCGAGGACATGCCGTTTACGACCGAGGGCATCACGCCCGACATTATCATCAACCCGCACGCGATCCCGTCGCGCATGACGATTGCGCATCTGATCGAGTGCCTGCTGAGCAAGGTGGCCACGCTCAAGGGCATGGAGGGCGACGCCACGCCCTTTACCGACGTCACCGTCGACTCCGTGTCGGGCCTGCTGCGCGAGCACGGCTACCAGTCGCGCGGCTTCGAGATCATGTACCACGGGCACACCGGCCGCAAGCTGCGCGCGCAGGTCTTTTTCGGCCCGACCTACTACCAGCGCCTGCGCCACATGGTCGACGACAAGATCCACGCCCGCGCCCGCGGCCCGGTGCAGATCATGACGCGCCAGCCCGTCGAGGGCCGCGCCCGCGACGGCGGCCTGCGCTTTGGCGAGATGGAGCGCGACTGCATGATTGCCCACGGCGCCGCCGCCTTTCTCAAGGAGCGTCTGTTTGAGGTCTCGGACGCCTACCGCGTGCACATTTGCGAGATTTGCGGCCTGATGACGCCGATAGCGTGAGTTTTGTTTATTCTTTTTCTTTCTTTTTTTTGTTTCTTCCTTCTCTTTCTCTCCCGTTCCGTCTACTCCCCGTCTACTCCCCGTCTACTCCCCGTCTACTCCCGCTAACCCCCCAGAAACCTCACCAAACAATCCTTCGAGTGCAGACCGTGCAAGAACAAGACCAAGATTGCACAGGTGCAGATTCCCTATGCGGCCAAGCTGCTGTTCCAGGAGCTGGCGGCCATGAACATTGCCGCGCGCATGTTTACAGACCGCTCCGGCGTGTCGATCCGTTAGGGTGTCGCTGTCGATGCATCTCTGGGGCGTGACGCGTTGGAGGCGGCAATGGATCCGTTAGTCTTGGACCGAGCCATTGGTTCTGGAAGCATCTGGACGGCGTTGAGATATCTAATTAAGCTGTACTCTTGCCGCTGCACAGCATGCCTGGATCGTGTGATGCACAGCATGCCTGGATCGTGTGATGCACAGCATGCCTGAATCGGATTTACAGCCTGGCCAGCCGGAGGAGCCCCTCCTGGAAGCAGGTGGCCACGAGCAGGCCGTCTGGCGTCCACAGCCGCTGCACGACCAGGCCGCGCTCGCGGCCGGCCCAGGGCGTCTCCATCTCGGCCAGCAGCCAGGCGTCGGCGCGCACGGCCGCCGCGTTGTGGAAGTAGATGCTGTGGTCGAGGCTGACGGCCATGGCCAGGTGTTTTTGATCTCTTTTTTCTCCCTCTTCTTCTCGCTCTCTCTTTTCCTCTCCGTCTGCCCCGGTCCGCTGCTCCTCCGCCTCCTCCGCCGCCAGCAGGGCAAAGGCGCGCTCGATCTCGGCCGGGGGCAGCAGGCCGCGGCGGCCCAGCGAGGCCACGGCCTGGTCCACGGTGCGGCGGTGGCCGAAGCGGCCGACGTTGTGCGCGCGGTGCACGGTGCCGACAAAGTAGTTGTCGCTCATGTAGGCGAGCGCCGCCAGGTGCGTGTTGCGGCTGCTGGGCAGAGGGCCGCGGGCGCGCACCCAGCTGCGGAAGCGCCGGGCGTGGGGGCCGGAGCCGGAGCCGGAGCCGGAGCCGAAGCCGGAGCCGGAGCCGAAGCCGGAGCCGGGGTCGGAGCCAGAGTCGGAGCCGGCTCCCACCGCCTCGGGCACGCGGACGCAGTCAAACGGGCAGGGCAGGCCGACGACGCAGGCCGTGGCCAGCCGCGCCGGGACCTCGGCCTCGGCGGGCGGCCGCTCGGCCGCAAAGGGTGGTTGGTGCTGGAGCGCGGCGGCGGCGTCGGCCGCCTCCCTGCTGGCGGCGTCTGCCGATTCCCCGGCGTCTGTCGCTTCCCTGTCCCGGGCAAAGCTGACGGTGGCGGTAAAGACCAGCTGGCCGGCCTGGCGGCCCTGGACGAGGCGCGTGGCCAGCGAGCGGCCGGTGCGCACGGCCTCGACGTGGTAGGCCACGGGCGAGGCCATGTCGACGGCCTGCACAAAGGTGGCGTGCAGGCTGTGGGCCAGGAAGCCGGCCGGCACGCTGCGCTGCGTCGCGGCCACGGCGTGCCCCAGCAGCACGCCGCCAAAGACGCCGCGGCCCCAGACCGGCTGCCACAGCGGCCCGGAGGACGTGTAGACGCCGGGGCCGAGCTCCGGCGCCGGCCGCAGCGCCAGGGCCTCTTCCATGTACGTCCTTTTGTCCTGGATGCACTTGTAGGCTCCTGGTGCGCCAATGTCTCGTTTGGCTCTGTCGAGGTCTTCTGTCGAGGTCTTGTGGCACTGTCGAGGTCTTGTTGTCAAGGGTTTATTGTGCACTCTCGTCTCCGCAGACTACGGAGTAAAGTGTGGAGATCTACCTCGGCAGTTGGCGCGCTAAGGCTGCTCATCTGATTGGTCAATTGCTCCATGAACTTCCATTCTCCTTCTCCATTTCCCTTCTGCATTCCCTTCTGCCCATTCCCTTCTGCCCATTCCCTTCTGCCCATTCCCTTCTGCCCATTCCCTTCTACCCATTTTCCCTCAGCTCCTACTCAATAATCAGGTAGCGTTACAGCGAGAGCACTTCCTACGGCACCACGCCTCGCTGGTATGCACCTACAGCATCCAACAGCTACGCAGGCCGAAAGAAAATCAGGTGCTCGCAATCCATTCACAACTGGGTGACTACGGGAATGGACTCTAAAGTATGATCATTGATTGGGCTACTTGCGCATCACAAACATGCAGAACAAGATTGATAAAAATCTGCTTCACGAAGCAGCAAATGCCCAGCTGTCTGTCAACGCGGATCCATTGGTGGCGTAGACGCTGAAAGACAGACATTTGCGCCAGCTTGACAAACTCAACAGTAGCTATTTATCCAAACTCTTCCCTTTGGCGGGCTCTGCTTTCTGTACCGATGGCGTCGATGCTGGTCGTCCCCAGCATTGGCGGTCCGCTTCCGGTAAAGGATGTAAGTGCGAGACTTACGCGCTGCCGTAAAGACGGCGTGAATAAGCTGTAAGAATGAGCCGTGTCGTGTCTCCATTTCGCCGTCAGATTTGCGCCCACCCTGCGCCGCCAGGCCTCGACGATGGAGATAATGGAGGATCCAATTGTACGAGTCCGGCGCTCTGGTCTTGAATTTGATGTCCGCTGCTGCCCGGTCATGCCGTTCGAAAATTGCTTCCACTGATGCATCCATTTCCACTGCAAATGGTAAAACACTCGAAAGGCACTGATCGCTTTGATCTTTTGGTCTGGGCAATATAGCTCCTTGTTTTTGAAGAAGATTTCACTTGTTCGCGTAAGGACCATGGCGCAGCCTAGGAGATTTTCGATCCATCGTTGAGCCGTAGGCTCGATGTCGGAAAAACGAAGTGCGCCACATGCGCTCACGGGTAAACTAGCAGGCAATTAACAAGGGCCCCGACCAAAGAACTCGGGGAACTCACCAAAACAACGGCGGCAGGAAACTACGCCTCCCGGGCCGAGGGCTTATAGTCGCGTTGTATCCCGCAAAGGCCAGCCGATCGGCAGTACTCGCGCTGCAGCAAAGTGTAAGCATCGCGGGCCTTTCGGCACATGCGAGCCAAACGCTCCGCACACTCCTCCGACAAGGCGCCGCCATCCTTAAGAGCCATCGCCCTAGCACCTACCCAGGAAATAGCTCAGCTTTTAAGCAATGCCCCGCGATGCCAGTAAGGCACTCCCGCAGACGGAGAAGAGAATGTTGTCAAACGATGGGCCGGGGTGAATGATCTCCAGCGTCCCGATCATGTCGTTTTCCCAGGCTTTCCATGTGCCAAAACTGAGTCAACACCATCAGTGGTAGGAATCAGGAGAGGACAGAAATGAACATACACGACCTGGTGACAGAATGCGCCAGTATGCCAGAAGCCGGCAAACATGTGGGAGTACCGCGCCGCCTTTTTGCTTGGCACAAACTCCATGCACACAGCTGCCGTGACTGTGTGCATGGAGTTTGTGCCAAGTAGAAGGGGGCCTGCGTTTGCGGGGCTTGTGCCAAGTAGAAAAGATCAGAAAGTGCTGTTGTTCGTCATTTTGTAGCTGCTGTCTTTAGAAACACACGTCCTGAAAAGACGATGCAAAGAGGACCGAAAGTCGGAGTGCTTGGAGGATTCTGTGGGAATAATTAATACTCGGTGGCTGAACTTGCCACGCTTCATTCACTCTCAGGTCAGGCTGGCAACAACCAAGGCAGCATCAAGCGGTGATGAAGAGAAGAAGTGAAGAAGAGGTGAGAGAGTTGTAGACACGACTTTGCTGAAAATCAGGCGTGACGCAGGCAGTTGAGTCGTTGCAGTTATGGCAGCGCTGAAGGAGGGGGTCTTTGTTTGCACTGACCTGCCCGCGGTGCGTCGCCTTTGATAGTTGGACACGCGTAGCCTGCCGGTGGTGATGCCGGGATTTGTTGATCTGTAATTGTTGATCTGTAATTGTTGATCTGGAATTGTTGATCTGGGATTTGTTGATCTGGGATTTGTTGATTCTGAGATTTTGGTAATTCTTGCGTGGTGAGGTTGCTTTAGGGATAGGAGGCAGGTGTGATGGTCGCGCCTGCCGTTTACACGTAAGGTGTCTGCCTCACAAACGCCTGTAACTCTTGACAAGTGTCCACTTCGGCCTCCAAAGATGATTTCTACATGATACAGGATCATCAAATTTCGTCTCCAGTACGTGAGCACTGCTTCACAACGCGTCTGTTCTGACATGTCCTAACCTTGCTTTGCAGACATGGCTACCTGGCCATCCAAACGACAGCCTTTTAGACAGCAGCAGTACTCTTGCTGCTCACCTCTTCTGATGACGCCCTCCGAAGCCCTCGTCAACGTCCCATCCGGGAGCATACCCGGCAAGAGACAGGTCGGCCTCGTTCACGCCCCCCCACCCGGTTCGGCACGTGGCCCGGTGCCGCGCAATGTACGGGCCGGGTTTCCAGCGCGGCGGCCGGGGATAGACGGCGCCCATCTGGAAGATGATCTTGCAGGACCAGCAAAAGTGCGTGCCGCAGCGTCTGCACTGCATGTGGTCGCAGCCGCCGGTGCGCTCAATGGGCATGCAGCAGCCGGCGCGCGGGCAGCGCTTGGTCGTGCGGGCCAGCAGGCGCCGCGTGTCGGCCGTTTTCTCGTGCCGCTCCTGTGCCAGCGCCTTGACGGCCCTGCGCGCCATCTCGCGCTGCCGGTTGTGCTCGCCCCGGTCTAGGTGCCGGCACAGGCCGGATCCGGCGCCGGCGTGCCGGCAGAGAAAGCAGTTGCGCCGGCGGCAGGACGCGCACGTCCACTCTGGTCGTTGCTCTGCCGCGGTGAGAGGGTGTTTTTTTTTTCCTTGTCTTTCTCCACGCCGCCACAACTCACCTCCTGCTTTGTGGATCTGTCCGTGGCCACAACGGCACCAGCAGAACCGGGGATGCTGGGAGATGGCTCTGACGGCCAGCTGCCGGTCGTAGCTGTGACGCGTGTCAGAAGTCTCAACAGAGAGAGGAGAGGGGAGAGAGAGAGAAAGAGAGAGAGAGAGAGAGAGAGAGAGAGACGGGCGAGGACTCACATCTGGAATACGGCGCTCGGCACGAGCTGGCGGATGCGGTCGCGCGACAGCGGCCGCCGGCAGCGCGGCTCTGGACAGACCAGGTCGTCGAGGCGGCTTCTCCGGATGGCCGTCTGGCAGAGCGCTGCCAGGCAGGGCGCATAGACGCAGCGGTCGTGGTCGCATTCGGGCACGATATCGGCGGACCCGCCAGCGGCGCTGTCATCGAAGCGGACGGCGTCGAGGTGGATCAGGCACTGGTAGCTGTTGTGTTTGTGCAGCAGACCGAGCAGCTCCCTGCGCGACTGTCAGCCTCTCAGCCTCCCAGCACCGCCAAACTCTGCCCCTTGTGTCTTGACACCTACCGAAACAGCTCCGGATGACCGCCGAGACGAGCCTCGAGCCGCGACGGCACCAGCCGCACCAGCCGCCGACAGCCTTCTCGGCCGCAACTCACCTCGCCCCGGGCCAGGCGGACCAGATAGTTTGCGTCGCAGTCCGGGCATAGGCCCGGCGTGTTTTCTGCCCGGGAGTGCGCCAGGCGCTGGCTGTGGCCCGCCGTGCAAAAGGTGTCTTCCCAGAGAGGGCAAAACGAGCGCTTGCCCGTGCCGGCGCCGGCGCTGCAGACCTGTCTGCACTGGATGCAGCGCATACCTGCGACCACCGCCGTCGTGGCGCACTTTTCGCGGACGCGCTGGCAGATGCGTTGCTCATCGAGCGTCTTGGGTGCTGGCAGCAAGGCGAGTGCGCCAGACAGCTCCGGAACCGGGCGACGGGGAGCATCGGCCTCGGAGCAGCCCAGCGGGAAGAGGTAAGACGATCCCGCAGGGGGGACGGCAGTGTCGGGGCCACAGCCGGAGTCTTGCATGTTGACGCTTGAGCTGGAGCAATGTCCTGCATCTGCAAAGGCGAGAAGCAGCTGCTATGAACACGAAGATATGGAAGACGAGAGGCGAAGAAAACTGAATTCGCCACTGGCTGTATTGCCTGCTGCCTGCGTCAGGGGCAGGGAATGATGCTCTCGACCGGGTATATTAGAGCTGGCCTGCTCTCGGCTACGAGTGCACCGAAACTGCCTGCACTCGGGAAAGAAGCTGAACTGCATTCTCACTTTTTGCAACATTTTCAAGCATACCACCGCTTTACTCTCAACCCTGCCGCTCCTTACCATGTCTTGCACCTCGACAGATACGGTCATGGCGAGCGACGTTACCATGCAGGGCGAGCTCCAGCCCGTCATCTTTGCCAAGGAGATCAACTGCAACGCGGCCCGGCCCTTTGCCATAACTGGCCTTCCCCTGTACCTGCCGGTGTCGGACTTTCAAAAGACCATTGCCCTTCACCTCGGCACGCCCGACCAGTGGTCCAGCATCCAGCTCTTGTATGACGGCGTCGTCCTGGACGATGGTACGTGCGCCCGTCACTGATTGTCTTGACCCGCACGCTCACTCTTCAGTAACTAGCAAGCTCTCCAACTGCGGCATCCAGGCGGTACGTCCCTACCACTGCTCATCCACACAACTCCTGTTGACTATCCTGACCGCCTAGGGCGACACCTTTTACTTTGTCCGCTCCGTGCCAGACTACAGAGCCGACGCCGCGGCCGCGCCGGTGATCAGCACGCTCTTCTTCCAGGAGTCCGACGGCCGCACGCTCACGCTGCACAATGTCGGCGTGAACATGACCATCAAAGGCGTCTGCCAGATGCTGGCCGACGAAAAGGCGTTTGACACGTCGGGCTGGGCCTTTATCTGGGGCGGCAAGCCCCTGTCCAAGAGTACGTCTTGTGCTGTCGTGCTGTCTTGTGTCTGCTGTCGGCGGCTTACTCTTGATAGACCAGACACTACGCCACTACGGCATTGGCAATGAGAGCACCATTCACGTGGTGCAGAGACTGCCCGGGGGGTGCGAGGGGGAATTACGTGGGCAGGCCGCGAGTCTTTTGTAAGGCGAGGCCTATCCGAGCAGTTGGCAGATGCGGTTGTAGTTTTTATAGAGGATGAAAATACTGTTGAGAACAGTTGGAGAGCCCCTCTGGTACCCAATTTTGGTGGGAGAAGTGGCTACTTTGGGCTAATTGCAATACTACGTACTTATCTCGGTTCAATTTTCCCAGTTTCGTCAGTATGCATGCTTGTATAAGTGGGCCCTCACTTCGATAAATACACCACCCACCTTATTACTTTAAATGGGCCGCAGCTAGACCCACTACGATGGGTCCGGGCCGAATGTGGGTCAACGGCCAGCCACGCTGGGTGTCGGTGTCCGACAACGGCGCCCGGGCGCATGGCGGCAAGGTGGCTGGCGAGGAGCGCGAGCGGCAGCATGGACACGGCGGCCAGGACCTCTTTATGTTCTTTCATTGCCTGCCAGAATTTTAAAGCACCAGCCTCATCCTACCATTTCTCCCCTCATGCACTCCCGGCCGCTCTTCTCCACGACAACGTCCCAGGCCTGGCCGCCCTCCGACGGGCGCACGGCGGCGGTACGCATCTCGTACGTCTGGCCGGCAAAGAGCGGCGCCGTCGCGCGGTAGGAGACGGCGCGCAGGGAGCGGCCGTGGCCGTGCACGTCGTGCCAGTAGAGCAGCATGCTGAGCAGGTTGAGCGGGGCGTGCACGACCAGGCCGGGGTAGCCCTCGACGTCGCGCGCCCACGCGTCCGAGTAGTGGATCTTGTGGCCGTTGAGGGTCAGCGCCGAGAAGCGGAAGAGCCCGACGGCGGACCAGCGGAGCCGGCGCACCAAGCCTGCGAGGGCTGTTATTGAGGGTCCTGGCCCTGGGTGTTTGAGGGTTTGAGGGTTCGAGGGTTTGAGGGGCGAAAACTCACCGTCTGGCCCGGGCATGTCCTGCACGAGCGATGGCTGATGCGCAGCTGCGGCCTCTGCAATCTCCAGCGGCGCGGCCTTTTTCTCCCGCGCGGCCCTGCCGACGCCCGGCAAAAAGACCCACGAGCGCTCGTCGACCACGGCCAGGCCGCGCGGGCCAACCAGCCGCTTCTCCACCCGCACCAGCACCATCTCGCCAGCCGAGCGGCTCGTCTTGGCCGCGGCGTCCACGAGCCGCGTGTGCTCCTCGACCTCGTCGCCCACGCGTAGACCGACCGAAGATGGCGACGACGCCGACGAAGATGACGCCGACGACGACGACGACGCCGCCGGCCACTGCATGCGCCCGCCGGCCCACATGCGGCGCGTAAAGGGCGGCGCCGCGCTAAACGTCTGGTCGCTGCCGTCGGGGCCCAGCTCGGCCTCGAGCCCGCCCGGCGTAAAGTAGGCCAGGTGGTAGCCGGGCGGCAGCGGCGTGCCGGGCGGTGGCGACGACGACGACGACGCCCGCACGTCTGCGCCAGCCAGGGTTGTGCGCTGCAGCGCCAGCGTGAGCTTCTGCGCCTGGTTGCCGTCGATGCGCTGCCGCCGGACCTGCGTGGTGCCGGCGTGGTCCCGCAGGAGCCGCTCGGCCGCCTGCTGCGCCGACAGCGAAAGACGCCGCGCGCCGACGGCCGGGACGCGCCGCGCAGCAACACGCGCAACCCGCGGTGCCACCACCGGGCGCTGCCTCGCGGCCCTGACGATCATTGCCATGAAGCTGTGGACGACGTTGGGCGCGGAGGCGCGGAAAGGCGGCTCGCGTGGACTGTGGGGAAGCGGGGAAAGGAGTTTGGGAGAGGAGGGCAGGAAATTGGCTGGGCTGGCGGTTTTAACTCAAGGCGGCAATCAAGCCGGGTTGCTCAGTCAGACCCCAGTTCCGGATTGGCTATCGCAACCCGTCTGACCGGCCCGTGAGATTTCTCGTCAGCGCACTGCATCCAGGCAGGGGGCCCATCGGGCTCGGCTTGGCCCAAAGAGGAGCAGATTTGCGGCATCGTGATGCTGCTTGCTGGCATCTCTGCTTCCGTGCTTATGGCCCCCTGGTCTACGGGCTGACTACGGCTCGTCACGGGGGGCCTCTGTGCGTTGTGATGAGAAGCGCTCCGGTAAGCAGCCCGAGCGGGAGAAGGGGTGGTTCCGGTAAGCAGCCCGAACGGGAGAAGGGGTCGTTCCGCTAAGCAGCCCGAGACGTGATGAAGACGGTCTGTAAGCTGTCCGAGGTGAGCTGGCTCGTGTAAGCTACGAAAGTGACGAGTCTGTCCGAGGTGTGATGGGAGATGGCTCCTGTAAGCGACCGAGGTGTGAGACTGGGTATATATAGTCCGGGTGTCGCCGAGTTCTAGTCGGTCGAGCCGTCACAGAACAAGAGAGCATCATCACTCAACAAATCACGAACCATCAACATGAAGTTTACCGTTGCCTCCCTCATGACGGTGGCTCTGGCCACCTGCGCCCTGGCAGACAGTAAGCACGCACGCACGCACGCACGCTCGCACAGCATCGCAAGCAGCAGGACTAACGCATTCTCCAGGCTTTCCGTTTGAGCGTCTGAACAAGAGCGATGCGGTGGGTTTTTTTTTTTTTTTTCGAGGAACAGAAACAGAGGAAAAGACGCCCCGGCCGTGTGCTAACGCAGCCAGGTCCTGCTCGTCCTGGACATGCAGGAAGGGCTGTACTCGCTGGCGCGCGACTTTGACGCCACGCTGTACCGCGACTCCATACTGGCCCATGCCGCCCTCGGCAAGCTGTTTGACCTGCCTGTCGTTCTCAGCACGAGCACCCAGGCCGGGCCCAACGGCCTGCTGCCGTCAGAGATCCTCGACATGTACCCGGACGCGCCGCTGATCAAGCGCCCCGGCGAGGTCGACGCCTGGGACAACCCCGACTTCCGCGCCGCCATCCAGGCCACCAACCGCTCGCAGATCATCATGGCCGGCATCGTGACCGACGTCTGCACGACCTTTCTCGCGCTCTCGCTGCGCGAGGCCGGCTACTCCGTCTGGGCCAACGTCGAGGCCTCTGGCACCACCACGTCGCTCATCCGCGACGTCTCCAACGACCGCATGGCCCGCGCCGGCGTCCAGATCGTCTCGCTCTTCTCCATTGTCTGCGACCTCATGCGCGACTGGCGCAACACCCCGGGCGCTCCCACCGTCTTCCCCTACCTCGACAAGTACTACCCGGCCTACGGCCAGGTTGCCCGCTCGCACCGCAACGCCATTCTCAACGGCACCGTCCTGCCGGGCGAGGATGTGCTGCCTGCCTAGATCAAGTGCGTCTGTCAAGTAGGGTGACTCGCCTGCCTAGCAGGGGAGTTAGAGGTGCGAGGGGTGAGGTGAGAGGTGAGGTGAGAGGTGAGGTGAGAGGTGTGAGAGGGAGATAAGAAAATAAGAGCGAGGCAACGGAGGACGAGTGTGACCATTACCAACTCATCTGTATGCCAGCACCAAAAGCGTTTAGACTGTAAGCAGAATATACTTGTTGCCAGCTACAAAGTAATCACCGACACGTGGCGCATAGACGCAGGAGGCAAAAGTGGCCAAGCCAGCAATCATAAGGCGGCCTTGACCGGCACATGGCAATCCGAGTCTTGAGAGTCCGACTGGAAGCCAACAAATCCAATACGGACGGCTTGCTTTCAACGCCCTGTGGCGGTGGTGGCTGTGCGCAGCCTTATCCTCACTGCAAGAGTCTCCTCCATTCTCCCACTATATAAACTCATTGCAAGGCTTGGTCAGCTTGCTTCTTGCGGCTCCCTCGCTCCTTCCTCATTCATATTTCTGGTTCAGGGGGACCCAGAATCCATTTTTTACCTTGACGTGACCTTTACTTCATTGACCTTGCGTGACATTCACTTTATTGACCTTTTGTTCACTTCATTGACCTTTCGTGACATTCACTTTGCGGGACATCTCCGTGACAGCTATTTGAGATCATTCTCGGATCCCGCTCAAACACTGGAAAATGTGTCTTTTCCGCCCTGCCTTCCCGGTTGATCCCCCGTGCGCCAGTCCTCACCTCTGAGTGCACGACTACTCAACACAACCTGTGCCAATCGCACCCCATGGACAACCTCGGCCAGCTCGTGGCGGAAACTGATCCTTGGGGTGTCGATGCCCAGTCCGCGTCCCGGGATCCTGAACGACTGGTGAAAGACATGATCGAACACTGTGAGTCCATTGCACTTTTCAGTCTCTTTTTCTTGCACCAGCCGCTCATCTGACGCGCAGTCGTTGAGACACCACGAGTCGCAAAACAAACGGAAGACCCCCCGAGATTAAGCAGAGAACTTTGAGCGCTGGCCTGCGGATGGCCTCGGCATCGGCCGGCCCGCTATAAATAGCAAAGGTATGTTCCAGACCCGACCAGCCCAGCCCCGTCCGTCTCTGGCTGACCAGTCCTGCAGTGGCAGGGGCGGGACGGCAAGTTTGCCTTTTCACCGGCACAGCACATCCCGATGTCTGCCACATCGTCCCTGTTGCGCCCTGCTCGACCAATAGTACTTGCCTCCCGTCCTGCGCCTCTTATCAACCACGGACAGAGACTGCATTACTGCCGTGGCGAACAGCCTTGGCCGCTCAGACAGGGCATGGAACATGCTCTGCATCAACGCAGAGATCCACCGCTTCTGGGCAAGGCGAAGAGGAGGCTGGAGATCCAGTGGGCTCTTATCACGGTCGCGGCCATGGGCGGCTAACCGGCCCGGCAGGTCAATGACAGCACGCTCGACTGGGACATCCAGGCATTCCACAAGTCTGGAAACACTCATCTGGTGCCTGACGTGCTGAGCAGACTCGATGCTTATAGCGGGGACTCCACCACAAGGCCGGGCAGACCTTCTTGGGCTAGACAAGGCGTCCATCAACCTTGCAGTACGGCAACGACTGCAAGGTAGATGGACGCCTTGTCTTGTCCAAGACGGCCTATTCCCAACTATTCTAGTCTCAGACGGCTCCCGAAATGATCTCCTCACACCAGAATCAGCTCCGGCAAAGGCAAGGATGGCAGCACACATCTTGCCCAAATAAGCCGTGGGCAACAAATTGGTAGCAACTCCAAGAGCGCCAGCTAGCACGCTCTGCATATACGATGGCTTCGTTTACAGAATTTACTCAAATACGCGGTCAGGCGCCGCCTACGACCCAATCAGCGAGCAAGACGAACAGTGGCTTGGGAGGTAGTGCCATGGGGCACTTGGGGGTTGTTTTTTGTCGTTTGCTGCAGACTTACGAGCGCTGCCTTTATGCCATGACGGACTTCCGTGCTCTGGCCGGAGTCGACGGCGCACCGTTCCCTTGCCACACACGTATTGGTCATTCGCGGTGCTCTGCCTGCGTGACCAAGAACAAAGTGTGCGGCGGGGCCTTGACTGGCATTGCTGGTCACCGTTCAGAGTTGAGCTATTTCCTGGGGTAGGTCTCCAGGATCTTGGCTCTAGACGGTGACGGTGCTTTGACGGACGAGTGCGCAGGGCGCTTGGCTCGCGCGTGCCGAGAGGCCCGCAACGCCTACGCCCTCCTGCAGCGTGACCACCACTGGGCAGCGGATCTCGCATCGCGTCTCCCGTCCCAGCAGTCGCTGGTGGGCTATAACGCGACCATGCGTCCCCTGCTGTTTGCCCAAGAAGCACGATTCCCGGCTGCCATTGAAGCGGAAAGTGTCTTCCTTGTGAACCTTGAGCGGTTTCGCACTTACTGCAGACCGACTAACTTGTCTACTGTCTGCCTGATCAAGCGAGAAAGGCCTGGAACCTGGGCAGTCTTCACCCGCCCCATCGCTATTTATAGAAGCCCTATCTCTCTCATTGAACAATGGACAACATTCTATTCTCTCTCCAGCCGCAGGATATGTCAATGTTCCCGACCCTGATGGCTACCGCTTATAAGGGGGAAAAGATTGATATTCGGTTGAGTGCGAGGCCAGCTGCAGAGGCGCGTAATTTTAGCATCAAACCACATTGGACCGTAAACAAAGCCACCCATGCAAGGCGGGAGGGTCTCCCCACTCCCGGCGGCAGTGTCATGACTTGGTAGAAAGTGCGGTAGCGTAGCGTACCCACTTTTCTTCGGCTAAGCTGCGGATAGCGACCCCCACGCTCAAAGCGGATTGGTGAGAGATTCTTTTCTTCCTCACGGCCCCCATCCCATGCCAGCAGTGGTCGCACCTTGCGTTTGTGTACATACGCCAGCTCGTCCTCCTTTCTCGAGATGCCTTTGCAAGTGCGGCTTGCCCCAATGCATTGTGCCGCCGCAGAATGCACTACCGGTTGGCGAAGGTTTGTCTATGTGCCTTGTCTGCCCCACAACCCTATCTGACCAAAAACCCAATACGATCCTTTGCCAGCCATTTCTCCGTTTCTCCGCCGTGTAAAAAGTACCGTGTGGAGTACGACACTACGCGCGGTCTAGATTCCGGGGCATGGGGAAAGCCACGTTTGGCACGAGAGTACGGAGTAGCAGCCTGGGACAAGACAGCACGCGTTGGGGAAAAGGCAAGTAATGTGCGGCTAAATGATGCCTCTCCATGTGGATTCCTAAACTAAACACACACTAAGCCTTCTGCTTGTGCTCCGACTCGTGCTCCGCGTCCTCGTGGTGCTCCGCGTCCTCGTGGTGCTGCGCCTCAAAGTGCTTGGCGTCGGAAATGTGGTCGAGGCCGGCGGCCTCGCCGTCGAAAATCATGGCAATCTGCTCGAGGGTGCGGTCGCTGGTCTCGGGGTAGAAGAACCAGACGACGACGAGCATGACGACGAGGACGGCGATAAAGACAATGTAGTACTTCCAGGCGATGCTGGCGAGGGCAATGGGGTTGACAAAGGTGTTGAAGAAGATGGCGCTGATGCTGGCGACCCAGGTGACGGTCAGGCCGCGGGCGCGCAGGCTAAAGGGCCAGATCTCGCAGGGGTAGGCGGTCAAGAAGGGCGTCAGGGCAATGTCGTAGCCGGCAAAGAAGACGAACAAAAAGGGGATGACGGCGGTGCCGGTGGCCTTGTTGCCGGCCTCGGCAAAGGAGCCGGACAGGGCGGTGACGATGACGTAGGACACCAGCATGATGACGGCCGACGCGATGAAGAGCGGGCGGCGGCCGAGGCGGTCGACGGAGAAGGCGGCGGCGACGGACCAGAGCAGGTTCCAGACCTGCAGGCAGGCGGAGATGAGCGTCTGGTCGCGCACGGTGGTGACGCCGACGGTGTCGAGCACGAGGGTCAGGTAGTAGCTGACGACGCCGTTGCCGCACCACTGGGCAAAGATGCCGAGCGAGATGGAGATGAAGAGGCGGCGGCGGTTGCCGGGCGTCTTGAGCATGTCCAGGTAGCTGCTGTTGTTGCGCGCCTCCTTCTCGGCGGCGATGGCGGTGCTGATCTCGACAAACTCAAACTCGACGAGCGGCGAGGCGTCGTCGCCGCCGGCGTGCGTGGCCGCCAGGATGGCGCGCGCCTCCTCCGGGCGGTCGACCGAGATCAGCCAGCGCGGGCTCTCGGGCGCCAGCAGCAGCCCCGGCAGCGCGACGACGGGCAGCAGCACCTGCAGGATGCAGGGCAGGCGCCAGGCCCACGTGGTGGAGTAGTCGCGCGTGGCAAAGGCGGCCCAGGCGGCGATGCTGCCGCCGACGTACCAGCCGCTCATAAAGGTGGCGCTGGCGATGCCGCGGTGCGCCGGGTAGGCGATCTCGTTGATCAGCAGCGGGGCGCCGTTGCCAAACAGGGCCGAGGCCGCGCCCAGGAAGAGCCGCGACATCATAAAGGCAATGTCGTTCTGCGCCGACGTCTGCACGGCCACGCCGACGCACAGAAAGAGGTAGCCGGCGTAGATGCCGGCCTTGCGGCCGTAGCGGTTCGAGATCCAGGCCGCCGGCGGGTACGTCAGGAAGCAGCCGAGCCAGTAGATCGCGTTGATCCAGCCCAGCCACGCGCCCGACGGCTGGTCCATAAAGTCCTTCCACTGGTCGAGCACCTGCAGGCCGTTTTGCAGCGAGGCGTCGTAGCCGTTGGCCGAGGCTGAGGGGGTCAGTTTCCGCTGTAATACAAGTCACCCGATCTATCAGGAACCAGCACTCCACCAGGAACCAGCACTCACAGAAACACACGAGCGAGAGGATGATGTAGTTGAGCTTCAACAGGTGCGCGTGCCGGTACCACGGCGTGCCATCGTCGGGTGGCGGCACGGCGCTGGGCCGCTGGTCGACAGAGGCTGACTCGGGGTCCTTGATGGCCATGGCTGTGGAGGGAGGAGGAGGAGGAGGACGACGACGACGACGAGGAGAGGGGGGGGGGGAGGCTGGGATCGTGTCGGTGCGGGCTGGACAAGTTCGCAAACGGCAAAGACAGAACTGGCACAGACAAAGACCAGGACACAGATGGACCAGAGACAGCAGCGCCTTTTAAGTATGCGCGACAGACAAGCTCCCCGTGGGGAAGACAGATGTTGGCTGCACCCCGAACCGAGATCATGGGGCTGCGAAAAGAAAGGGGGCGGCGGAGAAAAGGGAGAGGCAGCGGCGGAGAAATAGCAGGGTAGAAACAGCGGCGCAAGTGGAAAAAGCTAGCTCGACTAGGCTCCGCCGTAGTGCGAACCGCCGAGCAGAGGCCGAGCTTGGTGGCAGTTGGGCAGGCGTTTGGGCCTGTTTTTGATTTTGCTGTTCAATATTATTGATTCGTTGTTCCCTTGTTCTTCTACCCTACCCGTCAAACTCGTACCCAGACGCCGCCGCCGACTCACGCCGCCGCCGAGCTGCTGATGCGGTCGGTGTCGACCCAGCTCTGCAGATTGACAATGCTGGCCTGCTCGCTGCGGTCGAGGCGGGCGAGGAAGAGGGTCAGCTGCTGGATATACTCGGCGGCGCGCTTGGCGGCGGCGTGGTCTGGGCCGTAGGGGCACTCGAGCAGGCCGACGGCGACGTCGCGCACCTTGAAGGCCAGGTGCAGGCCGTTGCAGGCAATGTCGGCCTCGGGGATGGCGTGCAGCACGTGCAGCAGCTGGCGGCCGAGGTCCTCGCGCTGGGCCCAGCTCTCGCGCCGCGCTTCCGGGCCCCCGCCGGCGCCGTCCAGCTGGTCCATGATGATGCTCTGCAGCCAGAGGTGGGTGACGTGCAGGTTGGCGCGCAGCGCCGCAAACTGGGCGACGGTGGGCGCGGTCGTGGGCGGCTCCGTAGAGATGACGCCCCCCTCCTCCGGGGCCGACGCTGACGCTGACGCGGAGGCCAATGCCGACGCCGATTCCGATGCCGACGCCGACGCCGACGCCGACTCGGCCGGCGGCGGCGGCGGCGGCGGCGGCGGCGGCGTCCACGGCAGCAGCTGCGGCGGCAGCACGTCCAGCATGTAGTGCAGCTCCTGCAGGCGCTCGCGCAGGTGCACGACGTTGGCATCCAGGTTGCGCCAGCGCCGGCAGATGCAGCCGGGGTCGGCCGCCGCCGCCGCCGCCGATCCGGCCGGGGGGGCCGGCGCGGTGGAGCGCAGGGCGGCCCAGAAGACGCGCGAGTGGATGATAAAGGCGGTCGTCAGGCCCGGCTGGCCCGGCGTGGGCGGTGGCAGCACGGTGTCGCGCAGAATCTGCTCGTCGTCGGCGTCCAGCGGCAGCAGCTCCTCCAGGTTGATGGTCGAGAGCAGGAAGGGGTCGAGGAAGCTGAGGCGCTCTTTGCGCAGGTTCTGCAGCTCCGAGTGTCTGGGGGTGTTAGCGGGTTTTGCAGCGGGTTTGCAGCGGGTTGCAGCGGTTTTTCAGCAGGTTTGTAGCGCGTTTCAGTGGGTTCGCAGCGGGCGAGAGAGGCACCCACACATAGGCGTAAAAGAGCAGCCAGAAGCCCTTTTTGCGCAGCTGGGCCTCGATGCAGTTGAGGTCGGCGTACTCGGCAATCTTGTGCAGCTGCAGCAGGCGGCCGAGCTGCATGGCCTCGACCTCCATCATGCGGGCGCGGTTCTGGTCGCCGAGCTGGAAGAAGGACACGGACATGAGGTAGGAGATGGCCAGCTTCTGGAAGTTGATCTCGTCAAAGTAGCGCGGCCCGCGCAGGCGCATGACGCAGTCGTAGCAGTAGTTCATCATCTCCTCGCGCAGCTCAAAGCGCAGCGGCGGCCCGGCGCGCCAGGCGCGGTAGGCCTCGAAGCGCGAGGGCAGGATGCCAATGGTGATGGAGCAGATGGCCAGCAGCAGGCTGAGAAAGACCTTGTCCTCGACGTCGTGCACGCGGTCAAAGTCGCGCCGGAACGACGGCCGGTGCACGACGGGAATCAGCGGGTACAGCAGCCGCAGGTAGTCGTCCATGATGGCCGCCAGGAGCGGCCGCGAGCAGAGCGCGTCCGTCGGGTAGCTCGGCTGTGCCGGGGCGAGGGGGAGAAGGCCAGGGGAGAGGCCGGCGGGCAGGTCGGGGGGCAGTCCGGCGCCGGGGCCGTGGCCAGGAACGAGGCCCGGCAGACGGATTCCCGACGAGGACAGCAGGGCCGGCCGGTACTCGGGACTCGGACCGGCCTGGTCCGGCTTGCCTTTGGCAGGCGACTTGGCGCGACATCTGATCGTTAGTCAGGGCGAGAAAAGCACACAGACAAGAAAGAAAGAAGGGGAGAAGAATAAAAGTGACGAGAGGGGGGACGACATACTTCCGCTTGGGCCCCCGGTGCTTGGACGGGTTGTCAAAGGTGCAGGCCAGCTCAAGGCGCGCGCATCGGCGACATGTCTGCTGCTGCTGCGGGCGGCCTGCCGGGGCCGGCATCTCGCACTTGGCCTTGCGCACGCGGCAGGCATCGCAGGCTCTGCTGGCAAGCACGGCGCGCGCAGCCATTTTGCGGCGAGAAGGTGTAGGTAGAATGGTGTCGGGGGGAGTTTGGAGTGTGTGGGGCGGTGCATTATGGAGAGAGTATGGGGCAAAAATCCGACGTCGGCGGTGGAGTGAGAACGGGGGAGAGAGGCAACGCCGGGGGGTGGAGAGAGAGAATTCAGTCGTAGAGAATCGCCGGG
Organism: Graphilbum cf. rectangulosporium; assembly: GCA_019925645.1. Taxonomy (NCBI): domain Eukaryota; kingdom Fungi; phylum Ascomycota; class Sordariomycetes; order Ophiostomatales; family Ophiostomataceae; genus Graphilbum; species Graphilbum cf. rectangulosporium. The sequence continues at coordinate 286,557 of JADHKI010000020.1, forward strand.
AGGAAGCGGTAGAGAGTCGGTCGAGAAGAAGAGAAAAAAATAAGCAGATTGGAAGAAGGAGGAGACCACGGCCCAAAACGGCATGTCGCGCGTCCAGTCGCAGCTGCCTATTCTGTGCGATTCGAGAAACATCACGTGTCCTTTTCCGTATTCTCACCCAACTCTTCCCTCCAGACGGCCGCATGGAGGTCGATCCGGCGGTTTCCGCGACCCGGCAGTGCATCCGCTTCGGCGCGCGCCGGCTCGCCGTGACGAGCAGCCCGGTGAGCCCGAACCACGACAACGTGTGGCGCCTCCGGCTGGAAGCGGCGCGGCGGCAGCGGCAGCGGCCGGGCGTTGTGGGAGCCGGGGTCGGGGTCGGGGTCGGGATCTGGGCCTGGGCCGGGCGGCGCGCGGCCGGGGGATGGCGTCTGCCGGCGACGGTGATCGGCAAGAGCCCGAAGCGGCGGTGGGAGGCCGAGTACGCCAACGAGAAGCGCGTGTACGCGGCGCTGCGGCCGCTGCAGGGCCGCGTGGTGCCGCGGTGCCTCGGCGAGGCGCGGCGGGCCAGCGGGCAGCCGCTGCTGCTGCTGTCGGACGTGGGCGGGCACCCGCTGGACGCGCCCGCCATGGAGGGCATCCCCCAGGCCGACTTTTGCCGCCTCGTCGGCGCCGCCGTGGACTGCCTGGCCGCGTGCGGCGTCGCGTACGGCGACGACCTCAAGCTCGGCAACTTTCACCTCGTCGGCGCCGGGAGGACCAAACATGGTCCCGAAAAAGCCGCCTGCGCGCGCGTCGTCGTCGTCGACTTTGAGCTGGCCGAGGTCGTCGGCTGCGCCGCGGCCGCGCAGCGCAATGCCGGCTTGGCCGAGCGGCTGTGGCGCCGCTACGCCGGCAAGGACTACGGCGAGGAGCTGCTGCCCGACGGGGCGCACCGAGCACATGGGTTTGGGACGGAGTAGCCGTCGGAGTGGAAAGACGGCCAGAGTGGGAAAGCAAGGCCGTCGCTCTTCATAGCCGCCGGAGTCGAAGCGTCAATGTATCTTCTCGTTGCTTGTGTCATTGTCATGGATCGACGGCCAAGCGTCGCGGCGGCCCAGCCGGAGCAGAAGCAAGTGCTGGTCCAGCTGCTGGCGAGTAACAGCTCTGGCGAGGCGAGCGAGCCAGTCCGTCACGTCAATGCAGTCTGGCACAATCTTGCTTTATCCCTTACCGTGTTGACCGGATCCTTCTTGGCCATGAGTGTTCTACAGTGCTAAGCGGACCCCCTTGGCCATGAGTGTTCTGATCGCCTTTCTTCTGCTCTGCATCCACTGCTCCCTCCTGTTCTGCTCCAGGCAGTCAGTCGGCCAACACGGCAGCCTTGTCGGCCTCTCCTACGCCTGGATGCTTAGCAGGGAACAGCATAGCACGGCAACACTGACTGCCGGCTTCTATAAGCACATTCGTACATCAACCTTCCATCGGCGCCGCCGTCGCCACCCTCGTCGTTCTTTATCCACATCCCCGAGCAGACGGCCAAGATGGGCTGGACCGGTCACGCCGCCCGCCAGCTGCGGCTCCTGCTGCTGCACCGCCTCGACCGGCTCGGCTTCGGCCTCTTGTCCGGCGCCACCGCCCAACTGCTGCGGGGAGCATCCGGGGCGGAGATTAAGAAATGTGGAGACATGTCTGATAAGATGGCAAACATGATCTGCGGTACGGCCGCCTTGCGAAAATGTGGGAATGAAAAGTGAATTGGGAGGCGCAGCCTCTGTGTGAGAACAAGTGAACAAACCAGAAAGGCGCGTCTGTACTTATAGTGCAAAAACAGCACCCACCTCCCCAGCTTCTCCTCCTCTTCTATCCACACAACAAACTAAACGTGAGTACAACGAATCCCTCCTTTTCACCATGCAGAATGTTGCTCTGCTACGAACCAGGGAGAAAATCGCGCGTGTCTGCTGTTATTTTCTGTTGTTCACCATTCTTTCTTTTCGTTTGTTAGGTTTTGGTGACGGCTATTTTGGCATTTTTCCTCTTTTGGAACATGTATGCTGACCTATACGATAGAACACGGCGCTGGGCTTTGATCTGTGACACCACACCATTGTCCACCTCCGCTGTCAGCCTTGCCCACCATGGCCTGGAAAGACCACCTGAAGCGCCTCAAGAGCGAGTTTGACAGCCTCAAGTCGGGACAGTCCCTTTCCGGGCCTTCCGGGCCTTCCGAGACGCCGGATGCGCACGTCTTTGGCCAGCCCCTCTTCCATCCGGACGGGCCCATCAGCCGGGACTGGGACGCCAAGATCGGGCACGGCCAGAACGGCTGGGGCAACAATGAGCTGCAGTTTTACACCGACAGCCCGGACAATGCCTTTTAGTCAGTCCGAGAGAGAGAGAGCGAGAGAGAGAGAGCGAGAGAGAGAGACTGACCCGTAGCACCCCCGAGGGCAAGCTGGTGCTGCGCGCCATTGCCGACCCCAGCGCGGGCGACCGCGACCGCCGCTTCACGTCGGCGCGGCTCGTCAGCCGGCAGCCGCTGGGCCGCGACCGCGGCGTGCTGACGGGCATGGTGCAGTCGCCGTGCGCGGGCGGCATCTGGCCGGCCTTTTGGCTGCTGCCGCAGGAGCCGTTTGCGTGGCCGACCGACGGCGAGATCGACCTGGCCGAGACCTGGAACGGCGACGGGCAGAACCACTCGTGCCTGCACTGGGGCTTCCACCACGAGCCCCAGAAGCACCGCGTGCTCGCCACCGGCATCCCGGACATGCACGCCCGCGCGGTCCGCTACGACTTTGCCTGGGACCAGCCGCCCGCGCCCGCGCCTCCGACGGCCGGTCGCATGATCTGGTACGTCGACGGCCGCGCCGTGCTCAAGGCCGCCGTCCCCGCCGGCACCCGCCCGCTGCGCGACTTCACCGTGCTGCTCAACGTGGCCATGGGCGGCAACGTCTGCGCCGGCCGCGAGCCCGCCGCCGGCCACTACGACCTCGTCGTCGACTCGCTCTTTCTCGCCAGCGAGCCCGAGAACGGCGGCTGGGCCAAGTTTGACGCCGACTGGAAGGACAGCAAGACGTCCAAGGGGAGCACGTACTGACGGGTTGTGTACTGACGAGTATGTACTGTGGGTGTGTACGTGAGAGTGCACACACTGTGTACGTGAGAAGTGTGACGTGCAGCACACACTGTGTGTACGTGAGAAGTGGGACTGTGCATGACGCACTATGTGTACTGTGAGAACGAAGATACTGCAAACTCTTAAAGTCATGACATGTGATGTGGTTCCGTGTATAAATATGTGCCTGTAAAGCTCCCTACCATGCAACAAAAACAAAAAAACATAAATGACACGGCAACATGACGGACGCAAAGGACATTGCAGAGTCGCCTCCGCCTCCGTACGAGGAAATCGATAGCGGCGGGGCCGCCGAAAAGGGCTCGCTGCGGCAAAAAGTGGCCTCCATCTGCAAGACGGCCAAGCTGGCCGTCCGTGCCAGCAATACGCCCTGGTATGACTACACGGTGGAGCGAGAAGTCGATGCTCGGAGCTTGGCGGGTAAGCCGGTCGCCATAAAGGCCTACATCCACCACGTCATTGACGCCTACATCGCCTGCACCTATCCACGACACCGGAATTCGGCCGCGGCCCTGAACCTCGCCCGGAAGTTCGGCCAAGCCATGGCGGCCATGGCCATGGTCTCTGCCGAAGTACAGGGCGACAATCCGATTGCTTCAGTCAATGTACTCGTGGTGGTTGTTGTTAGAACTTGCAAGTTTATGGTCCGGAAAAAGAACGCCAACCTGCCGCCCTTTACCATGCACTGTTGCGTGGCCGCTGAAAATATGGCGCTGCGAGTACTAGGCTCCATGAAGTTTGGCCCAAACATCAGAGGCCTCTGCAGCTCATACGCCCTAAAGTGTGCACAGGAAGCCATGCTGGATTTGGTCTATGCTCTGCCGCAGTCCGCATTCGAAGATGCCGCGCTCACATTCCAAACCGTTATGGTCAACATCGCCGAAGCGGTAGCGGTGCATCCCTTTTGGCAGAGAAGAGCAATCGCGTCAATGTACAGTGACTATGCAAAACACGCTGGCCAGTCGTTCGCGGAGAAGTCCAAAGGCGCAGTGGAGTTTCGTCTTGAATAGGTTGACAGTAGAACAATGCTATTAAAGCAGCTTCCAGCTCCATTCTCTCTTTGACTATCTACTACATGTAGACTGGTATTCGTTTCCCCATACGGGTACTCACCCAGGACACCACGAGAAGGTTCCAGTCTGTCGTCCTGGATCGACCCCAAATTGGTCGACCCCCGGCGGCCAATTCCGCCACAACAGGGCCAAAAAAGAAAGCAAAGAAAGCAAAAACAGAAACACAAAAGCAAGAAAACAAAAAAGCAAAGAAAGCAAAACCCGCTAACGCGCACGCTCAAACCCGCGCCGCACACCCACACCCACGTCCTCCACCAGCTCCACCGCCTCCTCAGCATCGGCGGCCGGCTGCCGCCCCACCCACTCCCGGCACCGGCCCACCGCCTACCGCCACCGCCAGACCACGCCCGCCACCGCGAGCAGAAACCGCACCCGCAACCGATTGCCCAACCAGGGCATAAAAGGCAACGTCCGCCTACGGATAGCCTTCACGAGCTCCCAGATCTTGGCAAGCCAATGATCTGGGACCAAAAGGCACACCAGAAGTGGCACGACCGCTTGCAGGATCGTCGCCCAGTCTGGCCCCGAAGACGAGCCATGCCCGCCCCCAGGAGACACCGGCTCACCTGGGGAAATCCGCTCAGGCGGAAACGGAAAACCCACCAACAAGGCCGTGGTCCAACTCGTGGCCACTGTCACCGACGTGCTCTTCGGACAGAGCGCCGACGTGACCACCGACGTGATCACCAGCGTTGCCGCCGGCGCCAGAGTCGGCCCCACAACCAACGTCGCCGTTGGCGCCACCGCAGACACCAAAACAGATGTTGCCATCTGAATCACTGCCTGGGCCGGCATCGGCCCTCGCCCTGCCACCGTGGCAACCGGAGTTGCCGTCGTCACCGTCCTGGCCCACGACGGCTCGTCCAGTGCCGAGAGAGAAGGCATGGAGAGAGGAAAAGAAAGGGGGAGAGAAAAAGAGAGAGAGAAAAAAGAGAAGGGGGGAAAAATTGAGAAAAAAAAAGAGATGGAGGTCAAATTGAGAAATAAAGGGAAATGGTGGCAAGGCGGTTTGGTAAAAGTCTTGGAGGAATTGAGCGGCGGAATCTCTAGATATTTCTTTAATACCCGCTCCTGCTCAATCCGAGGAAGGAGCGATGGATTTCACATACGGAAGGAACGCTTCGTACGCGCCCTCGATAGCGTCATCATAGCACGATAGCATTGCCGTCGTGACCTGCAAAAGAGGATCTACAGAAGCGTAGCGTTGTCGTCGTTACCTGTAGAAGAGGATCTACAGAAGCGTAGCGTTGTCGTCGTTTACTCAACAGAGGATCTACACTCGAGTTAGTATTGTTCACGGTCTTACGTCGGCGCGTATGTGATTCTTCTCGCTGCCACCAACGAGAGAGTGGGAGTTGATGGGACTGGAAGATACTGGAAGACACTGCCATCCAGGTTCTTGCTCTTGTTGTGAGGCTTTTATGTCTATGACGCCGAGTCGTCTGCCGAGATGTCGGCAGTGCTCGGCACATCTGCCGAGATGTCGTAGCAGTGCCCAGTTACTCGTCGCGGAGCAACCAAATTTGGAGAGTATGGCACCATAAACACTACAACAGTCTGTGCCTCGTAGTCAGCTACAAAGACAGGGACAAGAAGCCTCAGTCGCTGGAGACAGAGACATGCTGAAAATGTGCACGAGATGCAGTATAACGGTCGAGAAAGCACCGAACAATGAGCTAAAATCAGTGCCAAAAATACAGATGCAAGATGGCGTGCTCAAGCCATGTGACCTCAACTTCTAAAGTGAGGCATTGACAAAGAACATACGATGACACACATGTCTTACCTTGCAACTTCGGAACTGGTCTGCAGGGTGACGCAGTGATTTATCTAGTAAGAGAAGGAAAATGTGAAATTGTTTCTCTCAGCCGAGACCAAGGCAAGGAGTCTACAATCTAACAAGTACATATTGTACTTGATTGTTGACCACTGATGGCCCACTGGTGAACCTTTCAGCCCACGTACTCATCTTGCCGTAGTAGCCACTTCACTCGTAGACGTCGTGTCAGAAAACACCATGTAGAAAGGCCAAATCTTGGAGTAGCAAGGCAGCGAAGAAATCCAGCAGGGCAAGTCCAAACACTCGAAAAACGACCCAGTCCGACGGACAGGTGTCTGTTCCATTGGCCCATTCTTTTCTCTCACATACTACTCTCCACCGTTTCCAGTTTCACTTTACCCGATACAAGCACCGCAAAGCCATTGATTACAATGGACGCGTTAGTCACTGCAAGTTCTGTCTCCTGCCAGTGGCTGTCTAGACCATAAATTTGCGTGAGCTTGCCATTATGTAATCGAAGCGGGAAAGAGCGCAGGTCCTTTGTCAGTGGCCATGTCCCCGAAGAGATGCAGACTCCTGATCGAAACTGGCCTCGGAAAAAGCTCGTTCTACTCGTTCCTTTGCACTTGTGCAGCGATAAAGACGGCGCTTGCAGAGCTGCGACTGAATAACCTCGGATCAGAGCCACCAAGAAGTCGCGTTGCCTTCATTACCACCTACTCAGACAGCCTACTGCAAGGGAGAGTGATCAACACTTGTCGGGCAATTACTCCATTCGTATGTGGGGTAGTTTCTAGCCAGGGTCCCCTGCCAATGGCTCCAAAAATAAGCGTGTTTGGACTAAACGACTCCCAACGGTTCTCCAACGTGGGTGATATGCTCTAGTCTGCCGGGACTGTCTAGGGCCGACTAAAGTCCGTATCAAGGCTCTCTTCGGGGCTGTGCACGCCCGGTTGCTGCGTGTGAACGAATCGCCGCTTGGTTCTTTCGCTCGTTTCATTCCCTTTCCTGGAAACCGTATGGACAAACCATGGCCGGGCTATTGCGGGCATCGGCGCCGCCGCAGCGTCGGTATCTCTTCTCCTCTCTTTTCTTCTCTTATCTTCTCTTCCCTTCCTTTTCCTCTCTTTTTCCTTTTCCTCTCTTCTGGGACGGGTGAAGAGGCGCGGGCCAAGAGCGAAGCATAGACGCAACGGAATACCTGCACTAGCTGTCTGGGCTGCTACTCTCATTGTTACAGGCGATAGGGCCGCTCGGCCTCGTCCTCGTCGTCGGGCAGCGGCTGGTAGGGGGCGCCAAAGGCCCGGAGCCAGTGGACGAGGTGGCGCAGCTCGCCGGTCCAGAGCAGGCCGAGGAAGACGACGGCGGCGGTGACGGGCAGGGCGGTGGCCCAGTAGGCCCACTGGCCGAGCTCCATGTTGCGGACGTCGTTGGTGTTCATGCCGAAGACGCTGGCGACGGCGCTGAGGGGGAGGAAGATGATGGTGACAATGGTAAAGGCGTAGACGGCGTTTTCGTGGCGGTCCTTTGTCGTCTCGATTTTGTTTTGGTTCTGTCGGTCAGGAGAGCTCGCGGGCGGCAGCAAGAAGCTCTCCAAGAAAGCCGAGAAACAGGACTCACCACTCTCTGCAGAAACGCCACCCAGCCGCGGAAGCTGTCGGCGTCCTGCTCGCGCGAGGCCAGAAACTGCTTGCACTCGGCCATCAGCAGCCCGCGGTAGCCGGCGGGGTCGGTCTCGGCGACGGCATCGGCCAGCGTCTTGTCGCCGTCGCCGCCGTCGCCGTAAAAGACAGGCCGGTCCGGATCGATGTAGGCGGGCCGATCGGGCTCGACGTAGGCGGGCCGCCGCACGGGCCCGGCGTAGCTGCGGGAGATGGCGTCGGGGCGCGGCCGCCATCGGTCAGCGCCGCCTCGGCCGCGGGAGCCGTCGGGCGGCGCGGGCCTCGCACGCCCGCCCAGCCCCTGGAAGATGGCGGCCTGCGCGGCAAGGACGCGCTGGACGGCGCTGACCTCCTCGGCCAGCAGGCTGATGCGGTAGTCGCGCGAGCGGTCGGAGCGCTTGGAGGAGATGTCGGATTCCTGCGGTCAGGTGATGCTAGGGTCAGTAACAGGGGGGAGGGGGGAGGAAATGCCGTCTCGATCCGCAAAGACGCACCATCTCGGCGAGCGCGCCGGCGTAGCAGGCGGTCAGGTCCGGCAGGCCGGCGGGAGTGGCGTCGTGCAGCAGGCGCAGCGCGAGCAGCGCGAGCAGCTCCTGGGGCAGCACGACGGCGCACTCGCGCAGGGGGCGGCGGACGGCGGCGGCGGCGAGCGCGGAAATGGCGGCGGCCATGCCGTCGGCGAGCAGGGCGCCGGCGTCGCGCAGCAGGCGCGCGCTCTTGCGGGCGTCGGCATACCGGTGCACGAGGCCCATCAGCAGATGGATCCAGGCGAGGCCGAGCGCGTCGGGCACGGCGAGGAGGCGCGGCCTCCCGTAGGGGCCGGGGCCGGCGGCGCGGCTATTGTACTGCTCCTGGAACGTCAGCACGGGCACGCACAGCCGGTGTAGATCCGTGCGAACGCGCACGGCGGATTCCAGATCGGCGGCGACGGCCGGCGTTCCGGTCGGCGGCGGCGGCAGCGACGGCGGCGGCGGTGCAGCCACCAAGAGCCACCGCAGCGCTCCCCAGAACTTGGCCACGGTGGGCAGCTCGGCATCCGGCGGGAGGAAGAAGCGCAGGAGCAGGTCGGCGGCGTTGAAGATGTCGAGCCGGGCCACGTACAGGGCGACGCGGCGTCTGCGGCTGCGGCTGTCGCCGGCGTCGGTGCCGGTGCCGGTGCCGGTGCCAACATCGGCGCCGGCGCCGGCGGCCACCGCCGTCTCGGCCAGGCGGCGGCCCTCGGCCTCGAGCTGCGCGTGCAGGGCCTCGCGCGTGGTCTCGGGGCAGGCGCGGTAGGCATGCTGCTCGACAAAGCTGGTGTGGTGGCGCAGGTAGGCGTCCATCTCGCGCAGGCGGCCGAGCTCGTCGTCGGTCGGCGCGGCGCCCGGCGCCAGGACCGATGCCGCGGCAGCGGAGGCGGAGGCAGCCGCTGCTGCTGCTGCCGGCGGCGGCGGCGGCGGCGCATGTTCTTCGTCGCTGGGATTCGGCAGCATCCCCCCGGGTGGAAGCGGCGGCGGCGGGCCGAGGCGCAGCTCCAGCGTGAAGCGGCGGCCGGTGCTGACGTGGCGGGCCAGGTTGAGCATGCGCGGCCAGTCGTCGGCGGTGATGGGGCGCTGGCGGCCGCGGCGGAAGAACTGCAGGCGTTGCGGCCAAAAGGCGGCAAAGTGCGCCGCAAAGTCCAGCCAGCAGCCGCACTCGTCGAGCGGCAGCGCCCACGTCACCGCGGGCCCGTAGGTTACGGTGATGACCTGGACCGGCTCTCCGGCCGCCCCGGACGCCCCGGACATCTCGGACCCCGGCACCGGCCCCGGCACCGGCCCCGGCACCGGCCCCGGCTGCAGGCCGACGGCGTCGCCGCGCAGCGCGGCCTCGGACATGCGGCCGCAGGTAAACAGGTAGGCGTTGTCGACGAGGACGCACCACAGCTGTGCCACGTGGAAGCAGTACCCGGCCGGCGTGCCCGGCTGCGCGCACACGGCCTGGCGCAGGTCGCGCGCCCGGCCGACCCGCGAGACGCGCGTCTGCAGCAGCGTCTCGACCGGGAACGCACCCGGCCGGCCAGCCGCGCTCTGCAGCCCCGAGTACGGCTCCAGCGAAAAGTACGGCAGGCAGATCCAGACGACGGAGCGCGGCGCCGAACCCGGACTCGGACCCGGACCCGGACCCGGACCCGGCCCCGGCCCCGGCCCCGGCCCCGGCCCGCCTCCTCTGTGCGGCAGCACCTGCTGCAAGTAGCTCGGCTCCATGTGCCGCACGCTGCCGCCGCCGGCCGGCTGCACCGTCTTGACGCACTTGCGCTGCACCCGCGTCAGCAGTTCGCGCACCCGCTGCCGCTCGTCCGCCGTCAGCCCGGCCGCCCGGCACACCCGGTCCTGGCTTGTCAGCATCTCGTCCGCGGCTCCGCGGCTCGGCGGCTCGGCGGCTCGGCAGCTCGGCGGCTTACCGAAAAGTCGTCAAAGTCCATGGGGTTGCTCGTCGTGTGGCTGCTGGTCAGACGCGGCAACAAGGGCAAGAAAGACACCGACGATACTCACAGCCACCGGAACAGCGGCTGCTGCGGCGGCCGCCCGCCCGGCACCGCCGTCAGCTGCGCCGTGTGCGTGCCGCCCACCGTGTAGTCGCCGCTGTACTGCGAGGCAAACACATGCAGCACCTGTGCGGCGCGCAGGGCCTCGGCGTTGCCGGCCCCGGCACCGGCCCCGGCCCCGGCCCCGGCGCCGTCCTCCGGCGCGTCTTCTTCGCGGCCCTCGTCCTCGGAGGCGCTGGCCGCGCCCCACTGCCGCGACGGCGTAAACGAATACATGGGGGCCGCCGGCCCGTCAGTGTAGGTGGGCGTGCGGCCAAAGCGGGCCGGCATGTCGGCGTCGTCGGCGTCAGAGCCCGGGCGGGCTGCCGGCGACACGATCCGCACGCGCGAGCGCAGCGGCGGCGGCGACAACGACGACGACGACGACGACGACGATGACGGCGGCGACCGCGACGGCGACGCCCGGCTGCCGCTGGCAATCGTCGACTGCGGCGGCATGCGGACGGCGCCGCCCGCATAGTAAGGCGGCGGCGGCGGCAGCTGCTGCTGCTGCTGCTGCTGCTGCTGCCTCGCGCCCCGGTCAAACGGGTCGGTGTCGCGCATCCCCCGTGGCGGCTCGTCGGAATACATGGTGTTGTGCGGATCCCGGGAACAGCAAAAGAACAGCAAAACACGGCCCAAGAAAAGGGCACAGACCGCAGCAATGCTACGACCAATCACAGCAGCCACCGTCTGACAGCCGTCGCATCCTGTGAGAGACCGGGGTGTGTCGTTTTGCCGCGTTGCCGCGTTTACGCGTCGCTGCCTTTTCCAACAGTCCGTCTTTCGGCAGAGCAGTGCGCCTCGTTCTCATCGCTGCCGCGCCTTTTTACGCCTACGATATCGTCATGGCTCACGCAGCGGCCTGACGAGTCTTGCTTCCCCGGGCCCGTCCATCATTTCAGAACTCGCATGCCGCTCGTCAGCAGGTCGTACACGTGACGTACAAGTCGGCAAGGGCGCCTGGAAACGGTCCTCGGTCGGGTGGCGGCGTTGCAAGATGCCAGAATCGTGGCATATAGCCTCTTTTCGGCCTTTTCCGGCAGAACGTGGCGCTTATATCACCCACAGCTGGAGAGTAACTTGAATGCGACATCTCTGCCTTGTTATCATGACTCTGTCTGTGGCGAATCCTCATGGCCTCTCCTCTTGGTTTTTGCCCTGGCCTCGGCCAGTGCTGGTCTCGGATTGCGCCTCCGCATTGTTCTTTTCTGCCTCTTCCGTCTTCTTTCGCGCCTCTCCGGCCTCCTTGCTTCCGACTCGTGTTTGCGCCTCGCCAGCCGGGCACCCGCTCTCGAGCTTGGCTCCAGCCCTTGTGCGCCTGGCTTGTATCGCTCCGCCCGGGGCTCTACAACAACATCCGTCACAGTCTCGCGACGCGAATCCGAACTCGAGACGGGCTGCGGAACCGGCGGAAAGACGGGTCCGTGCCGGGGCCAGCCCTGCCGCAGCCGCAGGATGCCAAGGGTCTCGGCCAGGGCGCTGGCGCGGCGGCCGGCGGCGCGGGCCTCGTCCGAGTTGCCGTCCAGGGTCGTGAGCAGCGCGCACGAGACGCGGTGCAGGCACCATTCCATGGCCGGGTGGTCAAAGCCGCGCCAGAGGGGCAGCCTGGGACCCAGAGCGACGAGCTCGCGGTGCAGCGCCCGGCGGGCGTCGTTATCGGCGTCGCTCTTGTTGGTGAGCAAAACTTTGACAGGCGCGTCTGCAGCGCGCCGAGCTTGTCGCGCATCTGGCCGAGCTGCAGCCGGTCCAGCTGACGGCACGCCGTCGACGGCAAACCGAACGCGCAGCTACAGCGTGGCGCCAGAGCTGAGCGCGGGGGGCGTCAGCGTAGGCGGCGTGGGGATCGGCGACGAGACGGTGATGACATACGCGAGCCGGTGGGTGCTGACGGGCCTGGCGGTGCCGGGGCGGCGGGCGGAGGACGGGCGGGCCGGGACGACGTACAACACGCTGGTCCCAGAAGGGGTGAGAGTAGATTTCGTTACTTGGTACTTGTCCAGTATCCCTGCTCTAACTAAGATTATGACTGCAAAGATGCTCATGTACATTGCGTCGCAGCCGGCCTCGAGGGAGAGGCACGTAGACTTCCGAAACGGCCCGGAACCGGCTAACAATGGGTCCGAGTGCCGGCTATAAGTGGGTCCGAGTCGTCCGGCTGATAGCGGCGGCCGGCGGGGACGCAGTCAATGACAATGCGGCCAAGATATTGTGCACCACGCGATCGGGGGATGTCCGGAGGGAAACGGTGCAAACTACGTGGTGGCAGAGATGGAAAGACACCGCGGCGATACTGGCTCTAAACGTGATCTGCCAGACCCGTTCCGACCCCCGCCACGTAAGATCATCCGGGCCATCCGGCTCCGCAGGCTATACTCAAACTGGGCCTCGCGTATGCCCTAGCACCGGTCATGCATGGCATGATGTGATTTCTTTGCGTCTGTCGTCCGTCAAGACTCTTCCAAGTCGATCCTTGTTCTACCTTTTCGCCATCTTTCTCGACCCTCCCTCTCCCACATGGCCCTCCATCCACAAGGGCAAGCCTCCCTGGCCACTCGTTCCTCGCCTGTCCCTCACCTGCACCTCCACTCACCCCTCCACTTACCCCTCCACTCACCCCTCACTCGTCCTCCGTCGTCGCCGCGCGCGCGCTAACTCCCGCAGTGTCGCCTTTGTCACCGGCGCCGGCGGCTTCGTCGGCCGCTACACCGCCCTCCAGTTTGCCCGCGACGGCGTGCGCAAGATTGCCGGCCTCGACCTGTCGGCCGCCGGCCTGGCCGAGACCAAGACCCAGCTCGAGACCGCCTTCCCGGCGACCACCTTTCTGGCGCTCGAGGCCGACTTGGCCCGCGAGGAGTCCGTCCAGGCCGCCTTTGACCAGGCCGTCGCCGCCTTTGGCCGCATCGACTACGCCGTCAACAACGCCGCCATCGGCCAGCCTCTCGGGCCCACCAGCGAGGCCCAGACCGCCGACTTTGACCGCGTCCTCGCCGTCAACCTGCGCGGTGTCTGGTTCTGCGAGCGCCTCGAGCTCGCCCAGATGGCCCGCCAGCCGCCCCTGCCCGCCCACGACCCCGTGCCCGGCCGCGTCCCCGCCCGCGGCGCCATTGTCAACGTCTCCTCTGTCGCCGGCCTCGCCGCCCTGGCCAACCTGGCCCTCTACACCATGTCCAAAAACGGTGCGTCCCTAGAGAGGTGCCCTGCTGCCGCCATGTCTCTCACTAAATCACGAAACCCCCAGCCATCATCGGCCTGACCCGCGTCGACGCCCTCGACTTTGCCAAGCAGGGCATCCGCGTCAACGCCGTCTGCCCCGGGTGAGTTGTCCTGCTCGCATTGACCCCCTGCCGCTGGCGCTGACCCCCCCCCAGCTTCATCGACACCCCCATGCTGCTCGACAGCACCCGCGAAGCAGTAAGCCTCTTCTGCCTCTCTTTCTCTCTTTCTTTTTGCAACGGACTGCTGACGCCCGCCAGCTGGCCGGCGCCATTGCCCGCACCGCCCAGGGCCGCCTGGCCAATGCCCAGGAGATTGCCGACGCCATCTGCTACCTGTGCAGCGACCGCGCCAGCTACGTCACCGGCGTCGCCTTTCCGGTATGTGTCTGTGCCTCTTTTTGCTGCCGCGCTAACCATCAGGTTGACGGCGGCTTTACGTTGTAATGTCTTTTGATTGCGTGGACATGAGTGGATATATCAGACTTTGGCTAGATGGACCTTGCATAGGCCGGTAGCAGGAGATGCGTAGTGACTTTTCTGTCCCAATGCGTCACGTTACCCTTGATATGGTGTCTTTGACTCCCATTCGGGTAAGCAACATGACTTGCGCCTTTTGCCTAACAACGCGTTCTACCGCCGTCAGGAAGTCCTCAAATCATGTCATGATGCAAACTTTGAGGGATCCGTGTAAAGGTCAACAATCGCTGGACTCGGCGAGAGTGTGTTTGCTCTGTCAAGGTGTAAAAGCATTCACAATAAGACCTGAAATTTTCCTTGAATCTGTCGCATCTCATAGCCTGTCACCATGTTATATAGGCTGGTATAAGCAGTTACTGCTATCGAGGCTACGTATCACGTGCCTGACATTCACAGTCACGTGACACTTACCACACTTGATGCCGATGCAAGCTCTCATGAGCAAGGATAAATGCTCGGATATGCTCAGCATGAACTCAAGGTCTGCAAGTTGATAAAACACAAAAGACAAAAAGCAGGCGTAACCAATGCGGCTGTTCTGCTTTACAGGTTTGGATTCTTGTAGAGCGGCAGAGGTAATATAACGGCGTTGATTTATTCTAACGACACTCAACTCGATGTAACACGTCCCGCACAACTATCTCAATAGTACAGCTATGCAAATCGGGGCTTAATCAAAAACATCAAACGACTCATCATAGACTGTTACGGCCTTCTTGCTCTTCTTTTTCTTCGGCTTACTGCCTGTGCCAGATCCCCTCCACGGATCATCAGCCTCGACGTCTCGGTGTAACTCCTCTGACTTTTCCACACTAATCTTGTTCGGAGTCGCGTCCGGAAAAGGGTCCGCCACAATCTGCTGCCAATAAGTCATTGATTTACTCCCGTGGATGTCATTGTGCTCGTGCTCCGAATTCGACGAGGGAGTCTCGCCGTTCTCCGGCTCAAGGGACTCTGGTGCAATCCTATAAATGTCGTTGTGCTCGCGCTCCGTGGCCGACGGGTCCGTTGGGGTGTCTGCTATCCATGGTGCTGGCTTTTCATCAACCAGGTCATCGGAAAACGACACACCCTGCAGGTTCACTCCGACAAACTCCTGGCACTTCTCGGCGCCCTTGGTCAAGGCCGCGAGCTGGCGCTCCAGCTGGCTCCGCTGGGCCTGTGAGTCCGCCGACTCGCCGGCCAAGGCCCTGACCAGATTCGCGCTCATGCTGAAGACGCCGCGCGGCGAGAAGACGGTCTCGAGGGCAGACACGAGGCAGACCTCAATGGCCTGCGTGGCGATCTCATCAGTGAAGCGTTTGAGGGCAACCTGCAGCATGTCAGTCGTATCTTTACCAAGCAGCCGTGCCTTTCTTAGCCAAGCAGCCGTACCTTGTAGTAGGCCTCCATATAGTCCAGGGCCTCGGAGGCGGCCAGCCGGCTCATGCTGGCCTCGTTCTCGCCGACTGCTAGCGCCCGGGCTAGGTCCTGGACGTTTACATTTGACAGTTTAGAATCTATAATTTTGGCACCAGCAAACGTACGGATGCGGGCTTCGAATTCCTTCTCCCGGCGGCGCGCCTTGATGTTCTGGGCCGTCTCGGTGAAGTAGTGGTTGTAGGTGATAGGGTGGGTGGTCTGGTAGGGCCGGAGGATGTCGTCCGTCTTGGCCTGCAGCGCGGCCAGGAGCTTGTCCATTTCCGGGTCAAAGAGCGCCTGGAGTAGCACGGCCGACGTGCCGGCGTCGGCCGCGTGCGTGACAACGTGCTTGAGAAAGATCTTGCAGGCCTGCCAGACGCGCCGGATGTGTTCGTGGGACAGGCCCTCCCACTTTTGCGCCTGGTCCCGGAACAGGTCGCCAACAATCATGGGATCGAACAGGCCGGGCAGTTCGCGGCCTTTGGACCGGGCCATCTTGGCCTCGACGATGCCGACCAGGGCGTCGCGTGTGAGGCACTTACTGTCCGGGTCCGGGTGCGCGGGGGCCTTGTCGGACACGGTGTAGTAGTGGCCGCGGCGGCGCAGGTCCTCGGCAAAGCGGGCGTTGAGATTCTGGACGACAGCGCGGATGCGCTTTTCGTAGCCCAGGCCCGACTGGGCCTGGCCGAAAAAGGGGTCGCTGCAGTTGGCCTCGACGGCGTTGCGGACGAGGCGCTGCACGGCCTGGCTGACGTCGAAGAGGTAGATGCGCTGCTCGTCGAGGCTGGCACGGGGGCGGCCGAGCTGGTGCAGGCGGTCGCGGCAGCTGCGGCGCTTGGCCTCGATCTCGGCGAGCAGGCCGGGCAGCTCGCGGGCAATGTGGGCGGTGAGGACCTTGCTGAGGCGGTCGCGCAGGGGGCCGATGCCGAGCATGGCGGCGGGCAGGTCGCGCCAGGCGCCCTGGGCAAAAAAGGCGGCCTCGAGCTGGTTGCGCTGCTGGGCGAGGGAGCCGGCGCCGGCGACGGCAACGGCGTCCGAGTCCAGGTTCTTGAGCAGGTGCCAGCCGAGGCGGAACTCGATCTCCTGGTTCTGGGCGAGGCTGACGTACTGGGCCTCGTTTGGCGAGGCGGGCGCGAGGGTGTCGGGCTTGGTGATGACGCCGAGGGTGCGGGTGCCGGCCGGGTCGGCCTTGCGGGCGAGCTTGAGGACGATCTGGTTGGCAAAGTCGTTCTTGGCCGAGACGACGGCCAGCATGATGCTGCGCGGCTCGTGCATGTAGGCGCAGACAACGTCCTGGATCAGGTCGACGTCCGAGGCCGACTGCTGCTTGGTCTCGGAGTGGATCAGGCCGGGCAGGTCGACAATGGTGAGGTGCGGGTGGTCGGGCCCCGAGATCTCGATGCGCAGCGAGTCCTTGGAAAAGGCCTTGCCGTGCAGAGAGATGCCCATAAAGGCCTTGGCCTCCTCGAGCAGGGCGGCGAAGCCGTCGAGGCCGGCCAGGTCCTGCTGGAAGCCGGCCAGGCGGCGCTTCTCGGCGCCGTCCTGGCTGGGGTGCGGCACGATGGAGACGTGGACGCCGACCTGGGGCGTGCGGCGCAGCACCAGCTCGGTCGGGAAGCGCGTGCACAGGTTGCTCTTGACCGGGAAGGGCACGCCCGAGATGGCTTCGAGCACCGAGCTCTTGCCCGACGACTGGTCGCCGCACACAATGATCTGGGGCAGGGAGACGAGGTGGCTGACGCCCTGCGAGCGCAGGCTGTCGATGGCATCCATCAGGTCCAGACGGTCTTTGGAGCAGAGCCCGTCCATGGTGTCGGAGAGGATGAGCCGCATGGCGATGAGTAGAGAGTGTTGGGGGGGAGTGTTGGGGGGGAGTGTTGGGGGGGAGAACGTGAGGGGGGAAACCGTGAAGAGAAGGCGGAGAACGTGTGTAGGAACGTGTGTGGGTGTGTAAACGTAGGATATATGTGTAGGAACGTAAAGTGTAGGAAAAAGGTGAATGTGACGGCTCTTATGCTAAGCGCTGGCGGTTGGGCTGAAACGCCGGGAAGAGATCAGGGTCAACGACAAACGGGAGCTCATCGCTATTGGGCTAGAGCGAGACATCAAGGGGCCGCAAGTGCATACAGATGGCCGTAACAGATGGCCGCATGGTGGATACTTGCTCTCTACGCTGGGAGCGTGGTATTGAGTCTGTCTGTATCAACGCATCTTGACAAAATCAAACACGAAATTTACCGACCATCGCTTCGAATGCAGACTATTCAGCAAAAGGCAGACAGTTCAGCAAGTAACAACTCGAGAAACAACAAGAAACAATACAAAAAGAACAATCACAAAATGCTACCTGCAGAAGAGCAAATCTCCATGCCGCCTGGCACCAAATGTCGTTTGTATCAAGTACCTTTGGCGCCAAAGCACGTGCACGCTACAGAAGCTAAAGAGGCCTAGCCCGTGCCCGCAGCGCCCCACTTTAGCCGCGCATCTCCTTTGACAAAACAACGAACAGAGCAGAGCCGGCGACACGGCTTTCATCCCGCGACAACACGGCGACTGAGCGCGACGCCACGCGGCATCCACATGGATGTTTCCCGCCGGGCTCGGAACCTCTCTGGCGCTCTCGTTGCCGCCGACGCGCACCGCGCGCCCTGATCGCCACCCGTGGAAATGCCGGCGCCGTCCGATCCGGAGACGGGGAAAGAAATGCCGCCGCCGCCGTCGCCGCCGCCGCGGCTGCGCCTGACGGTGCGCTTCCTGGCGCGGCCCGACATGGAGCTGGATCTGTACGACCCCGACACGACCAGCGTGGCGGCGCTGAAGCTGCTGCTGCGGCGGCAGCTGTCGTCGTCGTCGTCGTCGTCTTCTTCTTCCTCCAAAACCCTCCACGACGCGTTCCGCCGGCGGCTGCGCATCCTCTACGGCGGCCGGATCCTGGCCGACGACGCCTACCTTGGCGCCGTGCTGCGGCCCCTGATGCCGCCGCCCAGGGCCGGCGCCACTGCCGCCGCCGTTGCCTCCTCGACCTTTCCTCTTCCGGCCTCCTCCTCCGCCGCCTCCTCCTCCTCCCGCTCGTCCACTCCGCAGCCGCGCGACAACGTGCCGCGCGCCGTCGTCAGCTGCAGCGTCGGCGATGTGCTGTCAGACGCCGAGCTCAACCGAGAACTGGCGCCCGCCAGCGCCTCCGTGGCCAGTCTGCTCCAGAGCGCCGGCACCGGCGGCGGCGGCGGCGGCAGCAGCAGCGGCCGGCTCGGGCTGTACGGCAGTGCCGGCGCCGCCGCCGGCCGCAGCACCAGCCCGGCCACGACGCCGTCGGCAGCCGCCGCATCGCCTCTCCTCCCCCCAACATCACAACCACCACCTCCTCCCCCACAACAACAACGGACCCCCGCAGCGCCGCGCGGCTTTGATCGGCTGCTGGCGGCCGGCTTCACGGCGGCCGAGGTCAACCAGCTGCGGCTGCAGTTCCGCAGCATCCAGGCGGCGCGGTTCACGCCGGATACGATGCCGTCGCCGGACGCGCTGCGCACCATGGAAGAGAACTGGCTGGACAGCAGCCAGGGGGGGGCCGGGGCCGGCGGCAGCACCGGCGGCAGCACCGGCAACCCCGGCAACACCGGCGGCTGGCTCTGGGGCTGGGGCGGCAACGACGGCGGCGGCAGCAACAATCACAACGGCGACGACCAGGACGAGACGGCGGACGCGCGGGCGGTGGCGGCGGCGGCGGCAGACGACGGCTTCGGCGTGGTCGGGCTGCTGGACATTATGGTGTGGGCCATGATGATTGGGTTTCTGTGGCCGCTGGCGAGCGTGTGCTGGCTCTCGCGCGAGCAGGGCCTGTGGTCGCGCAAGTGGCGGGTCTTTGTGAGTTTCGGCATCGGCCTGAGCATCATGGTCGGCCTGGTCAAGGCGCTGGCCGGGGAGGGCGGTTGAGCTATGGGATCGTGGCATTCCTGATCATGGCTTTGACTGCTGATACACACTGATACACACGGCCATGGCTTTGTCTGCTGATACACATAACTATACACACGGTCATGGCTAATATGGAGCGATCATTACTATCAAATTGCTAGATCGTCACTCGTGGAGCAGAGAATGAGAAATCAAAAATCAAAAATAACCAAAACATTCACGCGGCTTGCGCCGGCCAGGCAAAGCGCTCTGCGTACTTGCGCGCAAACGCCTCGCACGGGTTCGCGACGCCCATGTCCAGCGCCTCGGCCGCCTTGCGCATCGCCTCGTCTACGGTGATGTCGCGGCTGGTTTCGGGGGTTTGGGTTTCGGTTTCGGGGGTTTGGGTTTCAGTTTCGGGGGATTCGGGGATCTCGGCGCCGTGGTCTTTCTCGCCGGCCGTCTCGCTGGTCGTCTCAGCGTCCGCCTCGACTGCCGTTTCGGTCTCGCCCGCCGCGTCCTTGCCGGCTTCCGGCTCCGGTCCCGCCTCCGGTTCGGCTTTCAGCTCCGGTTTGGCTTCCGGCACCGGCCCCGCTTCCGCCTCCGGCTCCGCCTCCGCTTTCAGCTCCGCCCCTCCCGGCACCACCGTCGCCGCCACCTTGACCGTCTCCGTCACCGTCTCGTACACCTTGACCGTCCTTTTCTGCGTCACCGTCTCCACCGTCTCCGCTGCCGCCTCCACCGCCGCCTCCTCGGCCGCAAACTTGAGCACCATGTCCTCCAGCATGTTGCACAGCACCGGCTCCTGCCGAGACAGGCCGGCCACGTCCGCCTGGGCCGACACGGCAGCATCCTGCGAGACCGCCGCCGCCGCCGCCGCCGCCGGTAGCTCCGGGGCTGCCGAAATGGTCGGAACCTTTGGCCCCGCCGCCGCCGGCACCGACTGTCGTTCCATGGCCGCCAGCTCCATGGCTGCCGGCCGGGCCGCCGCCGGCCGGGCTGCCCCCGCCCTCGGCCCCGGCACCAGCTCCATCCCCCCCCCCAGCTCCATCCCCCCCCCCAGCTCCATCCCCGCTCCCACCCTCGGCACCGGCCGCAGCTCCATCATCCCCGCCCCCGCCGCCGCCCCCGGCCCCGGCCGCAACGCCACCAGCAGAATCACAATCGCGCTCAGAATCGTAATGGCAACGTGCTTATGGTCGCGCAGCACCACCCGGACCGCGGCCATGAGCAGCTCCGGCAGCGACGCAGACTGGTAGAGCGGCGTCGGCTCGGCGGCGGCGGCGGCGGCGGCGTGCACGTCCGGGACCGCCGACCGTCCCGGCGACGCCTTTGGCGCGCCCGGCGCAAACACGTCGTCCGGGTCCGTGTAGCTGTTGGCGGCCGACTTTCCAAGAGCTTCTTCCGCTGGCTCGGCACGTCCGGCCGGGTCCGTCGCCGCCGCCGCCGCCGCTCCGGATCCCCGGCCCTCGCCACGGTCCGAAACGGCCGGCCCCAGCGCCGGCACCTCGGGCGCCGCCTCCAGCGTCTTGGGCGGCGTGTGCCCGTAGATCTCGCGCAGCCGCTCCTCGGCATCGAGCCGCCGCTGCTCCTCGTCCAGGCTGTCGCGGCGGTCGCGCAGCCGCAGCGGCGACGTGTTGAGCGCGCCGGCCGCCACGCCGTCGGTCGGGCCGCCGCCGCCGCTGCCGTCAGACAGCCGAGATGCCGCCGCCGCCGCCGAAACCGGCACCGGCGAAGCCACCGGCCGCAGCGCCACCGCCGAGTGCACGTCGTCCCGCGCCGCCCGTCCTCGCAGGCCCTCGTCCTCTTCGTCTTCTTCCTCCTCTTCGTCTTCTTCCTCCTCCTCCTCCTCCTCCTCGGCCGCCGCCCGCCGAGCCTCCTCCGCCTGCTGCACCACCCGCAGCTGCGCCAGCTCCTTGAGCAGCGCCGCGTCCGCCACCACCGGCTCAATCTCCACGTCCACCCGCTCCATCTGCCGCCAGCACGCCTCCCACGCCCCCGCCGTCATCAGCCCGTTGCTCGCGTACACCTTGACCCGGAACACCCGCTGCGCTCCCAGAGCCTCGAACCGGATGTCGTGCTGGCACGTCGTGCACCAATGCCGCCGGCCGCCGTCCTCCATGTCCGTCTGGTCGCCGTGGCCGTCGCCGTGGCCGTCGCCGTCCTCAAACTCCTCTTCCTCGCCCCCCCCCATGTTGGCCAGCCCCAGGTAGTGTCCGCACTCGAGGATGCGCGCCCGCCGCCGCAGCGGCAGTTCCAGCGCCTCCAGCAGCCGCTCCTCCAGCACTTCGTAGTCCTCTTGCGGGTGCGGCAGCAGCACTCCGCGCTCTGCCAGCGTGTCTGCTCCGGTAAAGTCCTGCAGCTGGTGCCACGCATCCCGCAGCCGGCACAGCGCCGCACTGCCCAGCGTGTTCGGGCCCTGGCCCTTCTTGCCGCCGCTGCCGCCTGCTGCCGTCGTCGTTGCCGTTGCCGTTTCCGTTTCCGTTGCCGTTGCCGTTGCCGTTGCCGTTGCCGCCGCCGTCGCCGACGCCGTCGCCGCCGTCGCTGACGCCGTCGCCGCCGTCGCCGCCTCCGCGGCCTTGTCGTCCAGCCCCTGCATCACGTCGGCCCACGCCCAGCGCGACGGCATCAGCGTCGCGTGCAGCAGCACCAGCGGCGCCTCTTGTTGCCGCTGCTGTGACGACGGCACCAGGGGGTGCGGTGGCGCCCGCCGCCGTTGCTGCGACGACGGCGTCGACCGCATCGTCGTCCGGAACCGTGTCGGCGTCGACTCCTTGGACGCCGTGCCGTACCGGTGCGCCGAGAACGAGTCGCCGCCGCCGCTGCCGTCCTGCCGCCGCCGCCGCGCCGACCGGGGCGACCCGCCGCCGCCGAAAATCGACGCCGACGGCGACGGCGACGACATTTGCATCGCCCGCACCGCCGACGGCGACCGGAACCCCGGCCGCATCGAGCTGCGCGTCGACGACGGCACGTAGTGCACAAAGCCGCTGTCCCCGTCGCCGTCCTCGTACCCGGCCTCGTCCCCGTATCGGTAGTGGCCCTCGTCGTCCTCCTTGCCGCCCTCGTACTGCGACAAGTGCGAGATCCCCGTCACGTCCGACAGCCGCGGCGCCGCGCTCCGCGACGGCGATGCACACGCGCCGCCGCGACCGCCGCCGCGACCCGCCGCCGCCGCCGCCGCCTTTTTCCCTCCCCCGGCTCCGCCGCTGCTGCCCGTGCCGACCGATCCGAGCGAGCTGCGCAGGCTGCGGTCGCTAAACACCTTGTCGTGGCCGTCATCGTGGTCGTACTCATCGTCGTCGTCGTGGTCGTCGTCGTTGTGGTCCATCTCTCCCTCGGCTTTTCCCGCCGCCGCCGCCGCCTGCCCGTCCTCCTGCTGCCGCGTCGAGCTGCCCGACATGACCTCTTCGTCGTCTGCGAAGCCGCCCTCGTCGTCCATCGCTTCAAACTCTTGGTCGTACGCGTCGTACGTGCCGTATCCTTCTGCGGCTGCTGCTGCCGTTGCTGCCGCCGCCGCCGCGCCCTCTTCTTCTTCACCAGCTCCGCCTTCACCGCCTTCTTCACCGCCATCTCCATCCCCGTCCGCGCCCACTTCTTCTTCCCCCACTGCCCCTGACGCTACCTCGCCATCCCACCCCACCACCACCTCCTCCTCCTCGCCGCGGCTCCCTTCACGCCCACGCCGCCACCGGCTGCTTGCCGCGGCTGACGCCGCCTCGCCCGCTTCGCCGTGCACGGCCCAGTCCTCCTCCGCCAACGGCGTGACGTCTTCCGTGCCGTGCATCTTCACCCCGCAGCGTCACACAAGCTGGAATGCCGGCTTCGTCTCGGTTGGAATGTGCCGCTCGTCTGGTCGTTGTGATGCGTCTCTCGTTTTGCTTGGAATGCTCTGCCAACGGTGGATAACTGCCAGGAATGCTGCAGGACAGGTCAATATCCTGCAGGATCAAGCACGTTTGTTGGTGTGTGTGAACCAGAATCAGATCGTTGCATCCGCAAATCGTCAGAAAAGGAAGAGCAAACGCAAAAAATCAGCCCGTTCGGCCACAAAATGCGAATACAGAAATAATGCGCCTCGGCACGACAATGCAGATATACAAGTTTACTTTGCAGGCGATGGGGTCTGTGGATGCGTTGTTTACTTCGTTACCAAGTCAACAGTCACGTGGCGGCACTCTTCCCCAACACAATCAACGTCCCTATACGAATCACGTGATTCCGTTTTCATTGTCATGCACAATCTACAACTTCGTTATTTTAGACAAACAAAATCCCCGTCACAAAGATCGGCAAGAGGCCCTAAATATCCAGCCAGATAGCCCAGTTCCCGTTGACGCCCAGGAGGTGTGCGAGCAGAACAAGCCCCTCCGTTCTATATGCCCACGTGACAGTCCCGTAACAAAACAAACTGCAGCACGCCAGACAGCAGAAAGAAAACAAACACACAAAAAAGTGCCCTCCCCCCCCTAGGGCCAACTTGACCTTAGAGATCAATCATCTTGGCTAGCCTCGATGAGACCGTCTCCAGAGAGCGCGCAATGTGCGCTATCCTCCGGGCGGCCCGCGAGCTCTGCGCCTGCAGCGCCTCCTCGTCGTCAACACCGTCGACGGCCTCCCCGCGCGCCAGCGCCTTGTCGGCCTCGATGCCGCCAAACACGCTGACATCCGGCGTCACCTCGGCGACGAGCTCCAGCGGCTTGGGCGCCACCGCGGCATCCGCGGAAGCCGATGCCGGTGCCGATGCCGATGCCGGTGCCGGCGTGGCTTCGTGGTAGAGCGCAAAGGCCGGGTCGGTCTCAAACTCGGCGTCCACGGCGACGGCGACGCACGGCACCGCCGGGGCCGGCTCGCTCGGCGCGGCCACCGGGTGCACAATGACCGGGGCCTCGACCTTTTCCTCCTCGTCGCACAGCGGGCCCGCCATGTTCGACGTCTTGCCCGCCAAGAGGCTCACGTCCAGCGGCGGCAGCGGCAGCGGGTAGTCGGGCGTCTCCAGCACGGCATACACCTGCGGCTGGAAGTTGAACGGCGGCATCGCCTCGAGCTGCAGCATGGAAAAGTCCAGGTTCTGCTCCGGGATCATGGCCATGCCGATCTGCTGCTGCGCCGCATACGGGTTCACGTCCTTGGGCGGCTGCTGCTGTTGTTGCTGTTGTTGTTGTTGTTGCTGCTGTTGCTGCTGCTGCTGCGGATGCTGCTGCACTGCAGGTGCCGGCGCCATCGTGGTAACTGGCACGGCGGTCTGCACGCTCGGGCCAGCCGGTGCCGACTGCACCGCGTGGGCCATGGCCGGATTGGCGCTGAGGCGTTCCAAAAAGTCGGAAAAGGACGGCGAGCCGAGCAGGATGCGCGTCAGGTCCGACAGCCGCTTGTTCTCGTCGATCAGAGCGCGGTTCTGCGCCCGCAAATCGCCGTTCTCGTTGACCTTTGTGGCAATCTCGGCCTCGAGTTGCGTAATGTATTCTGTCACACGTTAGTTTCATCCTGATGGAAAAAAGTTGCTTTGCGTGCGCGGCGCAGCTCACCCTTTCTCCGCGAGCGGAACGCGCGCGCCGACACCTTGTTGCGCAGCTGGCGGCGCTCCTTGCTCGACAGCTTCTTGCCCTCCTCGCTGGCCAGCAGGCGCTCGTCCTCGTCCATGTCGTCCTCGTCCTTGCGCATCCGCGTCATGTTGCCGCTCTGGCTGCCGCTCGAGCTGGTCTGGCTCGACGCCGACTTGGCCCGCATCGAGTTGAGCAGCTGCGAAATCTTCTGCTCCACAATCGGGTCCGTCGACTGCGCCGACTTGTTGCGGTGCGTCGTCGTCGCTGCCGCCGCTGCCGCCGCCGCCGCCGCCGCCGCCTGCTTCTGCTGGCTCTGCTGCTGCGCTGCTGCCTGTTGCACCTGCTGCTGTTGGCGGAGCAGTTGCTGCTGCTGCTGCTGCTGTTGTTGTGCCTGCGCCTGTGCAGCCTGTGCCTGTGCCTTGGCCATGGCCGCCTGCTGGTGCATGCCCGGCCGGAGCCGGCCGATGCTGCTGGTGCCGAGGGTGCCGGGGACGCCGGCCGAGAGCGGCAGCGCCTGCAGGGTCTGTGCGTCCTGGCCCGGCATGACGCCCGAGGTGCGGCCTGCTGCGGTGGCGGCAGCGCCCGTGGTCTCGGGAAAGAAAAAGGTGGGATCGGCGGCCGGCGACTCAAAGTCGAGGCCGACGTCCGACGGGCTGACGGAGCCGTTCGGGGCCGTGTTAAAGTCAAACATATCGTCTCCGCCGGCCATGTTCATGTACTCCATGCCGTAGTTGGCGTAGCCCGTCATCTGCAGGCTGTTCTGGTTGACGGCAAACGTGTTGGCAATGGCGCCGGGCACAAAGCCCGTCTGCTGCTTGTACTGGTCGTACTGGTGGCTCGGGCCCATCATCGGCTGGCTGCTCGGCAGGATCGCCGACGACGGCGTGGACGCGGCCGTCGGCCGGATAAACGAGTTCTTGCTCGCCGCCGGGGACAGCGACGGCGACTGGTACTGCGTGTTGTCGTACTCGGACAGGTCCAGCAGCGAGTCCATGGGATCCATCGGCTGGCTGACGGCGAGGCCGTCTGTCATTGTGTTCCCGTTGCTGTCCGCCTCCTGTTTGATTCCTGCCATCATGATTCGGGCCGTTGGGTAGCCAGGGCGACTGCTAAGAGATCAAGTGGGATGAGAACGAGCGTTGGGCGAGCGTTTTCCGATGATGAAGCGGTTGCAAAGGTGGCGAATCTGGCGCGGTGTGTGCAAATGTGAGCGAATGTCGAAACGTGTTTGGCGAGGTAAAAACAAAAAACGATGATGCTTGATGGAAAAAAAAGTGCGAAAATGAACAACAAGTGAATGGAATGAAGGATGGAACATGTGTGTATGGCAGGAGGAGAAGGGGGTTCAAAGGAGACGCCTGTGTTAGAGATTTGTGAGCAGGGAGAGCCAGATTTCGGGATTGTGGGTGCCTGTGGGGACCGCTGCGCATCCAGTGCTGTGCTGGTGGGATTCACTGTTAGGGGGGGAGGGGGGGGGCCGGGCGCAGTGGCTTGTGGAGCCGAGGTGGTGCCAATGGTGGTAAGGCCGGCGGTGCCTTTACCCCGTCGGGAACAATCAAGGGGGGGGACAGTTCGCTGGGAAATGGTTGGACGGCACGGCTGATGGGGGGGGGAACTATTGTGATGACGCGTCCTCTGTACACCACTGCCCCCCGATTGGGCCTGAACTGCCAGGCAGCGGCAAAAGCCCGGCCCCTCTCCCCTGTACTTTACAGGGGGGCGGGCGTTTTGGCAATGCGCTATTAAGAACAAGACTACTTCCGTACGAACCGCCAGCGTCGCACTCGTTCTCGGGCCTGGCCACTCGCATCGCGAGCAGAAACAAGCAGAAGCGCCTGGTAACACATTTATTACTTATTACCGGCACAATCCGTGCTGCAAAATAATCACGCTGCCGCGAGTGGAGAATTGCAGAGATCTTCACAACGGCCAGCCCGATGCACCGTCTGCGTCGGTGATTTTCCGAATCGAAAAAGCTTTCGAGTCTGTAATTTTTTCTCAGCCTGCAGGATTTGCGCTTTTCGCTTTTCGCTTTTCGCTTTCGCTTCTAGGAATGCTCTCATTCGCCCCTCGCTTCGGG
This sequence comes from Graphilbum cf. rectangulosporium, assembly GCA_019925645.1. Lineage (NCBI taxonomy): Eukaryota > Fungi > Ascomycota > Sordariomycetes > Ophiostomatales > Ophiostomataceae > Graphilbum > Graphilbum cf. rectangulosporium. The sequence continues at coordinate 313,326 of JADHKI010000020.1, forward strand.
CGAGTTTTCTCGTATTGCAAGTACTGCACAGCCCGATTAAGTAATTTGGCCATAACTCCGTATCTTTCTCCGTCCAGCAGACAATCTGCTTGGAGTGGGTCTTTGTTTCTAGAAGCCAACAGCCAATCGCAGCTTCGTTTCGCTGACCTTTTCGCTGACCTTTCCCATGGACTCTTTGTTTTGCACCGCCCTGACACCACGGCCATTCGATATTCCGTGAGAGCCTATATGCCGGGCCGAGGACCAACAGGTCCTTTTGCATTTTTCTGCCGAAAAAAAAAATCGGTTTTTTCCCTTTTACGTCTCCGCATGGATCAACAGAAAAAAGCCTTGCCGTGGATCCATCGATGGCCTATGCCATGCCTAGATTGACCTAAAATAAGAAATCCGCGGCCCCAGGCCCTTTTTTTCCCAGCTGGGCCTCTGGATACGCAAGCGCTGCCGCAGTCGAGGCCGCGTCCTCAAGGCCGAATCGGACAAAGGAGAATAGGGGGGCCTAGAGCAGAGAGTTCCCCACGAAGGAAATAAAGAAACAGTGCGTACGTAACGCGGCATGTTATCTGCCGGCCGCCCTAAGATGAAACAGGCGTAATATCAGGCCCATTGGCTTCCAGAGGCCTCCTATGTTTTGAAATATGCGCGCGTTTCGATCAGCAGCCCACGAAACATCTCATTTTCTCTATTGGTCACGTGAGTCTCTCGTCACCACGAGTGGCAGAGCCATGGCGGTGGCGCCCGACACGCAACACGCAACTCTGTCTATTTCAGCGATACACCACATTCAGGGTACGTGCTCGCATGTAGTGAGATCGTATCATGGTGCGATCGTATTGCAGTGCGAGCGTAATGTAAGATACACTCGTAAAGTATCTTACTTGGTATGAAGTGCGGCCTGCTTAGTCAGCGTAAATATCATTATCGCGAATTATTATCGCGTGAAAAAAAAGCTAAAAAAAAGGCGTCTTTTTTCGATTTTTTTTCTACGTTTTATTTTAATCCCGCCGTATTTCTGATTATTATTTTGATTTATTTTTGCCATACGGGGCTCCGCGATGGAGGACCTCAAGAATTCGCCCTCCACACCGACGACGCCGACGTCTGCCACGGCCGCAACGCCCGCGATTGCCCGGCCGGAACCCATCCGGCGCAACGGGTTCCAGTACGACGGCGTCTTTGCCACCATTGACGGCGTTGCCTACGAGCGGCCGCAGCACCTGCTCCGGCTCTGCTACCCGGCGGACCCGGAGAAATGGAAGATCAAGCTCGGCCGCGGGCGGCCGCCCAAGATGGAGAAGATCACGGAGCTCGAGGCGGCGCGCACGCTGTCGCGCAAGTTTATGCTGGCACAGTTCCGCTTCTACGGGCTGCCGCCGCCGTACCAGTCGTCGTCGGACGAGGTGCTGGCCATGTTCCGGGACCAGGTGGAAAGCGGACACGTATGTGCGGTCGAGATGATGAAGAGAAACGGGTCTTGTCCTTGTTGACCTCTGCTGACCTCTGCTGACCTCGACGACACCACCAGTTCCGCAAAATGGCCGATGATGTCGAGGCCCTGCGCAACGAAATGGCCGCCGAGTGGGAGTCGCACAAGGACGCGTCGACGCAGCGGCCGCGCGGCCGGCCCAAGGGCAGTGTGCGCAAGGCGGACAACGGGCCGCCGGCCACGATTGCGGGCGCGTATGTGATCGCGTCCAAGGAGATCCAGGACCAGTGGTCCGTCAACGGCAGCCTGACCATGAACCTGGCCGCCACGTCGACGCCGGGCATCTACAAGGGCACCTTTCACTTTGGCGTCATCCTCGGCGTCATGATCCTCGCCGCCGACGAGAAGCAGCTGACGACCTATGTGCGCCGCCTCGACGCCGGCGACGACCCGGACCACCGCGCCAGCAACGGCATCAACGGCATCAACGGCATCAACGGCATCAACAGCATCAACGGCATCAACGGCAGCAGCAGCGCCGCCACTGCTGACGCCAGCGCCGCCGGCCTCAAGCGCAAGCACGCGCCCAACGGCGGCGACAGCCGCCATCCCCACCCGCAGCACCAGCAGCAGCTGACCCCCGCCAAGAAACAGTGCACCGTTGGGCCGCCAGACCTGGCCAACAACCCCTTGGTTCCCATTGCCCCCATGACCCTGGCCGGCATGACCGGTATGGCCGGCATGGGCCCGGCCGGCCTCGGCAGTCTCGGCGGGCTCAGTGCGCTGGTGGGCGGTAGCGGCAGCGGCAGTGGCGGTGGCGGTGGTGGCGGAGGCGGTGGCGGTGGCGGGGGCGGGGGCAGAGGCGGAGGTGGAGTCGGAGTCGGTGGCAGCAGCGGCAGCAGCGGCAACGGCAGCGGCAGCGGCAGCGGCAGTGGCAGCGGCAGCCCCGGTGTGGGCACCGGCACCGGCACTGGCACCCGCACCGGCTCGGGCCATTTGGTGAGCAGCGCTGTCGCCGACACAGCCGGGCCGGCATCGGGCTCGCCGCAGATGGTCACGTCCGGCCGCCCGCCCCTCAAATTCTACGTGCGGTGGCGCGGGCGCGGCCCGGTCGAGAACAACACGCAGACGGGCGAGCACCGGGGCACGCTCAAGTTTACCAACAAGCACTACACCAAGTTTTCCGGCGAGATGGACCTGGCCTTTCTCGGCGCCGACGAGATCACCGGCAAGCGCGTGTCCGATGTGCCCACTCTCTCGGGCGAGTTCTGGTCCGATTACGTGGAGACCGTGTACGACTGGACGCGGGGCAACCGCTGGAACTGAAGCTTCTCGTTCGTTTTCTGGTTTGCAATCGCGGGCTGTCTTTCGCAGTGTTTCTTTTCATGTTTTTGCCGGCTTGGAGTCATGAGGGATCCGGGTATTGGAACACGTGTTTGCTGTCGACCTTTTAGTCTGTATTTTCTGTCTGGTTTGGGCTTGCCGATGGACATTCGTCGGAACTGCAGATGGCAAAGGGAATGAGTTACGTATGGAAAAGGACAAGGTCAAAAGCCCAAGTGCCCATGGGCTGCTTGAGAGCGGTGCAATCTAAGGTGGTACCTAATCTCACAAAGCTTTAATACAACGAGCAACGCTGTTTTCGACTAAACTGGGTTTGAAAGCAAAAGTTTGGTCGTTTGAAAATGTTGACTGGCACTTGTACAAACGCATAGTACCATTTATCCGCGTATAGTACGTTTTTTAGAGTATGATACGACTCATGTTAGAGTGCCAGCCATTATGGTAAATGTAACTACTGTTATCCCGTCATTACCACTACAGAAAGCGCAAAGTTCAGGATACATTACGCCTCATTCCGTTTCCCTGTCTCAATTCATCCTTTTGCAAGAGCTTACCAGAATAATCCAAGCGGGTTGATCGAGGTTTTCAGCTTTTTACGACACAATAGCAGCCATCTGCTTTTTGTGACCTCTGTTCAAGGAATGTATCTCCAAGCAGTCCTCAATTCGAGTTTTCATCCAGTGCGGGAAAGCCGGTGACTATTACACAAGCTTTGCACCTGCACAGGTTTGCATACTCCATCCTATCCACTGCTATCAGAGGTTTGAGTAGTGTTTTTGTTTCAGCCCATCTTTGGTGCAGGGTTCCGTGTTATTCTCGATGCTGTGATGAAGAGTATCTCGGAAAGCTTACTAGTGCAATTTTTGGATGGAAATCAAGAAGACGGATCACTGTAAAAGCACTTGGCCACAGAATCAGAAAGACGCAAGGCTGGAAGAGAAAATTAGTACATTATCTATCTGGCACATTTTATGTACTCTTAATGCGGACAGTGTCGAGATGATGCAGAGTTGGATGCTACAAATGCAGAGCTCAAGGAGCATTGACGCCATACAAATCTGCCAATGCTACAATTCACAAACTCTTGAAGCTTTGCTCCAAACTTATCACATGATATTGGATTATCGGCGAGTGATAGACACCGCACAAGGAAGATCTATAACAGACGTCTATGCTGGTCACAAACTTGCTCTGATGCCGCCCATTGTACAGCCCCACTTCTGCGCTCTTATCGCGATAAGATAAAGATAAGATATACCAGATAAGCAAAAAAGTATCAGGCTAGAAAAAAAAGTATAGGGTCTTTCTGGACATCATCCTACGCCGGAAGAAGCTCAACACCGCCAGCATGGGGAAACGCAAGGTCGCCGCGCTCGAAAAGATTGACGCTGACTTGTGAGCAGTACCGGGCATCTACTGGATAGGGAAACAGCTAACCCGGGCTTCTTCAGGGCGAGTCTACAATACAAAATCCGCCGAGATCCAAAGTAAGTTGTCCTCGCTGGCGGCCGTTTTCATCAGAGTCTCTTACTGACGTCTGTGGCAGGTCGTACGAGGACGAGTTTAAGAGGCAATACGAGCAGTATGGTGAGCAAAACTCTGGCGGTGCGGACGTGCGCGGCGCGGACGCGGGACTGACGCCAGCTTCTTCTTCTTCTTTTCGTGACGAACAGTCTCGCAGCGCGATCTGTTCCTGACCTCGCCGGCCAACGCGTCGCTGGACCAGGTGCGGGCGTTCCACGACCTGATCGACCTGCTGGCGCACGTGGCCGACTGCTACCCAGAGGCGCTGCGGGGGTTCCCGGCGGAGCTGGGCTCGATCCTGGTGCAGCACCATGCGGTGCTGCACGCGGAGCTGCGCGACAAGATTGTGGGCAGCCTGGGCCTGCTGCGGCGCAAGGAGATCCTGGACTCGGCGGCGCTGGCGCAGACCATGTTCCCGATCCTGGTGCACACGCCCAGCAAGACGCTGCGCACGCTCATCTTCCGGCGGCTGGTGGCGGACCTGCGCAACGCCAACAGCCGCACCAAGAACCACCGGCTCAACCGCACGGTGCAGACGGTGCTCTACAACCTGGTCTCGTCGGACCGCACGTCGGCGCGCCCGATCTGGGCCGTCAAGATCACGCGTGAGCTGTGGACGCGCCAGGTGTGGACCGACGACAAGCCCGTCGATGTGATGCGCGAGGCCTGCCTGGGCGACAACGAAAAGGTGGTCGTGTCGGCGGTGCGCTTCTTCCTCGGCGGCGACAAGGCGCGCGAGGAGCTCGAGGACGACAGCAGCGACGACGAAGGCGGCGGCGGCGGCGGCGGCGGCGGCATACAATCGACGAGCGACCTGCAGAAGCTCCGGACGCGCAGCCTATACAACAAGAAGACGCGCAAGGTGGCCAAGAAGCTCGAGCGGGCCGTCGAAAAGGTCAAGAAGATGGACCGCAAGAAGAACCAGCCGCACCCGCTCAACTTTTCCGCCCTGGTACGCTCTCTCTCTCTCTCTTTTCGGTCACTCCTTGCTTCCCGTCCTAACCAGACAGCACCTGCTGCATGCACCGCAAGAGTTTGCGGAAGCGCTGTTTATGCGGCACCTGCAGTCGGCCAAGTGCCGGTTCTCGCTGGAGAGCAAGCTGCAGATTCTGCAGCTGGTGACGCGGCTGCACGGGCTGCACCGGCTGATGGTGCTGCCGCTGTTCAGCTGGTTCACAAAGTACCTGACGCCGCGGCAGGCGAATGTGACGACGTTTTTGGCGGCGCTGGCGCAGGCGGTGCACGACCAGGTGCCGCCGGACGCGCTGGAGCCGCTGGTGAGCAAGATTGCCAACGAGTTTGTGTCGGAGGCGTCGGCGGCCGAGGTGGCGTCGGCGGGCCTGGCGGCGATCCGCGAGGTGGCGCTGCGGCAGCCGCTGGCGATGACGGACACGCTGCTGCAGGACCTGGTGCAGCTGCGCAAAAGCAAGGACAAGGGCGTGATGATGGCGGCGCGCGGGCTGCTGTCGCTGTACCGGGTCGTCGGCGCGGAGCTGCTGGCCAAGAAGGATCGCGGCAGGGAGGCCACCATGGGGCTACGCAGTGGCGAGATGAAGCTACGCAAGTTTGGCGAGGAGCAGGCCGGCGGCATCGAGGGCATCGAGCTGCTGGAGCAGTGGAAGGCAGAGGAGCGGAAGCGGAAGCGCGCCGAACGGGGCGAGGGCGGTGGCGAGGATGACTCGGAGTCAGAGGCCAACTCGAGCGACTGGGACCTGTCGGACGACGACAGCGACGACTCGGGCGGGTGGATCGATGTCAGCGACGGCGAGGAGCCGATAAAGATCCCGCGGGCCAAGCGGCAGCGCAAAGGCGGCGAGAGCGAGAGCGAGAGCGAGAGCGAGAGCGAGGAAGAGGATGACGACGACGAGGACGACGAGGACGACGAGGACGAAGATGACGAGGACGACGACGAAAAAGACAACGACGCCGACGACGACGCCGCCGGCCCGTCCATATCCAAGCTGGCGACGACGACGATCCTGACGCCGGCAGACCTGGCCAAGCTGCGGGAGCTGCGCATGGAAGCCAGCGTGGACAAGGCCATGGGCCGCAACGGCAGCAAGAACGCGGCAGCAGCCAAGGCGGCCAAGGCGACGGCCAGCCGCTACCAGCAGGCCATGGCGGCGCGGCACGCAGACGACGGGCTGACGGCGGCGCAGATTGAGCTGGCGTCGACGCTACGCAAGACGACCAAGGAGGAGCGCATCGCCAAGGCACAGGAGGGCAAGCCGGCGCGCGACTCGCACCAGTCGACGCAGGCGATACGCAAGGCCAAGAAGGCGGCCGAGGGCAAGTCGATGACCAACAAGGAAAAGGAGCGGCAAAAGAACATTTTCATGACGCTGGGCAAGGCGCGCAAGAAGAACAAGCGCAGCCTGATGGAGACGCGCAGGACGCTGCAGGCGCACGTCGCCCGGGCCAAGCGCGGCGGCCGCCGGGGCAACCAGGGGTAGTCTACGAAGATGAGGAATGGGAGAGGAGGGGAGAGGAGGGGAGAGGAGGGATGAGGAGGGAAGAGGAGGGAAGAGGAGAGGAGGAGGAGGAAAAAGTGTTACGCTGATCAAGAGGCCGAAGAGCCGAACGGGCCCAAGCGAAGCCACGTTTCTTTTTCCTGCCGCTGTCACCTGCTAGATGTGTCTGTCTGGTTTCTTTTGGCGTGCTCGTGTGGTGCTCGGTCGAGGAACGCGGAGCCGGACGGCTGTCTCACCGCGGCTGTCTCAGGCAGGAACTAGCGGCGGGCGGCGGCAAGCCCTGCGGAGCGAGCTGCCCCACCAGCCACAGCGCACAGCCACAATCCACAACACAACAACACACACACCTACCAAACAAAGTGAAGCTGCCGCCGTCGTCGTCACCGGTCTACCCACCCCAGGCACACCGAGACGCTGTCACAGCTTGTTTCGGACGCCGCGTGACCAGGCCCCCCCCAGAAAAAGAGACCCCGTTGGCGCCAGCCAACCATTTTTTCCGGCGCCGGCGCTATATGCGCGCTGGTCTTGTTCACCGCTAATCACCCGGGGCGTCTCTTTTCTCTCTCGCTCTCTCTCTCTCTCTCTCTCTCTTTTCTTTGCCCGGCAACCAGTCCGTTCGGACCGTCTGTTCTTTTTTCCACTTGCCGCTCTTCGCGCAGACCCCCCCTGCCAGCCTCCACCGGCAGGGACTCCGTTTCGCGTTTGAAGGTTGCTTTTTCCGGCGCAGCGGATGTATCTTGCATTATATTATGCTCGGAGCTGGTTGCGCACCCTGTGCAAGCCTGCCATGCCTGTATGGATGAAACAGTCACCAGACCCGCCCGTACTCGTACACAAATCGTGCGCGCTTATCTTGCGGCCGCATGACGTCACGTCCGGGTGTGACGAGAGCAGGTCTCGGCAAAGCAGTATAAGGCCGACATCCGGGAGCGCCTGGCGGCGTCTGCTCGTCGCGGCGAGCTGCTGGCCGCCCCGAGACGCGCCACGCACGCTCCTCCTCCTTCCTGGGCATCGCCCGTCGAAACAGGGCACGGCGAACGCGGCACGGCCGGGCCTACGCCTCTCGTACGCCCTCCAGAAGGCGCGGCGTTGTTTGGGCTGAGCGCTTACCTGGTGCCAAGATTGGCACGTTGACCTTCTTGGCAGGTGGCTTGAGGCTAGGCAGGTTCTGGCCCGTTGGGTAGGATTCTCCCAGAGCGAGCGCCGTGGACGGGACGGGCGCCGCCATGTATCGATTTTGCCGCAGAGAGTCTGGAAAGTCGATTTCCTTTTCCGGCCCGCCCGGCAGCCCCCCTGTGTCTGGCTCCGGACAAGCAAGACAGACGGTCCTGGTGTGTTGCAACGGCGGGATACCTTTTTCAACTAGCGGACGCCCTTTTGCATCTTTTTGCAACCCCCCCGGACTGAACTAGTCCAGGTGTTGATGAGGAGATGAGGAAAAAGAGAGAGCCGTTGAGCGCCGGTACTTTTTCCTGGACAACGCACGGGAGCCCTACCTCCTGCCTCCCTGCTCCCTGCTCCCTCTCCCTGCTCTCTGCTCTCTGCTGCTTCGTGCCTCGTGCCTCGGGCCTCCCTGCTCCCTGCCTCCCGAGCCCGACGTGTCCGTGCTTGACGGATGCAGGATTCCAGGGTGCTTTCCCGCAGACCACGTACTCGTATTGTCGGGCTGGTACAGACGACGTCGCCGCCTAGACCGAGGCCAACTGCTAGCAGACAGGACCGGGCTACGTGTACGGAATGCGAGTGGCTCATTGGGAGAGGACGGCCATGGGCAGTTGCCCAGTCTGGAATGGGCAAAAGCAGCTTGCGGAGAGCAGTGGGTCGGACAACCGGGCTCGAGCACAACACACACACAGACACACGCACGCAGCAAGGGGGCGAGCGAGGCAGCTGCCAAGGGGCGAGACACGGCGAGCCAGAGACGGAGCGCCGGCGCCGGAGCGGCGGCGACGAGAGCGCGAGGGAGGATAATATATTGTCTATAAACAACGAGTTTGAGCAAGGCCGCCAAGGTGGCGATGGCTCATCTTCATTCGGCCAGCCAGCCGGTTTGTTCTGGCGGCGCGTCGGGGTGAGCCGTACATAGTGCCGTATACGTGCACATAGTCAGTAAAGCAGTGAGGCCAAAAAGTTGTTTATACACACCGTACGAGAGAGCTGCCTTGTGGGTCGCGACCCGAGCCAAAAAGGTCGGCCTAGGTTGCCTGCTTGGGGGGGTGGGCGGCCAGAAAGTAGAACAGTTTCCTAAAAGGTAGAGGGGGCGGGCGGGCAGATGGCGTCCTTCGGCTACAGAGAGTGGCCCAAGTGGAATCGGGAGGGGAGGGAGGGGGGGGGATGGTTGTCCAGTCTACGCTCCGGTTGAGGCTTTTGGCGCGTTACGCTTTCAGGCCGCGCATTTTCAACCGGTGAACAGTTTTAGCGGCACATTTTGAAGTGGTGCTCAATTTCAGCAAGTAGCGGCGTCGCATCAGATCGCCAGCCGGCAGGGAGGGGGGGGGGGCGATGTAACGAAAAAAAAAAAGGTCACCGGACAGAAGCGACGGCAGAATACGAGTGACAAAGAGAGATTAGCAAGAGAGGAAGCGGAAAGAGAGAAGAGGCAGAGAGAGGCAGAGAGATCAGAGGCCGAGGAAAAAAAGGCAGAGAGAGGGAAGACGCAGAGGCAGAGGGCCGAGAGAGAGGCTGGCGACGCGCGAGACAATGGCATTGACGAGTCCGACGCACTAAGGTGTCTAGCTTGTCCAAACTTTGCCGAGGAGCGGGTCCCTTGGGCTCCTTGCTGGCAGGATCTCGTTGCTCCGAGGCGGCGTGCGGCGGCAGGCTCGGACGATCCGTTCCTCTGGCCATGGCAGGGCTTCTGGCGTCATCTGCCGGCGCACGGGAAACACCGGAGGCAGTTGCTTTTCGGAGCGATACCTCGACGTGGAAGCTCTGAGGAGAGAGCCTTTTTTTTCTCTTTTTTTCTCTTTTTTTCTCTTTTTTTATCTTTTTTTTTTCTCTTTTTTTCTTTATTTTTTTCTTTTTCTCTCTTTTTTTTCTCTTTTTTTCTCTTTTTTTTTCTCTTTTTTTTTCTCTCTTTTTATTTATTTAATTTTTTTAGCGGCGGCTCGCTGTACTCGGCCGAGGGCGGATCCGCTCCGAGGTCAGCGTGGCCGGGGGGGGGGGGAAGGGGGCCGCCTACAGCAGAAGTGGAAGGCTATATTGGATATACATTACGGAGTAAAAAGATACTCGTAGGGCTTGGGGTAGTGGCCGTGGCAGTGGCCGTGAGTGGCAGTGCAGGCAGGGGAGGAGAGAGAGCAGTGCCCAAAGGGAAAGAACGGGAGATGAAGAAAAGTTGGCGAGAGCCACTAGCGGCTTAGCGCGAGTCGGCAAAGAAAAAAAAAAGTGCGTGCGAGCTGGTGGCCAGCTGGTGGGCGTGTGTGTGTGCGTGTCCGTTCTGTCTGGCCGAGTGTAGCGGTCTGCAATGGTCTCATGTTTTTCTGCTATTAGCATGCAAGCGGCGCGAAGACAGCGAAACAAGCGACAAGAAGCGGTGAGGCGAGGTGGGGACGGTTAGCGATGCGCAAGGTAATGAGAGATCGCAAGGTAATCATAACAAAAAATAGAGATATACGAGTTGCAGGTATTCTTTGCAATATATTTTGATAACCCTGGCTGCCTGCCGGCCGGGCAGCCGGCCAGCCAGCCAGGGGCTCCGGGGTGGATTCTAGAAGCCGTGGAGGCGGCACGGGCGGTAGATGCGGCAGATGCGGCTGGTGCGAAAAGGTGGGTGTGTTTTTTGCCCTATTTGCGCGATGGCGGAAGCCGAGGACGAGGGAGTCGGCGGAAAAGTACTCGTGGGAGCCTCACCGGAGCGGCAGGTTTGTGTGTCTGCCACTCGAGGTGTGGGCGACGTGGCAAGGCCGTGTGCAAGTACCCGTTCTCGAGGCGATCGCGTCGGTCGATGTGGGTCCGAGGCGACGCGGTTTGGAGCGTCATGGCGAGAGCGGCCGCTAGGCGACGCCGGTCGAGATCGAGGGAAGAGTGGATGGGGGGGTGGTGATGGTATGGGTGGTGACGGAATAGATTGAGGTGATGGGTGGGATGAAGGTGGTGATGGTGGAATGTGGAATGAAGGTGGTAATGGGTGGATGAAGGTGGTGATGGTGGATGGTGGCGATGGGTGGATGAGGAAAGCCGGATGAGAACACACGCGAGGCTGATGGAGAGCTGCTAGCGGAAGAAGCTGTATCTTACAGAGTACGGAGTACGCAGGTTACGCAGCACAGGCAGGCCACCCTTGAGCACAGGACAGGGGGATCGTGCAGGTTCCGGAGTGGCAACGGGCAAAATAATGGGGGCGCCCGACCGGTTTTGCCCAGCTGCTGTTTTGCGCTGGCGTCGTCCCCGTGGGACGGGCAAATTCAGCGGATAACGGCCGCTGAGGTAATCCAGGCAACCTCCACTAACCGCGCCATTCCAAAAAAAACTAGTTTGGCCCCTCTCCCCGGCTAAAGGCCCACCAGCGGGACGCCGACTGACGGCCGTCGACAAACTGTTTGTTGGGCGGCACTGCTTTCGCGGCCTCGTCGGGTTTAAAAGAAGGAAAAGAGGACGCAGGAAAAGAGATGGCGAGGGGGGGGGGGGGGGGGGGACGCCCGGCCGGTGCCACGCACGCCTGTGGAGTTCCGGACAGAGCCGGAGAAGGAGCAGCGGCCGGATTTGTGATGCTGCACGGAGCAGGGACCGGCGCGAGCGGCAGGCCCGAAAAGTCGGTCGACGCGGCGGGGACAAGGAGGGGGGGGGGGTCATGCTGGCGTTCGGCTTTGAATCTCGGCGTTGCGTTTTTTGGCTTTGAACGCGCACAAGCGCTGCAGCAAATGCGGCGCCGCGATGGTGAATGGCGTGCGTGCGTGCGTTGGGAAGGAGCGCCTGTGGGTTCTCTCTCTCTCTCTCTGTCGCTCTGTCGCTCTGTCGCTCTTTCTTAGCCTGGGCGGCTACATTGCTGCTGCGCTTTCTGCCTGCCTACCGGCGCCCCGGTATTTGCTGCCGGCGTCTGCTGCTCAGTGTGAGCCACACCGCAATGTATCTTACAGGTACTCCTCTCTCAGCCCCGACACCTGTGCGCATTTTGCTCGTTTCACCTCTGGCCAAACAGGGACGGTGGCATTGGCAGTGGCGATACGCCCTCCATCGCGGAGAGAGGTCCCACCGCGGCGGCCAGGCCGGTCGTTCCTGGCTGAACTGCCCGCAACGGTCGTATCCTAGTCTGTACTTTGAGCTTTTTTGGCCTTTTTGGCCTTTTTGGCTTTTTTTTTTTTGGCCCCCGCCTGATGCCTCGCACACCACAACACACAGACACCGCGCATCCTTCCGTCTCCGTAAGGCCCCGAGTCGCTGCGGATCCCACCCGCGGTGTTGTTTTTCTTATTTTTTTTTCTTATTTTTTTTTCTTATTTTTTTTCTTATTTTTTTTCTTATTTTTTTTCTTGTTGTCTCTTCTTATTTTGTTATTTTTATTCTTATTTTCCCTTTTCCCCTCTTTTTTCCCTCCTTCTTTTTTTCCCTCTCTTTTTCCCCCTCTCCCTCACCCTTGCACCTTCCAAGAGATGTCCTTTTCTCCGTCAGATTTCTCCGCTCGCCCTCCGTACTCCATACTTTTTACTCCGTATGCTCGTCTTCTTCTTCATACCTGCCGGCCTTGTCTCAACGTTTCTATGGGTACGGAGCTTGCAGGATGGGCGGATGGGCCCTCCTTGCACCCCCCCCC
>JADHKI010000021.1:0-305713 GCA_019925645.1 Graphilbum cf. rectangulosporium
GACAGTACTTAATCAGGCTGTCAACCCATTTAAATACTTAACCCTCCGAGAGGTAGTCGCCTGTCGTATTAAGCCTTTTGTAAGACCCGGCTTTTTTATAAAAATTACTTTCTTGCCATTGCATCCTTTCAGATGAGGCTTGACTATATCTAAAAGCAAGAGTGGAAGGTGCGAGATGCACAGTTCGCCTGGGCCGAGGGCATTTGCATGCGGGCAGTGGGCAAGGAAAGAAAGATGCAGTCGGTGCAGGAGCGAGCCGAGACATGCGCGCGCGCTACGGCGCCTGCCTGCAGTAGTAGGGGAAGCGATACAGAAGATGCAAGCAGCACGAGAGAGCGCTCCAGAAAGGCCTGGTGCTATTGGCGGCAAACCCGCCGAGTGGGGGGGGGGCAAGGCCATAGCAAACAAAAAAGGGGAAGCTCCCCTGTAGCTGCAAACTCTAGAGCTTTGATTCTCTTATACACACACACACAAAAGGCAAGCTGCCTCGCAGGTTGGGTATCATTAAAAGGATGTTGAACACCTAGGCAAAAAAGAAGAAAAGAAAAGAAGTAAAAAAAAAAGGTAGTTTCGCTAGAAAAAGCCCGAGAGGCTATGCTTCACCGTCCAGGGGCTTCCGGCCCAAGACGACATACAGCCGCATATAGGCATGGATGTTCCGGTTGGCCAAGTCTTTTCGCACGTCGACGAGAGAAACCTGGCGCAAAGGTCAGCAGGCAGGCTCAGTGCGTAGGATGGAAGTGAGAAGTGAAGAATGTAGGAGAAAGAGAAGGAAGAGAAGGAAGAGAAGGAGAGAAGCAAGAGAAGGAGAGAAGAAAGAGAAGAAAGACAAGGCAGAACCCACCTCGATTTCTGTCTTGCTTCGATCGAGCTCGCGGTGCATCAGCGCATAGCTAAAGCCCTGCAGGCCGGCCTCCATGTTGGCCTGCCACAGCGTGCCGATGCGGCTGAGATGCGGGTCGGTGGGCCAGCCGTTGAGGGGCAGCTGGTAGACCTTTTCTTGCACGTCGACGAAGCCGGCGGCGGCCAGCCAGCTCTTGAGCCAGATGGCGCTGCTCAGCGGCCGGGTGGATTTTTCGGCGGCGCGGACCATGTCGTCGGCCCAGGCGCGCAGGGCCGGGGCCTCGGCCAGGCTGCCGTCGTCGCAGTAGAGGCGGTCCATGATCTCCTGCGCCTCGAACCAGCCGCCGGGGCGGAGATGGTCAAAGGCCCTTGCCACGAGCTCCGAGTACACGTCGGTCCAGCAGCCGCCGGTCAGGCGTGTGTGCACGTAATCGGGGCCTTCTTCCTGCCACTCTTCCGTTCTACGCGGAGCCAGTCAGAAGATGGCCGACGATCAACAGAACCGACAGGGGGGGGGGGGGGGCAATCACTGACGCATCCTCGACAAAGAAACTGACGTTGGGCGGCACAATGGTCGGCTGGATGGGCGACAGGTCGATGCCGACGACGGCGGCGCTGGGAAACTCGTCGCCGATCTCAATGGCCCATCGCCCGGTGCCGGTACAGAGGTCGAGCACCTTTTTGGGGGGGTGGGCCCTCGTCCACGGCGCCAGGTAGTTTCTGCCGCCCAGCGTGGCGCGGATGATCTCGTGCTGATCGTCCAGCCGCTCAATCTCGAGCATATCGTTGGGGAAGTAATAGGCTGCCGCAGGCCGGTTATGGAGACATTCCGGTTAGGCCACAGTCACGATGATGGGGGGCAGGCGGGAAGCCATGCATGGCAGAGAAAGAACGGAGGGAGGAAATTTCTGCTTACAGCCCGCTCGGTAGGCGTGGTACGTGCGGCCGTTCTCTTCGTGGAAGTTGAGTACGCTTTCTGTGAGGGACTCTCCGTCTCTGCGGGCGGGCCGGTCTGGTCAGCAGAGGGATTGTGTGGACAGGGGAGGGGGGGGGGGGGGGTCTACAGACAGGGACTGCTCTGGAAAGTCCTGCCAGGCATGTGCCAGTAATTAGTATCAGCAGGCACCGCAGAGGGAAGCGCTGGGTTCTCACATTGTCGTCTGCGGCTGTGGGATCGGCGGTCTGGCTCGGGCCAGCCTCTGGTTCTTGTGCCATGCTGAGTCGGCCAAGATATCAAACACGTAGCATGTGCTGCGAAGCCAATTGCAAACAAAAAGATGCAGTGGCCAAGTAAACAACCACAAGCACCCACAAACAATCACAAGATACGCCCGGGACCAAAAGTTGAAGGGGAGAGCGGCCACGGGAGGAGGAAGCAGCAGAGGCGACAAGCCGGAGAAAATATGAAAAAAAAAAAAACGAGAAAGGGGAATGGGCAGCAAGAAAAAAGGAAGCATCGAGGGCTATAAGAGGCCCGACAGTGTTGCACTTGCAAGAGGGCCTAGTTCAGAGATCCATCATGCCTACACCGCACTAACAGGCCAGCTCAAGCAACATTGAGGGCAGGAAATAGGCAGGAGGAGGGACAGGAAGGGGAGGTTGCGGCAGGTTGCGGCAGGTTGCGGCAGGTTGCGGCAGCTTGGGGGGGGGGACCCAGCATTCTGGGACAGGCAAGGCTCACTGGTTCTACAGAGCACGGAGTACGGAGTAAGCTACGGAATGCGGGAAGACGAGACAAAACGCCCCGGCCCTGTTGCCAGGGATAGCAGCGGGGACAGGCGGCTTCTCGGCCCAGTCAGCGGGAGCGCGGTGTGGTCCGAGGCACGTTATTCTAGGAAATTGGGCCTGCAACAGCAACAAGGGCAGGGGCGCGGGCGCGGGCGCTGCAGGCGGCGAGGAAAGCCCGCCCTCTCCTCGCTCCTCGTCCAGGAGGGATGGGATCGGCAAGGACAAATGATCGACGGCGAGCCGGGGCCCTGGTCCTTGTCGTACCAGAGAGCAAAGACAGGAGATTGGCAAAAAGGGAGAACCGAGACGAGCTGTCGGGTTTCGGCGACCCAGACGGTCGGGCCAGGATGTGGTCGCCTAGATTACAGTGCATCGGGGGGGCGCCAGTGCCTGTGCCTGTGCCTGGCCGCTGCCGTAGCCGTTTCCAGCAGGTGCAGGCGCAATATTACAGCGGAGAATGACGCGCTGGTGGCTGGCCGCGGCGGCGGCCCGTTGCCCAAAGTAGCATCTGCTCCTGTCCCGCGCACACTAATCATTTCGCGACCCATGTCGGCGCCGGAAGGCCGGTGCCGCGAGCTCGTGACTCGACCTTTCCACCCCCCCCTTCTCGCTGACATGGACCAACACCGCGTGCTGCTCGAGGACGCCTACACACGGCTGCGGGCCGCCGTCGCCGGCCACGGCCCCGAGACGCTGCCGGCGGCGGCGCAGATTGCGGCGGCCGAGGCGGCGCTGCGGCGCGGAGCCGATGTCGGTGTCGGTGATGGCGACGGCGACGGCGACGGCGGTGGCGGCGCGACGCCATATCTGCAAGGGCGCGGCGCCCAGGCGACGCTGGACCACCTGCTCGGCACGGTGGTGCCGGCGCTCAACGGCCAGGCGCTCAGCGGGCGGTACTACGGCTTCGTGACGGGCGGCGTGCTGCCGGTGGCCGAGGCGGCCGACAATGTCGTCTCGGCGCTCGACCAGAACGTGCACGGCCACCTGCCGAACCACTCGGTGTGCGCGGCCGTCGAGCACGCCGCGCTGCAGATGCTCCTCGACGTGCTGGGCCTCGACGGCAGCGCCGCCAGCCGCGACCCTACCGCCACCGCCACCGCCTGGCCCGGCCGCGTGCTCACGACCGGCGCCACCGCCAGCAACGTGCTCGGCTTGGCCCAGGGCCGCGAGGCCGTCCTGGCGGCGCGCATCCGCCAGCGCCACGGCCCCGGCGGCCCCGGCGGCTCCGGCGGCTCCGGCGGCTCCGGCACGCCCGCCGTGGCCCAGCTCGGACTCCTGCAGGCCTGCCGCCGCGCCGGCGTCGGCCAGATCCGCGTCCTCACCAGCATGGGCCACAGCTCGCTGTACAAGGCGGCCAGCATCGTCGGGCTGGGCCGCGACGCCGTCGTGGACCTGCCGCTCAGCGCGGCCGAGCCGTGGCGGCTGGACCTGGACGCGGTCGAGCAGCGGCTGGCGGCGGCGGCAGACGCCTCAAACAACAACAACAACAACAACGACGACGACGACTACGGCGGCGGATCGGTCGCCCACATCATCGTGGTCAGCGCCGGCGAGGTCAATACGGGCCGCTTTGCCACCACGGGCCTGGCCGACATGCAGCGGCTGCGGCGGCTGGCCGACCAGTACGGCGCCTGGCTGCATGTCGACGGCGGTAGGTCGGGCGTGATGGTAACCTTACTCTATACGTGTGTGCGGACAACTGACAGACAGCGTTTGGACTGTTTGCGCGCGCCCTGCCGGCGACGCCCGAGTTCGCGCGGCTGCATCGGTACACACAGGGCCTGGAGCTGGCCGATAGCATCACGTCGGACGCGCACAAGCTTCTGAATGTGGTGCGTATTGCAGTCTTTTGCTACCGAGATTGATTTTTGCCCGTCCCTGACAGAAGCAGCCGTACGATGCCGGCATCTTCTTCTCGCGCGACCGCCGCCTGCAGACCGAGGTGCTGCACAACCCCAACGCCGCCTATCTGACCATGGCCCTGGCTCCTGCGCCTGCGTCTGCGCCTGCGCCTGCGTCTGCGTCTGCGTCTGCGTCCGTGCCGGCCCTCGACGTGGCCAGCCCCATGAATATTGGCATTGAAAACTCGCGCCGCTTCCGCGCCCTGCCCGTCTATGCCGTGCTGCTCAGCGAGGGCCGCGACGGCCTGGCCGCCCTGCAGGCGCGCCTGGTGCGTGTCGCCCGCGCCCTGCGCCGCGTGCTGCTGTCGCTGCCGGCGTACGAGTGCCTGGCCGGCAACGGGGACACCGGGGACACCGGGGACGCCGAGCAGGACACCCACATCATCGTGCTCTTCCGCGCCCGCGACGCCGCTCTCAACGAGCAGCTGCCCGCGCGCATCAACGCCACCCGCCGCATGTACGTCAGCCCCACCAGCTGGCAGGGCCGCCCGGCCTGCCGCATCGCCGTCAGCAGCTGGCGGGCCGACGAGGCCGCCGACCCGGCCGTCGTGCGCGAGGTGTTGGAGAGCGTGGCGGCGGCGGCGGCGGCGGCAGCGGCGGCGTGTTGAATGTGGAAAGCGGAGCAACGGCCCAAAGTGACGGGAAGCGGCCAAGCAGCGGCAGCCTAGCCTAGCCATAGCGGCGAGAGCCGCCAACGTTCTCCTTGGAGCCCTTTTTGGACCCCTTGGCGTCGGCCTTCTTGCCCGGCCCGATCAGCTCCAGGTGGCCGGCGCGCTCGCCCAGCATGGCCTCGGTCTTGCTGATCAGCCCCGCCGTGAACTTGTGCATGGCCTTGCCCGTTGTGGCGTGCGACTTCATCGCCTTGGCCGTCCGCGGCGGCTTGGTCACCCGGGCGCCGCGTTTCGGCGCGGCGCCGCTGGTGCTGACCGCCTGCTTCTTGGCCTTGTGGCTGGACGACGCCGGCTTGGCCGATTTCTTGATCAGGCCTTGTGCCATGGTGCTATGGTGTGTGGCGGGGGGACGTGGATATGGTGGGAATGGGGGTGGTCGTGAAAGGAAAAAAAAAAGAAGGAAACCGGAACGTGAGCACAAGAAAAATCTCTGCGAGGATATGGGCGGTAGGCGGGGGTCCACTTTTGTGTCAGCTGACTACGCAAAGTGCCAGTTGCTCGGCGACCCCCCCAGAGAGCCTGTAACCAAGTGCAAGGCAGCGCTGTAATCAGAACCGCTCCAGCAGGGCCTGCAGCTGTTTCTGCTGTGCCGCCTCGACGTCGGCGACCGGGCCTCCGCCGCCGCCGCCGCCGCCGCCGTTGTCGCTCTGCTGCCGCTGGAGCGCGGCTACGCGGTCGCCCACGCGGGCCAGCAGCACGCGCATGCGCTCCAGCTCTCGCTCCACGGGGCCGTTGCGCGTGACCAAGTTGTCCTGGCGGGTGTCGGCGGCGGCGTCGGCGTCGCCCGTCGCCGGCCCGCCGCCCAGCGGCGCCAGCAGCGCCGCCATGCGTCGCAGACGGCGTACGCGCGCCTCGGCGGCTGTGTGCTGTGCGGCCAGGTCCTGCAGCCGCGCCACCAGCTCGGCGTAGCGGCGCGCCTCCATCGGCATCTCCTCGGCCGCGCGGGCGTCTTCCCAGGCCGGCGGCAGCGCGGCGATGTTGGCCGGCAGGGCTGTCGACGGTCAGCACGTGTTTTTAGGTCTAAGTTTCTTGTCGGTCGAGAAGGGTAGAGAAGCGTAGAGAAGCGAGGGAGGCGCCCTACCCAAGTCCACGCCCAGGTCCAGCTCCGGGTCCAGCTCCGCCCTCGGCGCCACCGCCCGCTCGGCCGCGTGCCAGTACAGCTGGTCGAGCTGCTCGGCGACGTGGCGCGCGGCCGTCGGCGCGTACACGCGCCGCACATGCTGCTGCAGCAGCTGGTTCGCCCGGAAGAGCGCGTCGTCGACGGCCTTGTCCGGCAGCCGGCCGGGGGCGCCGCTGCCGGATCCGGCGGCGGCGGCAGCGCTGCGGCGGCGGCTGTCGTTGGCCCGGCGCCACGCGCGCGACGGCTCGAGCGGCTGGGCCAGCTGGCGCGTCTCGCGGTCGAGAAAGGCCTGCTTGACGGCGAGAATGGTAGGCGGAGTGGCCATGGCGCGCAGAGGTGCAAGTTGGTTGGAGCACGCGTCGCGGCCACGCGCTGGGGAATTATAGTGGCCATTTTAGTGGACTGTGGCTAGTGCGTCAAGATGTACTCCGGACCGACCTCCGCATCCACCTTTGCGTTTGGAAGTACGTGCGAGAAGAGATGACAAGACGACAGACGACAAGACAACAAAAGACAAGACGTAGACCAAAGACCTAAAGAAACGTGATGAAACTGAAATCATAAACATGAACCTCCTTACAGATCAGCCCCTCGTAATCGTTGCACCCTCGTAGCGCTTCCCCTCTACGCATCCTCCGTGCCGCTTCCTATTTACGTATCCCGTTTCCCATTGACACATCTCTCGCTGCCTACGCCGTCGCCGCCGTGGCCCGGTTGGCTGCGGCGGAGCCGCCGCCCACACGGCGGCCGGCGCCCTGTCCGGGACGCGCCAGCGTGTACTTGGCAAACGCACGGGCCAGGGCCTTTTTGCAGCTGACCTTTTGGCTGCCGACAAAGCTCTCGACCGTCACGGCAATGGCGCGGTCAATGTCCTGCGCGGAGCAGTACTCGGACAGCCGCATGCGGCAAAAGGCCTCGGAGATGCGGATGATGGCTTCGAGATGGCGGACCTGGAAGAGAAGGAGGGTAAGAAAGGGAAATAAGAAAGGGAAAAGGAGAGGATGAAAAGGAGAGGATGAGAAAAAGACAAAGGGAGATGATAGAGACGAAGAAAAAGAAAACAGCTTACAGTAATCGGGTAGGCGCCCGTGGCGAGCGACTCGCGCCGCATGTCGGCAAACAGGCGGGCCACCTTGTCCTCGTCCATGTGGTAGAGCTTGGGCGAGCAGCGCTCGCGCGCATACAGAATGTACTTGCGCAGCAGCTCCTGCGGGATCAGCGGCACGGAGGCGCCGCTGCCGGCAGACGGCCCTGAGGCGCCGGCCTCGACATCCATGGCATCGGGCCCGGGCGCGGCGGCGGCGGCGGCCGGGGCGCCGGACGGGTGGCTGCGGCTGTGCGAGTGCACAATGAAGCGGGCGAGGCGCTCGTCCTCGGCCGGGTCGACGGTGTCGCGCACGACGCACAGAATGTCAAAGCGCGACAGGATCGGCTCGGTCAGCTCGACGTTGGCGGCAAAGGGCAGGGTCGAGTTGTAGCGGCCGCCAATGGGGTTGGCGGCGGCGATGATGCCGCAGCGCGCCTGCAGGGTGGTGACGATGCCGGCCTTGGAGATGGAAATGGTCTGCTGCTCCATGGCCTCGTGGATGGACGTGCGGTCCTGGTCGTTCATCTTGTCAAACTCGTCAATCAGGCAGGTGCCGCGGTCCGCCAGCACCAGCGCGCCGCCCTCGAGCGTCCACTCGCTCGTCAGCGGGTCGCGCCGCACGCTGGCCGTCAGGCCGACGGCGCTGGCGCCCTGGCCCGTGGCAAAGACGGCCCGGTGCGCCGTCTTCTCCACGTACTTGAGCACCTGCGACTTGGCCGTGCCCGGGTCGCCCAGCAGCAGCACGTTGATGTCGCCGCGCACGTGGTGCGCGCCGCGCCGCGTCTTGGCCACGCCGCCAAACAGCGACAGCGCCACGGCCGTCTTGATGTCCGTGTGCCCGTAGATGCTCGGCGCCATCGACTGCACCAGCCGGTCCACAATCTGCGGGTCGCGCGCCAGCGCCCGGATCGCCTGCTCGTCCTCCTCCGTCAGCCGGAAGCCGGCCAGCTGGTCGTGCGCCTTGACAATGTTGTTGGCCTCGAGCACCGTGGCAAAGACGGGGAAGCCGTTGCGGTTGTTGAGCTGCGCGTCGTAGTTGTTGCGGTAGATGCCCGTCACCTCGATCTGCTCGCCCGGCTTGGCCCGGTCGATCAGGTCCCACAGCAGGATGACCTCGCGGTGCCGCGGCAGCCGCCCCGCCGGCACCGTGCCCGGCGCCTCCTGCAGCGTGAGCTTCTGGTAGTTGCGGTACACCGTCTTCTCCGAGTTGAGCGTAAAGGGCCCGCGCGACTGGCAGTTCTGGCAGTACGACACCCGCACCTCCACGCTGGCCTCCTGCTGGAACGGGCCCAGCGTGACGCCGCACTTGCTGCAGTCGAACTTGACGTACTTGAGCTGCGGGAACACGCCGCTGCGCCGCGTCACCACGCCGCTGACGCGCACCAGGCAGTTGAGGTGCGACTGCCGCAGCTGCCGCAGCGTGTAGTGCACCGGCAGGTCAAAGATGCGCACGTGGATCTCCGCGTGGATGCGCTCGTAGTCGGGGTAGTGCAGCAGCACCACGTCCATGGCCACCTCGTCAAACAGCCGCAGCATCTCCGCCGGCGCGTTGGCCAGAAAGTACGCCAGGATCGCCTTGGCCGACGACAGGTGGTCGTACGACACCTCGAGCGACTCCGCGTTGACCTCGCCCAGCGTGCGGATCCGGCTGCCGTACACCGACGAGCCGCTCTCGTCCGTGTACTCGGTCAGGAACGCCTTGAACTCGCGCTTGATCGTGCGCTGCACCGCCGCCTGCGCCACCCAGTCCGTCAGGCTCGACGCCTTGACGTCCTGCAGCGCCTCCAGCGACAGCTCCTCGTCCAGAATGTCCTCGTCCACCATCTCGTCCGGGTCCTCGTCGTACCGGTGCCGCCGCCGCCGCGGCTGCGCCGCCAGGTCCACCTCCTCGCCGTCCTCGTCGTCCCCCTCGCCCGGCAGAAAGGCCGCCGGCATGCGCTGCCGCCGCGCCACCTCGCGGTCGCGCCGGTTCAGCTGCGCCTCCAGCCGCCGCCGCTCGCCCAGATCCATCGAGTCGTAGTCGCCCTCGTCGTCAATGTCGATGCCCTCGTACACGTCCGTCTCGTCCTTTTCGCGGTAGTCGCGCTCAAAGCCCTCGCGGAAGAGGTCCACGTCGTCCTCGGCCATCTCGTCCAGCTCGTCAATGTCGTCCTGGATGTCCACGTCTTCTTCAATGTCCTCCTCGTCGTCGCGCCCGTGCGCAATGTCGAACCCGGGCGGCGACGACGGGATCGGGCTTGACGCTGCGCCTGCCGCTCCCGCCATCCCAGCCGCCCCCGCCGACGAGGCCCCGTCGTCCGCCGCACCGCGAGACCGCTTGCGGCTCAGCCGAGGCGCCGCACCGCGGTTCCCCGACGCCATGTTGGGGCGGAGAGGAGAGCTGCCCGAGCAGCCGTTAGTATGGACGTTGCAGCAGCAGCAGCAGCAAGGAGAGAGACATCGACCCGAAAACTCACCTCATGATTCTTGCCGTTGTTGACGAGCTTGCTGTAATGTCTTTCTGTTGTCGTTGGAGAGTGGGATGAGGCAATTTGAAGAGATCGGTGTGGCGGAAATGATAAGTGTGGAAAAGGAGTGGGCTTTCGCGTCGCAACGCGTCAACGTTTAAGTGGCTCTTGACCTGATTTGGCGAGCGCGTCGCATTACCTAATTTCTCGTGCCCATAATGCCCCACATATGACGCCTCCCCCCCCCCGACGCGATCACGTCCCTCTTTAACAACTTCACCACGAGCCGATCAAGATTTTCCTCTTTTTTTTTTTAACGGCACCCCACTGGTTGACCTTTTTGGCATCATGGATTCGGGCTTGCCGCACACTACTCCATCGGCAGACGGCGACGGCGCCGCGCAGCAACAGCGGCCTCCCGTGGCCCGACGCCAGAGTTCGTCGCAGGAATCAGAAGACTCGCAGACAGCGGCCGAGTAAGGGACCAGCGGGGGAGGGCCTGCAGGGGCGTTCCGAGACGATGTGCGTGGCGTGCTGACATTGCGCAGCTTTATTCGCAGCCAGCTGCAGCTGGAAGCCGACGCCCGCGAAGCCCTGCCCTATGTACGTGCTATTCTGCATCTGCTTCTCGCCCTAAAAAGGAAAAGGATCCCCTACTGACAGTCCCAGAGCATCTCGAGCTGCACCAAGGATCTCGGACGCCTGCGGCAGAGCGTGTTTGCCTGTCTGACCTGCAACCCGCCGCCGGCGGATGCGGCGCAGCCGTACGACCGGCCGGCCGGCGTGTGCTATGCCTGCTCGGTGCAGTGCCACGGCGAGCACACGCTGGTCGAGATCTTCACCAAGCGCGACTTTACGTGCGACTGCGGCACCACGCGCTTTCCCAGCACCAGCTGCTGCGCCCTGCGCATCAACCCGGCCACCAACACCAAGGGCGGCGTGCACTCGGAGACGCCGGCGCCCGACAACCGGTACAACCACAATTTTCGCAACCGCTTCTGCGGCTGCGACTGCGACTACGACCCCTTTCAGCAAAAGGGCACCATGTTTCAGTGCCTCGGCCTGGGCACGCCGGACACGGGCGGCTGCGGCGAGGACTGGTGGCATCCCGGCTGTGTCGTGGGCCTCGGGCCCAACTGGTTTGACGACGCCGCAGCCGCAGCTGCCGCCACCACCACCACCACCAAAACGGCAGAGCCCGCAAAGACGAGCTCGGATGCGCTGCCCACCATTTCGGAAGACGACGGCGGGGCGGCGGTCGCGGAGGAGGGCGACGAGGAAGACGACGAGGACGACCCGCCTCTGCCGCCCGGCTTTCCCAAGGAGGAGGATTTTGAGGGCTTCATATGCTACAAGTGCGTGGACGCCAACCCGTGGATCAAACGCTATGCCGGGGCGGCCGGATTTCTGGCCCCAGTCTTTGCAGGCAAAGAGCCGGCGGCAGCGGCGGCAGCAGCAGCGGCCGAAGCGGCGGCCGAAAAAGCGGCTGGCGGGGCGTCTGGCTCGCTGAAGCGCAAGGCAGAAGACGACGAGACGGCAGCCGACGCACCAGAATCTAAAAGACGGCGGGCGAGTGGCGGCGGCGGCGGCGGCGGCGGCGAGGAGGAGGAGGGCGGCGGCGGCGCGGCGGCGGCACAAGGCGGGCCGACGGCCTGCAAACGCGCGCTGCTCCCGGCGGCGCCGGCGGGCTCGTTTTCGCTCTTCTTCACCGACGGCTTCCGCGACAGCCTGTGCCGCTGCGACGACTGCTTCCCGCTGCTGCGACCGCACCCGCAGTTGCTGGAGGAAGAGGAGACGTACGAGCCGCCGGTGTCGGAGGACGGCAGCGGCGTGGACGGCGACGGTGGCGGCTCCGGGGCCGGGGCCGGCGGCGGCGGATCGCACGGCAGCGGCAGCCTGTACGAGCGCGGCGAGAGCGCGCTGCGCAACGTGGACCGGGTGCGGGCGATTGAGGGCGTGATGGCGTACAACCATCTCAAGGACAAGCTCAAGCCCTTTTTCCAGCAGTTTGCCGAGAACGGGCAGGCCATCTCGGCCGAGGACATCAAGGCCTACTTTGCCAAGCTGCGCGGCGACGAGCAGGCGATCCGCGAGGCGGGCGAGGCGGCCCAGTCGGCGGACCTGCGGCGGGAGCAGGACGGCTACTGAGGGGGAGGGGAAGGGACGGAGAAGGGGGGGGAAGAAATTCGAGGGACGTTTTATGGTATGGGATTTGGAAGGACCGGTCTGACGGTAAGGCCGAGGTGCGGGCCAAGGGTGCAGATGGGAGTGTACGTGATGGGACTTTAGGCTGTGTTATTGTAATGTGTACGAGTATGGTCAGTCGCGTGAAGAGTGAGTGAGGCGTGCAAAAGGGTTGTGTTGATATGGGCGCCGTCGCGCTAGTCCTATTTGGCCACGCACGGACCACCGAATCCTAGTTGCCATTTGTTCACGCTGCGAGCGAGTCCCCCTCTCTTGCAGCCATCATCAGTTTACGACGGCATTGATAACACGCTTGCCGCCGACGCGAGCGACACGACACAAGGCCCATCAGCCCCACTGAGACGGCGACGGGTGCAGCGCTCGGCGCGACATGAACGGCATGAACGGCGGCGGCGGCGGCATGGGCGGCGGCGGCATGGTGGCGGGGGCAATGGGCGGCGTGCCGTCGGCGGGCTACTCGGCGGAGCTGAGCTACATCTACTCGCTGGTGGAGGACCTGAGCCAGCAGCTGGAGCGCAACCGGCAGGAGCTGAGCCGGGTGATGGCGGGCGTGGGGCGGGTGCGCAACCGGGCGCGGACGCAGCAGCTGGGCAACGAGGAGCTGATCTCGGGGGCCAGCGAGGAGCTGCAGGGTGAGTTTATCTGTTTTGGGACTTGTGCTGTCTCTTTGTACTCTGCTTCTTTTCATGTCTTTTGTGTCTTTTTTTTTTGTCTAAACTCTGCTGTCCGAGCTGACACGACCAGCCCAGGAAGTCAACATGGACGCGCACATTTCGGCGCTCAACGAGAAGCTGGCGAGCGTGCAGCAGGCACAGGACGCCAACGCGGTGCTGCTGGCCAAGTGCCACCAGACCATGTACGGCATGCTGAGCCAGGCGCACGAGTTCAAGCAGAAGCACGTGGCGGACGTGTCGGCGTGGCACCGCAGCTACCGGCGGCAGCTGGCGGAGGCGCGCGCGGAAAACTGCCGGCTGCGCGAGCAGATCTGGGACATGCAGCAGCACGCGGGGCGCGCCAACGCGCTGCTGCGCGAGTTTGGGCGGCGCTACGACGAGGACCCGGTGCGCTGGGAGCGCCGCGTGCAGGACAAGGCGCTGCGCCAGGAGCTGCGCTTCTGGAAGCGCCTCGCGCTGGCCGGCACGCGCACCGACGACGACCCCTGCTGGAGCGACGACGACGACCTGATCGACCCGCAGGAAAAGGTGCGGCTGCACCTGCTCGAGCTGCGCGTGGCCGAGGAGCTGCGCCAAAACGACCAGCTGCGCCACCAGCAGCACGAGCACCACATGGCGGCAGCGGCGGCGGCAACGGCGGCGGCCACAGCCACAGCCACAGCCACAGCGGCAGCAGCAGCAGCAGCGGCGGCGGCGGCGGCTACAGCTTCTACGGGTGCTACTGCTGCCACGGCCGGCGGCTCTGTTGTTGGTGGCGCGGTGGACTACATGTCGCGAGAAGCAAGAAGCGGCAACAGCAACCATGCAGAGGACGCCGAGGAGGAGGAGGACGACGACGAGGACGACGACGACGACGACGACGAGGATGACGACGAAGCGGATGACGACGACGATGACGAAGACGACGATGACGAAGACGACGAGGACGACGTCACCGCCGCTGCCGCCGCTGCCGCTGCCGCTGCCGCTGCCGCCGCCGGGGATGCCGACGACGACAGTGTTCTCGGGCCGGCCGGGTTCGGCGTGTTGTCGGGCGACGGTGACGGTGACGGTGACGGCGACGGCGACGACGACCGCGGCCCCGGCTCGGCGCTTCCGGCCGTGCCGCAGGCCCCGTCCTCGGCGCCGCCGCCGCCAGGCATCAGTTCTATCAACGGCGATCGCCGCGCAGGAGGGCCGGCGGGCGCGGACGCGGGCGGGGGCGGCCCGGACCTGCCGCCCCAACCGCCGGCACCGCCCCCGCAGCCGGCCTCTGGCAGTGCTGCATAGGCAGCGTGCGCATGTTCTGGCTTTGAAAGTGTTACGGCGCCAGAGTGTGACGCTTTTGTATACTACTCTGGCTCAATATGTCTAAAGTCATTTCCATGTCTAGATCTCCGTTCCATCTCGATGCTACACAGAGGCCGGGCTGGGCGTCTCCGGTTCCTCGGCCGCCCGTCTGTGCCGGGGCTGCGTGGACCAGACCGGGGCGCCCGAGGCGAATAGGTCGTCGACGTCTGCAGCGTTGTCAGTGAGTGTGTGTGTGTGTGTGTGCGGCTCAACTCACCCTCGAGGCTGAGGCCCTTGGTCTCGGGAAAGAGGAAAAAGGCCTGGAGGGCGGCGGCGGCATTGAAGGCGGCAAAAAGCACAAACATGCGCCACTGCAGGTGCTGGTAGCCGGGCAGGCTGAAGTAGCTACTGGCGAAGCTGACGGCCCAGTTGGCCGAGGTGGCCAGGGAGACGGCCTGGCCGCGGAGGCGCAGCGGGAAGAGCTCGGGGGGGTAGCACCAGCTGACGGGGCCCCAGGTGGCGCTAAAGGTGGCGACGAGCAGGTAGGTGCAGGCGATGACGGCGGCGCGGGCGCGGGGCGCGCCGGCGTCCATGGTCCAGGTGACGACGCCGGCGGCGGCGGCGGTGCCGTCCGGGCCGCCGCCGCCGCCGCCGGGACCGCCGGGACCGCCGGGGCCGACGTGGTGGCCGTGCGTCTTCATCGTGCCGGCGAGGGCGCTGTGCCAGACGGCCATGAGCACGGCGCCGGCGAGCAGCGCGGGCCGGCGGCCGACGCGGTCGAGCAGGGCCACGGTCGGCAGGGTGAAGACGACCTGGACGACGTGCTGCAGGCTGGCAGCCAGCAGGCCGGCGCGGCCGGACAGGCCGGCCATTTGCATGACGTAGGTGACGTAGTAGAGCAGCGCGCCGACGCCGCTCAGCTGCGTCCACACGTGCACGCACACGCCGTCCACCACGCGCAGCAGCGTGCCCGGCGCCGCCGCCGGCCCGGCCCAGAGCGCCGCCGCCGCGTGCTTCCCGGCCGCCGCCTCTGCCGCCGCCGCCGCCTCGCTCTTGCGCAGCGCCACGCGCAGCGCGGCCAGCTCCTGCAGCACAATGGGCGCGCTCACGTCGCCGCGGCCGTGCAGGTTGCCAATCACGCGCATCGCCTCGTCCATGCGGTCCTGCGACGCCAGCCACCGCGGCGACCGCGGCGACCGGAAGAGCGCGCAGAACATTACCAGCGCCGGCACCATCTGCACGGCCCACGGCACGCGGAACGCCGCCTCGCTGTGGCTGTTGCTGCAGCCGTACACGATGTAGAACATGGCCAAGGCCTAGGGGGGGGGGGGTTAGAGGGGATACACGAGGGGGTTGATTGTGATAGTCAAGAGCTGAACGAAAACAAAGGCCAAAAAGGGGGATCGACAGAGTGAGAGCTGAAACTCACCCCCCATGCGCTGGACCATTGCTGCAGCGACAGGATGCGGCCGCGGATGTGGCGCGGCGCCAGCTCGGACAGGTAGGTCGGGCTGGTGGACGAGAACATGCCTGGCGTGTCAGCGGCGGGCGCTCTCTCTCTCTCTCTCTCTCTCTCCTCTCTCTCCTCTCTCTCCTCTCTCCTCTCTCTCCTCTCTCTCCCCGCGAAAGGACGTACCGACGGCCATGCCGCAGAGGATGCGGCCGACGACAATCATGGCCACGTTGACGCTGGCGGTGCTGACGACAGCGCCGGCGATGAAGACGAGACAGCCAATCTGCATAGTGGTGCGCCGGCCGAAGCGGTCAATGGTCAGCATGGTGGCAAAGCAGCCGAGCAGCGAGCCGGCCGAGATGCTGGCGGTGATGCCGGCCTGGACGGCGGCGCTGGGGCGGCCGAAGCGCTGCTGCCAGACCGGGTTGCTGAGGATGGCCGACATCGACGAGACGTCAAAGCCCTGCAGCAGGCCGCCGATCACGACGGGCGTGAGCAGGTAGGCATACTGGAATCGCCGCATGGTGTTGTAGGGAGCCCAAGAGACGGGAATGTCGGCTTCGCGTTGCATCGGCTGCTACTTATGGGCCAGCAACGCCGATGCAACTCCGATGCCGATCTGGGCATCTCCACACTATTCCAAACGGGCGAAGCTCGGGAGCGGGAGCTACGGATCAAGGTTTGGGGGCGGGAAAAGGCGGCATAACGGAGCGTATAGTAGCGTAAATAAATAAAGAGACTGAGCTTTATATAGGCCGAGGTTTAGACCAGACAGTGCTTCGTCGTGGTAGAAGAAATTCAGGAAACGTTCTCTTTGTCCGACACTTTTTCTCTCGCCCGAGCCGCCCGGTTGCGATCAACGCGAGCGAGCATCACGATAGCTTGCGGTATGCTCGGGTCAAGGTATAGTAGTAGTAGCCTCGCGTACTTGGGCACCGTCTTTCCCAGCCGCCGTTTTTAACGTTCATAACGGGCAGGCACGAACGACACAGAAGGGAGAGCCTTGCTTCACCAGAGTACGACAGTCGGTAGCGCTGTAGATATACGACGTGGATGAATACTACCAGAGTAATCATGGGAAGTAAACCACCACCTTTCCTTCCTTTGCACGCGGGGACACAGAACGAGATGGGAAAACTCGGAAATGGCGCAGATGTCGTCTAGTTTTAGAGCGACGCACCCGATAAGGAAGGTCCATAGGTTCTGATGTCATGCTGGCCGGCCTCCAGGCCTTTTTATCTGATTTAGGCATACGGAGTAGTTTAGACTTATCCGACGTTTCTAATCAACCGAAAGCGATGAGTTTCCAACAAGTACAGAGAATAGTGCCGAGCTAGGATACGGTTGCCCTTTCGGATACAGAACACGAGACGCCAATAATGTAACATTGCCACAACATGGACAAACAGCGGCCGAACCGTCCGAACCGGTGAGAATCGGACAAGGCCGGCAGCGGCGCTGCTGCACACAATCCTGACCGTGGCCGGCCGAGCGGCGCTCCGGGGGACATATACACGGGTTGCGACGAGGCGGATGGAGTATATCGCCCCACGGTTTGATGAAACTATTTCGGCCCATACCTCGTCCTCCTCCTTAGCTCGGACCACCCTGTTGTTCTTTCTCGCCGTCTCCTACTACTTGTTCGTGTAGGTGACGTGCTTGCGTCCATGGTTGTCGGGGTTGTTGCGCGCCAGGTTGGGCGCCGCCAGCACCTGCAAGGCCACGAGCACAGAGGCTTGGCCCTCCATGGCAACAAACGGGCCGGCCCGGCTGATTGGCTCGCCGGTCTTGTAGTAGGTGGAGCCAGCCGGGCACGAGCGCGCGGTCCGGCATGGCAAACTCGGCCGGCCAGCTGCCGCGTGGGTCCACGTGCTCTTGTTCGTCAGATCCGATCGGACAATCTGCACTCACAAACCCAGAAACTGAACTTGCGCCGGGCCCGGAACAAGCTGATGGAAGCGACTGTCGTTGTGTACTGACTGTCTTATGTCGGATGAACCTATGACGCTAGCCCGATGGGGAAATACGGAAAGCTTGATCACTGCAAATGCGCAGAAGCAGAGCATGGTAAGCCCTGGTATAACAAGATTGCCTCGCTAACCCTGTACCCTGAATAGCCTTTACAACGTTTTATACACACATACTTGAAATCACCAAGTCACAATCGACAAATCCGGGAAACAATGAGCATCACCCCAAAGCCCGTCAGATTTCGTCCGACTCCATCTTCAGCACAGCCTTGCTCCCGCCATGCCGGCTGGTAACAAGGTCTCGGATCGGCGCAAAAGCACGGCAGGTGTGCAGCAGCCCCGTGTCCGAATAGGCCCGCGAGTGCACGCCGGCCTCGTGCATGCGCGCCGGCACCGGCGTCAGGTCGCCATAGCACAAGAGCGTCTGCCGGATGTAGTCTAGGCAGTGGTCCACGTGGACCGACAGTTCGAGCTGGGCGTACTTTGCAAACACGGCCGTGTAGTTGTCGTAGTTGACATACATGCGAATCATGTTGACACAGTGTAGCCCATGGAACATGGCAATGCCGTCCTGGTAGAAGCCCTCTGGCTCGCGGTACCACGTCTTGGTCGTGCCGTTCGAGTCCTTGTTGTCGAGACCAGCCTGCTCCGTATCCGTCACGTAAAAGTGGTAGCCCTCAATCAGGTCGTGCCAGGCCTTGTCAATGTCTGGCCGCGGAGGGCCGACAAAGTCGGGCACGCCCGGCGTGCTCGGAATGTAGGGCTCGCCCGTCACCGGGTCGAACTCGATGCTACCTGTGAAGCGCCGCTGCTCGATCTGTATCGCGGAGGCGAGGGGGGCTGCGTCGTTCGATTAGCACGTTGACGAGAGGAGATGACGAGAGATGATGCATAGACGCCGAGGGAGGGAGCACATCTCCGAAAGACGCGCCGAAAAGCCTCACCGAATTCGGTCTGGAACCCTTTTGCATAAGAGAACCTTTCCAAGATGCCCACGTGCATCGCTACAATCACAGCGATAAGGGCAATGTTGCTCAGGCAGAGCAAAAGGATCCATGGACAGACCCAGGCTCGGGTCCATGCTCGCCATCGCTCGCCGAGTCTGCGTTTGAGCTTGTCCGGCTCTGGATCCGTAAGCTTCAGTTCCAGGAATGGTTCCGACTCCATCTGCAACAAATAGAGAGCAATCGGACTGTCAACAAGAAGCAAAACAGCCTGCCTTAGTGGCAACGTATATACGCCAACGGCTAGGTCTTATAGTCACGGTTCACTATATCAAACTCGGGTCAAGGATCCAGTATTGTCAAGAGGATGACCCACTTACTTATACGAGGAAACTGGGCCTACTACCCTGATTTTGATATCGCCAACTTCTCCGTCCACACGCCAACAAAGCAATGTAGTCGCCAGCCGTCCACGCTGCCAATACTGTTCTCGTGAAGAGCTACAGCATTTAAAAGGTACCTCAATTCTGCAAAAAAGCATAGTTTAATGTAACAGGTTACTTAAGGGCATTCCATAAAATACTCTCCTTGTACCGGTTTTTGATCAAATGATCCGCAGAATGTGCCACCCGTAAGCACTAAAATGCTTCTCAGAGAGAAACCTGTTCACGATACTACCCGAGACCGTATTGGTGGCAACGGAGCAACACCCGAGGCACACTAATATCTCACCGCAGTTACCGCAGAATCTTACCTCTGAACCTTTTTCCATTGATTGCCTGTCATACGTTGTACAATCCGTAGACGTAAACTGAGCCCCGAATTGAGCAGTAAAGCGTGGACTTGCCAGTCTTACTATGGGACAGGTTGCCAAACCAAAGGACTGACTAAAGGACCACCAAGTGTGGTTAGCCACCTCAAAGCATCAAATTACAACAGCTTGTGTTTCTCACGGGCTGCAGATGGGATATAATGGAACGTTACTGTTTGGTCCAGCCACCCAGTGGCTATCTGCTGCGAACACGTTCTCGACTCTAGCCCGTTGTTCACTCAGCATGCCAAGTGAAATGACTTTATAGGGGGCACCACGCTTCACATTCCCAGACACATTAGATCACGTCCTTGCCAATGGCGGTGTTCTGCACAGAAACTTGCCAGTGCAGCAGGTGGCTGCAGCGACGGCCACGGCCATAGTAGCGAGCGTGCAAGCCGAGTGCAGACGTCGCAACCCGACTAGGCCAGCTGCCAGAAATATCACGGAAGGGAGGGGTGCGCCAGAAGGTCCGACTAATGGTCCCCAAAATACTGAGCTGGCCATCGGTACCGGTACTTGTTATAGTGTCTTTTTCTACCTAGGGTTATTTTACCGGTATATATCCCAAACACTCACCCCCATCAAGACGACGCCTCCTGTGCTGCCGCCATTGTGTGGACGCTGCCGGCCGCCCTCGGATAGCCCACCTTGGCCGTCCACGTCTCGCCGGCCTTCCCGTCGGCCTTGGCATCGGCCACGTCGACGTCGATGCCCGAGTCGGCATCTTCGCTCTCGTTGTCGCTCTCCGACGGCAGGCCCCAGCCACCGCCGCCGGGGGTGTGGATGACGCAGCGGTCGCCGGCCTTCATGCTGACCTGGCCGCGCGAGCCAATGTTGACCCAGCGCTCGCTGCCGTCGGCAAGGGCCTGCACCCAGTAGTTGGCGCCCGAGGCGCCCGGGTCGCCGCCCATCATGCCGTACGGCTGGTGCACGCGGCGCTCCGTGATGATGCCAAAGGTCAGCGGGCGGCGGCACTCAAAGTCGCGCACCACGCCGCAGCCGCCGCGGAACTGGCCGCGCCCGCCGCTGCCCTGCCGGATGGCAAAGGTGCGCAGCAGCACCGGGTAGCGCTTCTCGATAATCTCCACGTCCGTCGTGCGCGTGTTGGTCATGTGGATCTGAACGCCCGACGCGCCGTGCCAACTCGGCCCGGCACCCTCGCCGCCGCAAATGGTCTCGCCGTAGCTGAAGCCGAAGCCCTCGCTCTCGTCCTTTTTCTGCGCCCCCGCCGTGGCGCCCGGCGCGTCGGCCACCGGGTCGGAGTCGCCGAAGAAGCCGAAGCAGTTCATGCAGCCTTGGGAACCGGACGCGGCCCGGAAGGCCTTGAGCAGCAGGTCGACCAGCCGTTGCGACGTCAGCGTGTTGCCGCAGCACACGGCCGGCCCCTCGGACGGGTTGAGAAAGGTGCCGGTCGGCAGGATGACGCGAGTGGGCGTGAGGCAGCCCTGGTTGAGCGGGATGTCGGTGCCGATGAGCAGCCGCAGGGTGTAGATGAGCGCCGAGTAGGTAATGGCCGGTGGGGCGTTCATGTTGGACAGCATCTCGCACGACGTGCCGGTAAAGTCAAACGTGCCGAAGCCGGTCTCGTCCAGCGTGATGGCCACCTTCATGCACGAGCCGTTGTCGAGGTAGTCGGTGGCGCGCAGCGGCTTTTTGCCGTAGCGGCGGAAGGCCGAGCGCAGGTAGCCTCGCACGGCCACCTCGGCGTTCTCCTGGATCTTCTTCATGTAAAAGTGCACGACCGGCATGGTGTACTCGTCGATCAGCGCGCGGATCAGGCTGCTGCCCTTGGCGTTGGCGGCCACCTGCGCCTTGAGGTCCGACAGGTTCTCTGGCAGGCGGCGGGAGCCGCTGCAGCCGGGATGCTGGCCGGGCTCCAGCAGCAGCTTCACGATGCCGTCCTCGTCAAAGTGGCCGTTGCGCACCAGGAAGAAGGACTTGATGGCCGCGCCTTCCTGCCACAGCTCCGTGGAGTCTCTGCACCCTTGTGTCAGCAAGCACACACACACAACCAGATGACCAAATAGAGGAAGGGGGTGCGGATGACGAACGGTGGCATGGAGTTGCCTCTGTAGCCGCCAATGTCGAGATGGTGGCCACGCGAGGCGGTGTAGAAGCAAATGTTTTTGCCGGCTTCGTCAAACACGGGCGTGATGACGGTGATGTCTGCGTGGTTAGTTGCTGAGTATGAAAGGCAATAAAAAAAAAAAAAAAAAAAAACAAAAAACCCCTCTTGAACATACCGGGAAGATGGGTGCCGCCGGCTTCCGGGTGGTTCGACAGGAGGACGTCGCCCGGCTTGAGGTTGCCCTTGTGCAGCTCGTGCTGGTACTTGATGGCGTAGCTCATGCTGCCCAGGTGGACGGGCACGTGCGGAGCGTTGGCGACCAGATCGCCGTCCGGGCCAAAGATGGCGCAGCTGAAGTCGAGGCGTTCCTTGATGTTGAGTGACAAGCTCGTCTTTTGCAGCGTGCGGCCCATCTGCTCGGCGATGCTCATGAAGCGATGGCCAAAGATGCTGAGCTTGATGGGGTCGGCCGTCAGCTCGGTTTCCGGCACGCCCTCGCCTGTCGGCTGCTGCTGCTTGGAGCGTCCGTCGCCGAGGTCGATGACGACGTGGCTGCCGAGGATCTTGGCCTCGGCGCCGGGCACGACGACAATGGTCTGGGTGCTGTCGATGATAATGGCCGGGCCGGCCACAATGTTTCCGGGCTGCAGCTGGCTGAGCTGGAAGATGTTGGTGTCGCGCATGCCGCCCTCGGCAAAGTAGGCCTGGACCTGCTGGCTGCGCTGCTCGTCCTTGGCCGGCACAAAGGCGAGGTTGGACAGGTCGTGGACGAGCTTGTCGTTGTCGGACGAGCTCTGCGATCCGCGGCCGACGCCGCGCACGCGGATGTCGTCGACGTGGACGGAGCGGGTGCGGGGAAAGGTAAAGGTCAGCTCGCGCAGGTGCTCCTGCTCCAGGGCGGCCAGCCAGTCGCCGTCGGCGGGCTCGCGGATCATAAAGTGGGT
Organism: Graphilbum cf. rectangulosporium; assembly: GCA_019925645.1. Taxonomy (NCBI): domain Eukaryota; kingdom Fungi; phylum Ascomycota; class Sordariomycetes; order Ophiostomatales; family Ophiostomataceae; genus Graphilbum; species Graphilbum cf. rectangulosporium. The sequence goes on from JADHKI010000021.1 coordinate 22,139, forward strand.
GTCGGTGCCGTGGTAGCGCAGGTTGAGGAAGCGCTGCTGCTCGACGGAGGCGGCGGCGATGCCCTGGACCTTGAGGCCGGCCAGGGTCTTGGCCTCGAGGGCAGCAAAGCGGGCGTTGATGCCCGGCAGAGCGTCGGGCGACAGGATCTCGGAGCTGGGCTCCTGGGCCTCCTGGACGACCTCGGCCAGGGCCATGCCGTAGGCGGAGAGGATGCTCGAGTATTTGTGGATGACGATGCGGCTGATGCCGAGCTTCTGGGCGATCTCGCAGGCGTGCTGGCCGCCGGCGCCGCCAAAGGTGGCCAGGTTGTGGCGGGACGTTTCAAAGCCGCGGGCCTCGGTCAGGGCGCGGATGGGCCGGCTCATGGACTCGTTGGCGACGTCGATGAAGCCGAGGGCCACCTCCAGGGCGGTCATGGACCGGCCGGTGTCCTTGTTGATCTGCGCGGTGAGCTCGGCGAACTTGGTGGCGACCACGTCTGCGTCAAGCGGCATGTCCTCGCTGGGGCCGAAGATGGACGGGAAGTACTGCGGCACGAGGCGGCCGAGGCTAGAGGAGTTAGTGGAGAGGGAGAGAGAGGGTGAGAGAGAGAGGGGGTGAGAGAGAGAGAGAGGGTGAGAGAGAGAGAGAGGGTGAGAGAGAGAGAGAGAACGAGACGAGAGAAAGAGAACGCTTACAATAAGTTGGCGTCGGTCACGGTGAGGGGACCGCCCTTGCGGTAAGACGCAGGGCCAGGGTGGGCTCCGGCACTCTAAAGGCTGTCAGTCATGCAAGCAGAGACGCAACAAGACAGCATACCCACCTCGGGGCCGACTTTGAAGAGGCCGTCGCGCCAGAAGAGCATGCTGCCACCACCGGCAGCGACGGTGTTGATGTCGAGCTGGGGGCTCTGGATGGAAACGCCGGCCGTGGTAGACTCGAAGACGTGCTCGAGAGAGCCGCCGTAGCGGCTGACGTCGGTGGAGGTGCCGCCCATGTCGAAGCCGACAATGGGCGAGGTGCCGTCGTAGGAGGTGCGGGCGTGGCCGACGACGCCGCCTGGAGGTCAGATGGGACGACAATGAAGGAGAAGAAAGAAAGAAAAAAAAGAAAAACCCACCGGCTGGGCCGCTGAGAATACCGCGCAGGCCGTTAAAGGTCTTGTGGCTGACGAGGCCGCCGTCGCTCTGCATGAACTCGCAGGTGATGTCGTCGAGGTGGCCGCCGGCAAAGCGGCGGGCGAAGCCGGCGACGTAGCGCACGATCTCGGGGGTCAGGTAGGCGTCGGCCGAGGCGGAGCTGCCGCGCGAGACCATCTTGACCATGCCGGCGCCGGCGTGGGCCGAGGTGGAGACGTGGCCGAAGCCGAGCTCGCGGGCCAGCTCGGCCACGCGCTCCTCGTGGGCCGGGTAGAGGTACGAGTGCACCAGGCAGACGGCCAGGGTGTCGATGCCGCGCGCCCGCACGGCCGCCAGCTTGGAGCGCACCTCGTCCTCGTCCAGAGGCCGCACGATGCGCAGGACGTCGCCAGTGATGCCGCGCACGAGAACGCCCTGCTTCTCCTCCTCGCTGGGCGTGACTGCGGCGGCGGCGGCGGCGGCCGGCCGGCCGGCCCGGCTCGCGTCCTCGTCAAAGCCCTCGACGGTGATGCGCTCCGACAGCTCGACGACCTCGTCGTACAGCAGCTCGGGCTTGCGGATGCCCAGCGCAAACAGCTGCGGCCGCGACTGGTAGCCAATGTCCAGCAGGTCGCGGAAGCCCGCGGTCACGACAAAGGCGTGGCGCGTGCCCTTGCGCTCGAGAAGGGCTGCTGGTCAGCGGAAGACCAGACATACCGGACAGGACCGGGGCAGGAAAGAAAGAACAAAGGGACCGGCAAAGAGGGATAGAACGGGCAGAGAGGATAGAAGAAGACCTGGAGAGCAAGATAGGCAGAGAGATGGAAAAAAAACAGGACAGCAAGATAGGCAGAGAGATGGAAAAAGAACAGGACGAAAGACAGGCAGAATTACCATTTGTCGCTACCGTCGTGCCCATGCGAATGGACCGGATCAGGTCCTTGGGGATGGGCTGCGAGCGCGGAATCGTCTGGCCCGACAGCTGCTCGAGCACGCGGCGGATGCCCTCGGCCGGGGCATCCTCGTAGTTGACCGGGTCGACCGAGAGCAGCTTGAGCACAATGTCGGGCTGTCCGGGAACGGCGGCCCAGACGTCTGTAAAGGTGCCACCGCGATCTGGAGAGAGAGGGAAGGCACGCGTCAGAGGGCAGCGCGGGAGGAAGGAGCGATAACGCGCGGCGCTTACCAATGGCAAACTCCACGCTGTGTGGCTCTACGGCCGGCTTGGCTGCCTGAGTGGTGGCCATTTTCGATGCTCGATCTGAGAGAAGACGGATACCGGGGGGGGGGAGGCCCTGGATCCTGGCCATATCGCGGCTGGGCCAGTGCTTTATAGCACCCTGCGCGACTCCGCCGCCCGCCGCCAGCGAGGCCACGGCTCCGACTTTCGCAGAGATCGGAGCCTGATACGGCCGTCTTCTTTGGGGCAGCCGTGCCGAGACGGCCAGCCCAAGATGGAGCCCGCGCTGATACGTGGACGAGGCCGGGCACCGTCGTTTCGAGCTGCCCTGCTTCACTAGCGCTATCGAGTCTTATCGTTGGAGGTGTGAGTGTGTGTGTGGGTGTGTGTAGGTGTGTGGGTGTGGTTGTGGGGTGCGAGGCGAGAGAGTCCACTCGTCTTTTATCCGCAGCATATCCGGTCGCATCGACCTGCTCTCGTGTTGAATCTGGCCGGGGATCGAGTCGAGCCGCGATATCTCCACCCGAACTGGAAAAACCAGGGCGAAAAGGCGGGCCGCTGGCGTCGAGATAAGCCCCGGTGTGCAGGGCAGATACGGCAGCGTTGCAGACGCAGATAGCATCTGGAGAGGGCCAAGCAGCCTATCAGCAGCAGGCATGTATAAAGAACTCGGGGGGCGTTCGGCTCGGATCCGCCTGCCCAAGGCAAGCAGGAGCCACAGCGTCTGGCATTCTTCCTTCATCTCCTTTTCTCTCTCTCTCGCTCGTCCATCGCCATGTCCGGCATCGAGAAGACGACGCCGTGCTCGGGGGGCGCCGGCCCGGCCAAGGACCCCCTCGCCATCGTCCAGGTCGGCACCACGGACGCCAGCAGCCTGGCGCAGGGCACGACCGAGATGAGCAAGGTGGCGGCGGCCGACGACCGCATCCTCGACGAGGCGGCCAAGTACCTGGCCACGGCCCAGGCCAGCGACTACCCGCCGATGACGCCGGAGATGGAGCGCAAGATTGTCAAGAAGATTGACGCCTGGATGATTCCGATTGTGAGTAGGTGGAGGTGGTGGCGGTAGAGTGGTGGCTGGAGGTGGTGGAGGTGGTGATTCGAGGTGGTGGTGACAGGTGGTGATGTTGAGGCTGACTTTCAAGCTCCTCTTTGTGGCCACGCTCGGCGCCGTCGACAAGGTCGAGATCGGCACCGCCTCGCTCTACGGCTTCCGGAGCGACACACACATGCGCGGCCAGCAGTACAGCTGGATCAGCAGCATCCTGCCGCTGGGGGTGAGTGCTCAGGGCGAACGCGCTGTCAGGGGGGGGTTTTTGAATTTTTGAATAGGGCTGGCACTGACTGGCTGCGGGCAGCAAATCCCCGGCTACCTGGTGGCCTCGTATCTGGTCCACCGCGTGCCGCCGGCTCGGCTGCTCTGCATCTCGTCGCTGACCTGGTCCTGCGTGACGCTGCTGTACGCCGCCGGCAAGAACTGGTCCGACTTCATGGCCCTGCGCTTCTGGATGGGCTTCGTGGAGTCGGCCATCTCGCCGTGCCTGACCATGCTGGTGTCCAACTTTTACAAGAAGAGCGAGCAGCCGCCGCGCAATGCGAGTACGTGCTGCCGCCGCTCTGCCGTCCCGCCCCCCCCCCCCCCCCCCCTTTTTTTTTTTTTTACACTTGCACTCTTTTCTCTTCGTTCGAGGGCATGACGGCGGCGCCAGCATGACTCGCTCTTTTTTTTTTTGGGTTCCTCCTATTCGCTTGCGTTTTCTTCTTCGCTTGCGTTTTCTTCTTCGCTTGCGTTTTATTCGCTTGCTTTGATTTCACCGCCCGCTCCTCATTTCGTTGCCATTTCATCGCGTCTCATCAAGTACCCTTTCTCTGCTTTTGCTTTCGGGCCGGGCCTGACTGACGGCGGCCGGCCATGTTTGTTGTCCTCTGTATCGTTGCTTGGTGTCAGCTATTCACCGTGTGGGAATGGCTTGCACTGTGGATATCGGAGATAAGGCTGATGCACAGCCACCACCGCCACAGACGGTGGAGCACAGCCATCACCGCCACAGGCCCCTGAAGATGCGTTTGCCAGGAACAAAGGCCTCACGAGAGATAAAAAGCGTTGAGGCCGTTCCGTTGCAATTAGTTGAGATAGCCGTACGAACTTTGAATTCTACAGACTCATTCTTTTTTACCTTATGACGGTTGAAGCCACCTTACTGAACCTGTCTTGCCTTAGCCACCTTACTTTGGCATCTTCTGACACCGCCTCCATACAGTGTCAGCCCCGCTATCCAACCCGTATAGCTTTTGACACTTGGTTCTGCAATCGCATGTTGATTTCATCTATGGGAAACCAGGCCATCGCCATCCTGTCCATGCAAATGGCGGCACTTGACGGGTTCTTTTCGGACACGTTTTCGACACCATAGGCCGCCGCAGCCTTGTCCGACATGGACAGTCTCACGTATTGCCACGGGCCATAGACAGAATAGAAACAGTCGAGCAGTTGTGAGCGCGCCAAGATGCTCTGTGAGCTGCGTGTGTGCAAGATTTAGTGTGGCGCCTGCGAGCCTGCCAGGGGCTTGTCGTGAGCGCCTGCGAGCCTGCCAAGGGCTTTTAGAGCGCTAAAAGCAGTTGCCTGACCATGTCTCGGAACACGGCGGCTTCAGTCATATAGGTGTCTCGGCGTGGCAGTCCCTCCCTGGCCGGCCCTGATTTGCCCTGTAACTTGCTTACAGAGCAAGACTTGTGCCCGATCGTCCTTGCCGTTTGATAGCACGCAGACTGCAAAGGCGACGTTGAGAGATCGGTTCTGCCCAGCCTCATTGGGCGGAAGCCCAACGTTTTTCTCTCTGCCGGCGCGGCCAACCATTTTACTAGCTCTTGTTCATCTTGCAGCTGTCATTTAACCTCGGACACCGGACGCAGATGGCAGCGTCATCAGGCCCTTTGGCAGCCGCACCTGTGCAGTAGTGCCGTTACAGGCGCGCTACTTTAATCTCCAGGGGGCGTCTCAAACCCCTGCTCCGATTCTGCGACAACCGCGCCCAAGGAGGGGCCATGATTTCCAGCCTGTCAGGCCGCTTTGTGTATGTGAGTTTCTACTGGTGCGAGATGTGTCTGTGTAGAGTGACTGCCCTGCCCGACCGCGGCTCGCAGTCCGTCGCGCCCTCTTCATTCTTCAAGCCGTTTGAACAAAAAAAGAAGGCTGTCAAATTCCACGATACCTTGTAGACGCGCTACCAGGATGGATCATGCGCTGGCTGTTTCAGCTCCTGTTTTTCGCGGCTTGCTACATTCCTGCTACGCACAAAGCAGTTAAACTCTATCCCAAGGGGGAGGGGGGGGGGGGCCACCCGGCCGATCTCTGTGTCCCATGCGCAGCCCACCTCTCTGCTAGTGACGATTACTGGGGCAGTGCCGAGCCTCCGAGTAGGGCCGCTGGCGGATGCCGCAAGCCTCCCGGGCGGGCTACGCAGGAAGCCAATGGCGAAGAGAGAAGCAAAGGGCAGGAGCGCGCACAGAGACCGGCCCCTGCCGGCTGTGTTTTAGCCGCCCTGCCTACCGCGACGAGCCCGCCTGCCTGACAGACCTACCTCGACACGGCCACTTCTCTCTTTTTTTTTTTTTGGAAATCTTTTTGTATACATGCATCCTCCTGTCACACCTCTGTCACGTTTCTGCATCCAACCTTGTTTCCGCGCGTTTCCTGTGGCCATTGCGTCGACTGGCTTTGTGCTGCTGTCTCTTAATCGCAGGCTTTGGTCCAGTGTTGTGGCTGTCGAGTGAACTTTTACGCGCGCGAGAGAGAGAGAGAGACCGACAGCCCGCCAAGGGCTTCTTCTTCCTCCTGCCCGTCATGGCAGCTGCCTCCTCCTTCCTCTTACCGGTCCGCAGGCCGGGCCGATCCCGCTTCTCAAAGGCCTTGCCTGCCCCCCCGCCGCCGCCACCGCCGCCGCCGCCGCCTGCTTCCGAGAGCCGCCAGGACTCATCACGGCCACTTCCTCCCATCGGCCTGCCTCGCACCGGCGCTGCTCCTCCTCCTCGACCTCCGCGAGCCGACACCCGCGACTCGCTGATCACCTCGCCGGTCTCTGCGCCGCCGTACTCGCCCTCGCCGTCTTCGGCGGACCGCAGCCCTCGGCTTCCGCCGCCTCCTTCGGCCAAGTCGCCGGTGAGGCCTATGCCGGGCACCATGGCGGTCCCGTCGCCCACGGCTCCGTCTCCGTCGCCCACGGCGCATCTTCCGCTTCCGCCGCTTCCGCCACTTCCGCCGGCGTCTCCCCGGCCGCCGCCGCCCAGCAACTCGCCCGTGCAGCTTCGGTCTCCGCTTGCCAGTCCGGCCGCCGCCCCCGGGCCAGGGCTGCCTGGCCGGGCGATCCGCCGCCGCCCTGTTGCCGCCCCCGCCGCTGTAGCGAGCGCCTCGTCCAACCAGTCCGGCAGCACCAACTCGCTCGGGGCTCTGTTGCAGGCACCGACACCAACACCGGCAACGGCACCGGCACCGGCACCGACACTGGCACCAACACCGGCACCAAAGCCGACTCCAGCATCTTCCGCCCCGTCACCATCTACGGCGCTTCCGAAGCTGCCAGAGCTCCCGAGCCTGCCGGAGCTGCCCAGACTTCTAGAACTGCCCCGACTGCCGGACCTGCAGCTACACTCGTTCTCCGACCCGTTCCAAAATCAAGCGTTTTCTTCGCAGGATTCACAAGAGCCCCCGTCCCAGACACAGACACAAACACAATCACGGACACAAGCACAAGGCCCGACAAAGCCAGCACAGATCAGCGTACCGTCGCCACCACCCCCCCAGCCGCCGTCCCCCTCCGGCGCCTCCATCATATCAAGCATCCTGTCTGCTTACTCACAGGGGTCGACGCCCGGGGACCTATCGTCAGCATCGGAAGCCACCGTCAGCACCAACAACACGTCGTCACACGTTGCGGCATCGCCCCCGCAGAAACTGCCGAGTTCCTCCCTGGCCATCCATCGAACGCAGAGCCAAAAGGAAGAGGACGAGCTGCTGACGCCTCTGTCGTACCTGCTGGAGGGGGATTATGGAGACGAGGACGACGACGAGGCGGAGGAGCAGAAACACCAACAACCGGCTCAGCAGCAGCAGCAGCAGCAGCAGCAGCAGCAGACGTTCCCTCCGCGGCTGGCCTCTCTCCGACCCCCTCTTGGCACGACAGACAGCAGCCCCACACCACAGCTGTGGAAACGCCGATCCGAAAAAGCAAACGGCAATCTGACGCTACCTGAGCTGAAGCTCACGACGCCTCCACCTTTATCTTCTCAGGCGGCACCGCCACCGACAACGCCCCAGCACGACCCCTTGTTGCTGTCGCAAAGCGCGCGCCTTCTCGCACAGCGGCCGCCGCTGCCACCGCCGCAGTCTCCCCTGCCCGCCCCGCCCAGCCGACAGGCCGTGGATCAGCTGCAGCCGCCACGGTCTCCACTACCCGCTGGTGCTGCTGGTGCTGCAGGTGCCGCTGGTGCCGCTGGTGCCGGTGCAGCACCAGCCCCATCTCCACACAGCGCTGGCGGCCTGCCTGGACGAGACATTCGACCCTCGCGCCCAGCAAGTCCTGGGGCCACGCCCGTCCTCGCCTCTCCGACAGTATCGCGCACAGCTACCCCCGACAACACAAACGCTGGCAAGATGGGCAAGGCGATATCGAAGCTGGAGTCCAAGCTGGACGCCAAGCTGAAGCATCGTGATGCAGAGTTGCCCCTGCCACCGCCACCGACTCCTGCCAAGGAGCCCGCCAAAGTGCCGCGGGTGGCTGCGGAAGAAAGCACGCGTTCATTCAACGGCCCGCCGCCGCCTCCAGCCAAAGCGGAAGTGACGGCACCTTCTGTCGTGGCCATGGCTGCTGCAAGTGCCGCGGACGTTCAGACGCCGGCACCGTCACAGTCGGCGCGTACCGGTCTTGTGGGCCGAGACATCCGGCCCATAAGGAAAAAGACACCCGTGCCGAGCCCGGCACAGCAACCACCACAGCCAGAGTTACAATCAGAGCCTCAACTAGAGCCACAGCCAAAGCCACAGCAACAGCCACAGCCACAGCCAGAGCCAGAGCCAAAGCAACAGCAACAGCCACAGCTACAACAACAACAACAGCAGCAGCAACAACAACAGCAGCAGCAACAACAACAGCAGCAGCAACAACAACAGCAGCAGCAACAACAACAGCAGCAGCAACAACAACAGCAGCAGCAGCAACAACAACAGCCAGAACCACAGACACAGCCACAACAACAGCAACAGCAACAGCCTCCGCACCGCCCTCCCCAGGCGACACCCCTGCATCGTGATGCTGCAGAGGACGAGGAGGCCAACGTGGCCAGCGAGGCCGACAGCCAGGTGACGATTCGGGCCGCGGAGCAGCCAATGGAAAGCACAGACGGCAAGGAGTGGTCGGCCAAGTCTGTCTCGTCCGACTCTGCCGACCTTCGGTACTCTTCGTCTGCCTCCCTGACTTCGGCCACCACGCCCGATCTAGCACCAGACATGCCGCCCCTGTTCCCGTCGCACTATCTGGAGCCCGCAGCACCTGGCACGGTTTTTGCCGCTCCTCCGCCGGGTACGGTGCAGTTTGGGTGCATGCAAAAGCACCGCGAAATGTTCCGCGACCACAACACCAACTACCCGCTGAGCTGCCAGACATGCCAGACTCTGGAAAAGTCGATACGCTGGCGGTGCAAGTGGTGCTACCTGCGCATATGCACAGGCTGCCGAGAAGCGCTCCAGGTGCACGCCGGCCAGGACCTGCGCCGGCTCATGGCCTGGATCGACGCGCACCCGGAACCAGGCGGCAGCGACGCAGTTCTGGCACCGGGCGTTGAGCCTCTTATCCAGTAGCCGTGTGGTTTTATTTTATTTCTCTTTGTTTCTTCCTTTTCTCTCATATTTTTCTTTCTTTTCTCTTGTTCTCTTTTCTCTCAGGTTTTTCTTTCCTTTCTCTTGATCTCTTTCTTGACTTGTTTTGCTTTTTTCATTTTCTCATTTACAGGCGCTACCCATTTTGACTATCTTGGGCCTTTACGGCAAGCTTTTGGATTCGCATTTACAGGAGCGAGTGTTTTTTTCCAGTTACCTGCTGTTTGCAAGCATCTCTTCCGCTTATATAGGCTCTCCAGGAAACGGCGAAAATATGTCCCGGCCGGTACGGAAAGACGGAAAGACAAAAGACAAAGCTTGACAGGTGTGGCAATGAGGTGGCTCGATTAGAGAGGTGATGATTCAAGTATCTTACTTAGTATATATGACAACAATGCTGCGATACCAAAGTCAATAGCTGTCGTGGCAGCGTCATCAGCCGTTAGTTAGGGCGTTGTGGATGCGCAGCTACCCCCGTAGCCTAATGTCATTGGCTGCTTCCCAATACAGCATGACCGCTAGTTGCACTTGCCCCGAGTCAATAATAATACAAAAGCCCCATCAGACAACAGAGAGGTCACATCTCTCGACCGCTCCCCCTTTTTTAATTTCCCCCGACAAAGACAATGTCGCTACAGCAGAAACCGCCAGACCCGGCCCGAGCGGCCTCGACCAGAGTGGCGGCCGGCCTGACGCGGACGCGGTCCCTGCGCCAACCACAAGCCGGACTGGGCTCAACTGCCACGTCGACAATGTCGGCTTCAACGTCGACGACGAGCTCGAGCAGGGCGCCGGGCGCGGCCCGGACCTCGTCGCCCAGCCGCCTGCCCGTTAAGCCGGGGCCTCCGGCGAGCTCGGGGTCTGCAGCGAGCCGGGGCAGTGTCGGTGTAGCCACGGCCAAGCTGCGCGCCACGTCCGCCTTTGTCGGCCGGCTGCGACGGCCTACGGAGGGCGCCGTCTCGGCGTCGGCATCGACCTCTATCAGAGCTCCACCTTCCTCGACCGCTCCGGCAGCAACCGGCTTGCTGCGCAGGCCGACCATTTCGGGCAACAACTACCCGCCGTCGGCGTCGACGAGCAGCCGGATCCGTACGAGTTCGAGTTCAACGACGACGACGACAATGACAAAGACGACGACGACGACGACGGCACAGGCCTCTTCCTCGAGGGCTCACACACGTGCTCGGTCGACCGCAGGCTCGGTTTCTCCGGCGGCGGCGGCGGTGGCCCCCGCGACGGCGGCTGCCGCCGCCGCATCACGCCGCTCGCCGTCGGTGCAGTCGACGGCGTCGGGCGGCAGCGGCAGCGGCAGCGGCAGCGGCAGCGGCTCTGGCTCGACTCGCGGGGCTCCCTCCTCGTCCACGGCATCCATAAGCACGACGTCGTCCGCAACAGCGACACAGCACCGGCGGCATGCTTCTGTGTCGGCGGCCGAGCTCGCCCGCAAAGCGACGTCCTCGACAGCGCCTTCGGCTTCCTCCGTGGCTCGGCCGCTGCTGCCGCCTCCGGCGTCAGAGACACAGAACCCGGCGGCGCGGCCGGCTTTTTCTACGCTGCAGCAGCACTACTCGCCAGCCAAGTCGCTGGCGCCCAAGCTGCGTATGGCAGCGCTGCTGGCGGCGCCCTCGCCCTCCAAGCGGCCGGCCAACCTGGCGCTCTCCGCCGAGACGGCCGCCCTCCAGACAACCCTGCTGCAGCTGCACCTGCTGCACCGCGACGCCGCCGCCACCACGGCCGCCTGGCACGCGTCGGCGCGCGCCGCCCTGGAGTGCCGCTTTGCCGCGCTGGCCGACGAGCATGCCACGCTGGCCCATGCCGCCGCCGCTCAGGCGGAGAAGATCAACGCGGCCGCGCTACGGTCCTGGTGGCGCCAGGGGGCCGCAGCGGCGCGCGCCCCGACACCGCGCGCGGCGGCCGAATACTGCATCCAGACGCTGGACGAGGTGATAACGGGCGTGTGGGCCATGGCCGGCGGCAGCAGCAGCAGCAGCAGTAGCAGCGGCAGCAGCGGCGGCGGCAACCGCAGCAACCGCAGCAGCAGCAGCAGCACTGGTATCGAGAACGGCAGCAGCAACAACAACACACCTTACGGACGGGTGGTGTGCCGGTTCGAGCTGTGGGCGCGGCAGACAGCCGCACTCGTGGCTGCGCGGGAGCGCGTGAACAGCCTGGAGGACTTGCAGGGCCTGGAAGAGCACGGCAACAGCCTGGAAGAGCTCGTGGTAGCAGCAGGCGATGCTGGCCGTGGCGGCAGCGGCGGCGACGCCAGCAAGGGCGCCGCAGCCTCGGGAGCAGACGCCGACACCGACGCCGACGCCCTGGCCAGGCTCTTCCTCTCCGACGACACGGGTGAGCTACTCGACGCAGCCTGGCACGAGGAGTGTGCCAAGTTAGCGCGCAGACTGGAGGGCTGGCATCGGAAACTGGAGACACTAGGGGATGTGGAGGAGGAAGAGTACTTTGACGACGACGACGACGACGACGACGACGGCCACCAAAGCGACGAAAGCGACGAAAGCGACGAAAGCTACAACGGCGGCCGGAGTGCGGTCCGGGCCCGCTTTCTGGGCTCGTCGTCGAGCCTTGGCCGCATCCTGGCGGGATGCCGCCGCTGGGTGGCGGACATGCGGGAGGAGCTGGCGCTGATGCTGCAGCTGGAACGTGACGCCGTCGAGCACGAGCAAGCCTGGATCCGGCGAATGATGCAGCAGGCCGCCGACGACCAGGAGGGCAGCTACAGCAGCAGCAGCAGCAGCAGCAGCAGGCGGGCGGCACAACGGGCCGGCGCCGTCTGGCGACGAGCGTGAGCCCGAGCCAAGATGAGCCCCTTGCTTTTGTTATCTTTTTCTTTTCGGTTTATATTCGTCGCGCCGGGGGTTTTTTGGTTTTTTGGTTTGTTTTTATTGCATTCAGCGGCGCCAAAATTGACGAGACAAACGACACTTAAAAACGCGCACAAGCAAGCCTTGTATAGATTGGTTCATTCTCCCCTTCTTGTTTGTATTTGCCTGTTATTACATGTCCCGAGAGTTCTTTCTTTATGGGGACGTTCTTTTCTTGTTGATATGGGTGTCTTGGTCTCGTTACAATCTGCCAGTTATCTTCAACGTCGTCAAACAAATCAGAGGCCCCTCCTATACAGCAAAGCAAGCAAAGCAAGCAAAGCAAACAGGACCGCTACGCGACCCAGCCGGCCTTCCTGGCCAGTCCGTCGGCCTTCTGGGCACTCTTCATACGGCGCGTCAACTATGGCGCCGTCATGTTGGCCCGCAGGTAGTTGAGAACACCCTCGGCAATCTTCTCCCTGGCCGGGCGCTTGCCGAAGACGCCGTTGACCTCGCCGACGCCCGTGGGCAGGTTGATGCAGGCTCGCGGGACGCGCGAGCCGTCGGACGCCCTGGACATCTTGGCCGCGCCGGCCGCGTGGTCCTGGAAGCTCACGTGGCCGCTGAACAGGCCGTGCCCCCACTCGGCCGTCTGGTACAGGTGGTACTTTGGCGTGCCGAGACCCAGCGTCTGGCACAGGCTGGCCAGGTTCTTGACAAACGACGCCTCCTCGCTGTCGCTGTCGCCGTCCAGATCCGGGCCCGGGCGCGCAAAGCCGCCTTTCCACGACGCGATGGAGTTGACCACGTCCTTGTTCGCCGTGACCGTTGTCGGGGGCGGCGCCGCCGGTGAAGACGGCCCGGTCGGGGCGCTGGCAGCCGACGCCGGTGGGCGTGAGTGCAACGGGCCGGGTTCGTGGGTTTGCGACCGGGGCCGGGGCCGGGGCAGCGGCTGCGGCTGCGGCTGCGACGGCGACTGCGATGGTGCCTGCGGCTTTGGCAGTCTCTGCTGGCCGTTGGGTGGCGGTGCTCTGGCGGTTCCCGAAACGACCAAGGCCTCGGTGCGGGTGGTGGCAGCGGCGGCCGTGGTGCGGGTGGTGGCCGGCGGCGCAGGGAGCGCGGCAAGAACGGGAACGGCAGGAAGTCCCGGGCGCGCCGATCCGTTGGGCGGTCTCGACGGCGCAGGCAGAACGTTCTGCGGTGGCTGCGACGACCCCTGGCTGGACAGAGTGACGGCCACGCCGTCAAACGGCATATAGTGGTTCTCCATGAGCCAGGTCACGGCCAGCCGGGCAGCGTGCTGCTTGGCGTCCTTTTTCTTGCTAAAGACGGCGGCGTGCGCCTCGGCAGAGTTGGGCGTCGGGAACTGCAGATGCGGCGCGTCGGACGGCAGCCGGCAGTAGATGCGCCACTGCGGAACGGCATTGCTTGTGTGGCGCACCTCCTCGTCGGTGAACTCGGGAGCGGGCCCGTGGACGCCCCTGCGGCCCGCGTGGTATCCTGGGTTCCCTCGGTCAGCGACTATCCCATCAGCGAGATCAAGAACGCCGCCGCCGCAACCTACTCATGAGCAGACTGATCCAGTCCTTGTCGCCGTCGCCCAGGGCGGGCACGACTGTCAGCTTTGGGAGCACCAGCACCTCCAGCGCCCGGCGCTGCTCCTCTGTCAGAGGCGCCGGCTGAGACGTCTCGCGCTCAATCAGCTCCTGGGCCGCGATCCAGGCCTTGAGCGGCTCAAAGGATGTGAACTGGGGCTGCTCAGCAACGGCATAGCTGCTGGCCATGGCGCTGAGTTGTTTGTTTGAGAGAGCGCAGGCTCAGCGACAGGGGGGTGGGGGGGATGCTGAGCAGCGAAATGACGGAGAAAGAGCAAGAGAGAGAAAGAAAAAGAGAAGAGAGAGAGAGAGCACGCACAGTCTTGGCGACAGCGTGGGCGGTGCAGACAAGAAAAAAGGCACAAAGATACGTCAAGACGAGCATGAATTGGTGCAGAGTGAGAAGGGCTTGCAGCCCGAGATGAGACGAGCAAACGACAGGCAAGACAGATAGGGCAGTTCTGAACTACTCTACGCCCGGGCATGTGGAGCAAACCAAACGCGCTTTCCCCATTCGCATTTCGACATCGACCCCGCCCCATGCAGCCCGCGAGGAAGCCGCCCGCAAGGCTGGCCAGCATTCTTGCTGCCTGATTAGGCTCCCCCGCCTAAAACAACGTTGCATCACGCCTCGTCAAAATCACCGCCCCCTCCCGCCTGCAGCACGCCTCGTGATCACGCCTCCTCGAAGAAACCGCCATCGCCTGCACTGTCGTACTCGCTGCCGTCGCCGCTGCCGTCGCCGCTGCCATTGCCATTGCCATTGCCATCGCCATCGCCATCGCCATCGCCGTCGCCGCCGCCGTCACCCTTCTTGCGGTCGCCGTTCTGCGCACCAGGCCTTGCAGGCGTATTCCTGCTCTTGCCCTTGCTCTTGGCAGTCTTCTTTCCGGGCGGCTGCCGGTCCCGCAGCCGCTCCAGTGCCCGTTCGCCCTTGGCTGCGTACAGCGCCTCCACCTCCTTCCACAAGGGCGGCCGCGGCGCGTGCAGCGCCTTGGCCGCGGAGCTCTGGCTGCCGATCCAGCTGGCGCCGGCGTCGGCTTCCTCGTCACCGGTCTCCGAGCCTTTCTTCCCCCGCTTGCTGCGGCCCTTTTTGTGCTTCGGGCCGGGCTGCTCCTCGCCGTCTGCCTCGCCGTCGCCCCCCGCCTCGCCGCCCGCCTCCTTTGCGTCGGCGGCCGCTACGGGGTAGAGGCTGACGTAGGGCTCGAGCAGCGGAAAATAGCGCGCGTACAGGCCGTCGACGACGGCAATGTGCAGATCCGCCTCGAGAGCGGCCTTTTCGGCCGGGTCGTCGGTTTCCCGGAGCCGCCGCGTGAGCTGCTTCTCGAGCCGCGCCGCCTTTTTGCGCTCTGCAGACATTAGCCGTGGGTGTTTTTGGAGGAGGGGAAGCTTGATGGGCGCACCGCCTGCATTGGAACAGACAAGAACCAGAAGAGAAAACTCACCGAAAAACCGCACCATGTGGTACTTTTTGATCATGTGCGAGCGCTGCTTGCTCTCCAGGCGGCGCTCCAGCTGCTGGTGCAGCGCGGCCAGCTCGCGCTCCAGGTTCTGCTGCACGTTGGCCGGCAGGCTGTCGGGCCCGCGTTGCAGGCGGCGCTCAATCGTGCGCACACGCTTCTTGATCCAGTTGGCCGACTCGGGCCTGGCCGCGTTCTTCTTCTTCTTCAGGGAGCGGTCGTAGCCGTTGTGCGCCGCTCCTTCGCTGGCCTTGTATCGTTTGGCTGCATGGCCGTCTCCGTCGTCGTGCTCGCTTCGCGTGTTGAACTGTCGCTTGACCCCCATTTTGGAGGGAAGATTGAGTGTAGAGGCAAGGCAAGAAGATGGTGAGATTGTAAAGAGTAACCTACCGTACAAAAAGTTCCCATACTTTTTTTCTGCCGGCCTTATCGCTTATCGGGAGTCACGTGACCGAATGTGGGCGCCGTCTTAGTTGCGCAGCAAGAAAGACGACAGTTCCTTGCTTGACGAGGACAACCAAGACTGCACATTAATGGCACCGAGCGCAGGCTGATATCGCTCTTGACGGTGAAACGAAAGAAAAGGCCGAAAGAACAAGCAAGCCACAGCAGCCGAAAGAAAAGAAAGTACCCAGCACACGACGGGTCCGCACCCGCTGTCTGGCGTCTCGTCGTTTTTGATCTCTCGGCGAGTTCTCCGGGCGGATCTCCGGGCGGAACGCCCTGCTCGGCCGGGGGCCATGGACGGCACGGCGGCAGGCATCGTGCGGTGGTCGTCGAATGCCAACATTGACTCGTTTCTGCACATCAACCTGCAGCACCGCATCGTGCAGCTGTACGAGCCGACGGGCCACGCCAAGACGGGCGTGTTTGAGTACCGCAAGGTGTCCAAGCACGAGGATTTCCCGACGCTGACGGCCTTTGATTGGTCGCCGTGCATCCCGGGCCTGGTGGCCGTGGGCACGCCGTCGGGCGTGGTCAACCTGCTCAAGATCGACGACGACTCCAACGCGTACCTGGAGCTGAACCTCAAGACGTCGCGCATGTGCCACGCCGTCGCCTTTAGCACGTCCAATCTGCTGGCCGTTGGGCTCGACCGTGTGCGCAACGACCGCAGTCTGTACATCTGGGACGTCAACCGGCTCTCCAGCAAGACGGCCGATGCGGCTGGCGGCGGCGCGGCCGTCCCGGGCTTTCCCAAGAACGTGGGCGGCTTTGGCGAGCCGCTCGAGGTGCGCGAGCCGAGCGCGTCGGTGTCGAGCGTGCGCTTCTTTGAGGACAACCCCAGCGTACTGGTGGTGGGCATCAAAAACCAGGGCCTGCGTATCCATGACTTGCGGGGTGAGCTTTTTATATGGTCCCCCCTCCTGTACCCCCCCACCCCCCCCCTGACCAATATAGACTCCAGCGTGCAGATGCCCAGCTTCCAGACGCGGTGCACAAACAACCTGGCCATTGACTATGCGGACCCGTGGTACTTTGCCTCGTCCGGGCTGGACCACCCCGGCATCATGGTCTGGGACCGGCGCAGCACGACGCGCGCGTCGGCCTCGCCCGGCTACCTGGACGCCGTCGACAACGACGGGCTGCCGTGGGGCGGGGCGCTGCGGCTCAACCGGGCGGTGGCGGCCGAGTCGGAGCAGGCGATGAGCGAGAGCAAGGGCTCGGTCATCAAGGCGCTGCGATACTGCCGCGACCAGCGCGGCATGCTGGGCATCCTGTCCGGGGCCGGCCAGCTCAAGGTGTACGAGACGCGGCGCGAGTACGTGCCGGTGGAGATGCGGGCGCGCGGCAGCGGCAACCACAGCCAAAGCCAAAACCGCAGCAGCAGCGGCAGCAGCGGCAGCGGCCCCGAGCTGCTCGAGGTGCGGCGGTCGACCGAGATGGACAACCAGTACTCGGATGCGCGGCACCGGAGCGAGCGCATTGTGTCGTTTGACTGGCTGACGCTGGGCCCGCCGGCGCTGCGGCCGCGGGTGATTGTGCTGCGTGCCAACGGCCATGTGGGCATCATCGAGAAGCCGTCGTTTACGGCGTCGTATCCTTTCAAGCTCATCCCGTGGACTGCTCCGTTCCGCGGCCTCAAAGGTAGGTAGGAAAGAGGCAGGCGCTGGGCGGCTCACCCTCCCCCCCCCCCCTCCATTCAAGGATAAAAAGAGAAAAGGAGAAGAAGCCGATGGTGCTGTGACTGACTGATCGACCGACCCAGAGGGCGCTTCGTACCACAGCATGATGCAGCTCGAGACGGCGCAGGCGGCGGAGATCCTGGGGCCGGTGGTGCTCGAGGAGGCTCTGGAGGACATTCCGATCTTTGCGGCGGACGCGGACGAGATGGACCGGTCTGTGCAGCGGGCACAGGACGGGCGCGGCGAGCCGGCAACAGCGGCGGCAGGATCGGCAGGATCGGCAGGGTCGGCAGGGTTGGCAGCAGTGGCGACGGCGAACGGCGCGGCAGACGAGCCGGGCCGGAAGCCCAAGCTGCCGGCAGAGTACGGCGAGGCGACGACGGTGGCGCAGAAGCTCAAGATCCTGCGGGCGTACGCCAGGCAGCACCTGCGGCCACAGACCAAGAAGAGTGCGCACGACGGGCCGCTCCGCCCGGCCACGGCAGTGTCGGCGTCGGCGTCGCTGTCGGCCAGCCGCGTAGACCTGGCCGACTCGACGGCGTCGCTGGCGTCGCTGTCCGGGCGGCCGCTCAGCAGCCAGGAGCTGCACGAGCGCCTGCTGAGCTCAACGCTGATGCGGCAGGGATTCCCGTCCGAGGCGCAGGTAGTGCTCGACCACGTCATGCTGCTGCGCGCCGAGGAGCGCTACCTGCTGGACTGTGAGGTCAACCGGGCCGTGGTGGCTGACGACCCGTGGCTGCGGGATCTCTGGGGGTGGATCGGGGGTAAGTGACCGAGGTGACAGAAAAAAGCAAGAAGGACAGAAAGGACAAGAAAACAAAGCTGACGTGGCAAGATGCCGAGGCGGCGGCGGCCAACGGCGGCATGGCGGCCTACTCGCTCGACCTGTCGTACCTGGGGGTGGCGAGCATCTGGATGGAGGATCTGGGGCCGAACAAGGCGCTGCGCATCCTCAAGGCGGACGCGGCGCCAACGTTCCCCAGCTCGGCGCACTGGCAGCGCACCATCAGCGCCATCTGCCGCAACCGGGCCGTGCCGTACTATGACGGCGTGGACACGGCCAAGCCACACCACCGGCAGCTGTGCCTGGCCATGTGCCACTGGGGGCAGCGGGGGGGGCGGCGGCGGCAGCAGCAGCAGCCGAGCAGCGCGGACCCGGATGCGGAGTCTGAGCCGGAGCCGGAGCCGGACCTGGACTCGGACCCGGAATCGGACCCGGAGTCGGACCCGGAGTCGGGGCGCACCACCTCGTTCCACACCATGGCCGCGGCGCAGGCGCTCTTCCGCGGCGACCGGGAGGCAGCCGTGCAGATCCTGAAGCGGGCCAGCAGCGAGCACCCGGAGCTGCTGTTCGTGTCGCTGGCGCTGCAGCTGATGGGGGAGCGCCATCAGCACCGACACCACCAACACCACCACGCGCATCATCAACAGCTCGACTTTGACGAGGCGGTCGCGTCCAAGACGGACCCGTACCTGCGCGCCATCTCGTCGCTGATCGCCACGGGCGACTGGGCCGCCATTGCGCACCAGACGTCGCTGCCGCTGCGCGAGCGCGTCTTCGTGGCCGTGCGCACCATGGACGACGGCCAGCTGACGCGCTTCCTGCGCGAGACGCTGGCCGAGGCGGCCGCCACCGGCGACATCGAGGCGCTGCTGCTGACCGGCCTGGCCGGCGCCGCCGTCGACATCCTGGCGCGCTATGTCGACCGCTTCCACGACGTCCAGACCGCCGCCCTGGTCATGGCCCGCGCCGCGCCGCGCTTCGTCGACGACTACCGCTGCATCGCCTGGCGCAACGGCTACCGCGCCTACCTGCAGCGCCACCGCGCCTTCTTCCAGCGCGCCAAGTTCGAGGTCGAGTCCACCAAGCGCAGCAAGGGCCTCCTCGACGGCCGGCCCCGCCTGCCGCTGCCGCCGCGCCAGATCGCCCTGCGCTGTGTCTATTGCGACACCCAGACCCGCCTGGCCGCTTCTGCTGCTGCTTCTGCTGCTGCTGCTGCCGCCTCGGCCGCGCCGTTGCTCCCCGCCGCCGCCGCCGCCGCTGCTGCTGCTGCTGCCGCTGCCGCTCCTTCAGCTGCCGCCGGAGATGCCTCCGGAGCCGGAGCCGGAGCCGGCAAGGTCGACAAGGACGGCCATAGCGGCACCCTGCCCGCCCGCATGGCCATGGCCGGTGTCAGCTGCCCCAACTGCAAGCGCTACCTGCCGCGCTGCGTCGTGTGCCTCGAGGTCGTCGGCACGCCGCGCTCCGACCGCCCCGAAGCCGCCGCTGCCACCACTACCTCCGCCGCCGCCGCCGCCGCCGCCGCCGCCGCCGCCGCCGCTACTGCCTCCACCGCTGCTGCCGCTGCCGATTCGGCCGAGAGCCTGGCCGCGCGCTTCCCCACCTTCTGCCTCAAGTGCGACCACGTGCTGCACCTCGACCACGCCCAGCAGTGGTTTGCCCGCCACGCCGAGTGCCCGGTGCCGGGCTGCCGCTGTCGCTGCACCTTCCGCGCGAACCCGGAGCTCAACTACGCGTAGTGTAGGTTGGGGGGTTAGAGGGGTAGGGGGGTTGGGGGAAGGTGGCGTCTTGGTAGTAGGGATCTCGTCTGAACTGAATCTCGTTGGTATAACTCTGAAAACGATCAACTTCATTTTTGGGCCGCTTTGCCGCTGCCGCCGTCGGCCGCCGCCGTCGCCGCCGCCGCCTCGCGCCGGACCACGCCGCGTTTGTTGTGTGGCACCTTGGTGCGCGCCAGCACTTCCGGCGGGATGTCGGCCACCTTTTGGCCGTCGCGCCACAGCGTCAGGGGCGCTGCCGCCGCGCCCAACGGAGACGGCGACGGCTGCAGCAGCGCCGTTCCGGCCCGGCTGGTCTCGACGCGTCGGAAGAGCCGCAGCGGCACCAGCCCGTTGGCGTCGCCGCCAGTCAAAATCACCCCGTTCTCCGCGCGCCACCAGCAGATCGCCGAGGCCCCCGAGGCTGCCTCGCGCAGGCACTGGTGCACGTCGATGAACACGAGCAGCTCGGCATTATGGCGCAGGCCGGGCCGGACCGCAGGGGCGCCGCCGCCGCCGCCGCCGCCGCCGCCTTCGCCCTCGTCCTCGCCTGCCCACTCCTGGCAGTGCACGTGGTTGCGGCCCATCGGCCGCAGCCCGCCCGCCGCCACAATGGCAGGCCAAAAGGCGAGAAAGGTGCCGTGCACCACCACGGCGGGCACGTCGGCCGCCGCCGGGTCCGTCAGCGGCTGCAGCAGCCCGCTGCCGCTGGCCAGCGGGATGCTGTGGCCCTGGTTGGCGCGGATGAAGAGCGTGTCGCTGCTGCCGCTGCCGCTGCCGCTGCCGCTGCCGCTGCCGTCGCCGCTGCCCTCCCGCAGCGAAAAGCGCTGCTTGTCGTTGGTCGCCACCACCTGCCGCACCTCGTCCGCCGTCACGCCCAGCGCCCGCAGTGGACCCCACGCCAGCACCGCTGTCAGTGGCGCATAGCCGGCCGCGTCCAGCTGGATGCCCGCCTTGGCCGCCTGGTGCCGCAGCAGCCGCGACAGCGCATGGCTGATCTCTCGCTCTCGGGACGCTGGCCCGCCCGACGGCCCTCCACGTCCGCCGCCGCGTCCGCCCCGGCCGCGGCCTCTCTCACCGCCCCTGTTGCGGCCACCCCGATCCGTGAGAGAGGACGCCCCTGCCGCCACGGCCCCGCCACTGTCATGGCCGTCACTCATGCTGCTGCTGCTGCTGCTGCTGCTGCTGCCGCTTTTGTTTTTAGTCGCGGATGTGCCCTTCTCTCAATCTTGATGCAAAGACTGCTGTTGCTCCGTGTTCTGCTCTGCCAGCTGTGCTTTAAGGCGTGGTCAGAAATCGTACAAAAAAAAAAAAAAAACAGCTGCTTGCAGCAGAAGATTATATGCCGTCTGCAAGAGGTTCCCCTGTCACGTAGGGCTTGGTAGCCTGGCGCAAAGCCTTACAAAGGAAGGCGCACACCGAATAGCGCGTTCGTACTTTCCCCACCACCTTTCCCCACCTTCCTTGCGCTCTCTGGAGTCACCATTGAAAGACAAGATATGTTAATGGGATACAATTCATAACAGCAATGGTCATTGGGATATAAATTTCATAATATACAGCTGCATCCACTGCACTGAGAAGCAAACATATAAAGGTCCAAGAAAGCCAAAAGTCCAAAAAAAAAAAAACAATCGGGAATCAAAACGCCTGCACATGGGGTGGGCTAATCTAATAATACAAAAAGACCAAGGCGGAGGATATACACGGCAGCCCTTTCCATTGACGCTTTGCTGAAAACACAAATGGCACTTTTAGGCGAATGTCGAGGGAAAGGTGAGTCGGATGACGCTCAAACACGAGCGTCAAACAAGATCAGGAGCCAGAAAAAAAAAACAAAAAGAGCCAAAAGAGCCAGCTGAAATGGCCAAAGAAAGTGAGGACCGCCGGCCAGAGAGCAAGGTTTGTCAACGGTAACCTCCAACCTGGGATGCCGACGATGACACATTCGGAATACTGCTTTCGCGCACGACACGGCGAGCGGCCATGCTGCTCCGGTTCAAAAGAGCCGACTGCCCCATGGAGAACTGCCTCTGAGCCCGCTCTTCGCCGAGTTTCTCCGCAGCATTATTGCCCGTTTCGCGCTCTGTGGCAGACCGCTCCAGAAATCGGCGGCCTGCAAGAAACGACGGCGGTGCTGTGACAGCAGTCGTTGTGGTTTGCGGTGTCACGAGCCGCGCGCTCAGGCTCGATGGCGCCAGGCGCCGACGGGGCAGCGCCGACGATCCCAGAGGGCTTTGCTCGCCGGCCGGAAGGGAGCCGCCGCTTCCGCCGGCCATGAAGGTCGTAGCCGTCGGACTCGGGAAGTCTCGAGATGGGTGTTCCCGTTTCAGAGCCCTAGCGACGCTGCCTGCCGTAGAAGCTACTGGCTCCCGCAGAGTGTTTGCTTCGGGAGCCGCCCACGTTGGCGTCTGAAATCGAATGTCCTCATCCTCTTCGTCCGCCACGGGCCTTCGTGCGCGGATACGAAGCGCCGGTACGCGACCCTCCTCTGGTTCCTCGGTTCCCGCCCTTCGTGATCGTAGGAGCAGCGACGATCGGCGGCCCGCGACTGGCATCTCCTCTGGCTCCTCGGATACCGCTCGCCTAGACCGTGAAAGGAAGAGTGCAGATTTGCGCCCAGCATTTTCGCTCGATATCGGAGGAGCAAGCGCAAAGCGTGGCGTCGGCAGCGTCCCCGTGCCAAAGAAGGACACCCGACGGTCTTCAGAACGTGTCGTTGTTCGAGGGCTTGCATTCACCTTGGACGGCAAAGTGTCCGCTGCCGTCCGCCGCGCGCTGGCAAGGTTGGAAAACGCCGTGTTGGTCGATACAACGGGACTCATGACGGCACTGGCATTGGAACTGGCATTGGCACTGGCATTGGCTGCCTCCTCTCGGGCTTCGCGGGTTTCTCGAATTTCTCGCATCTCACGTGCTTCGCGCAGGTCCCGCGTTTCGCGTGACTCGCGAGTTTCTCGTGTGGCAGCACTAGCAGCCTGAACAGACGCTGTTGCCGATGCAACCACAGCTGCCGCGGCCGCAGCAGCCTTCTTCTGCGCAGCGTCGTCATTCAGGGCCAGGCACAGCTCTGTCAGGCTACGACAGATGCTTTCTGCCTTGCGCCGGAGCTGCCTGTCCGTCACGGTTGCCGGGCCGCCGGTCCCAATGGCGCTCGCGCCGCTCGAGATGGGGCCCGGCTGACCGGCCACGCCCATCATTTGCGCCAGAGTGAGAGCTTCGTTCGCCGCTGCTTCGATGGCGCCGTAGACGTCGTCACTTGTGTGCGGCCGGGCTTTTTGCAAAGCGGTAAGCAGAATGTTTTGCGACTGCTGGCCATCACGTTGTAGTGATAGTAGCTGTGGTTGCTGCTGCTGCTGCTGCTGCTGTGGTTGTTGTTGTTGTTGTTGCTGCTGCTGCTGTTGATACTGCAACTGCGATGAGGTCGTGCTGCGGACATCAGACTGGAGGTTGTTGTTGGAACTGCGCTTGGGCGAGGCAGACACGGTTGTTGCGTTTGTGTTGGCCGTTGGGGGGCGGTCATCTGAAACTCTGGACATGGCCGCACCAGACGTGGGAGGTATCTTTCCAGACAATTCTAAACGGCGCATACGCGATTTGAGGTCGTCCAGCTCATCCCAGACAGTCGAGGGTGCAGCGGTGGACGTGGAAGACTCGGTGCCTTCCGGGCCTGCCTCTTGTGATTCGTGTCGTTGAGGCTCTGCGTGTTTAGGCACGAGAGGGGATGAGTTGTAGGTTCGCGCGTGGCTGTGGGAAACCTTGCTAGACGATGTCCGCAGAGGTAGAGCAGAATTAATACTGTCGGCAACTGATCTGCGTCTCTTCGCATATGAAGTGCCCACTTCGGAGGTGGTCTCATAGGTAACTGATGCCCGCGGTGAACTTGGCGGTGGGCGAGATGCTGAGGCGGCAGTTCTGCTGCGGCTCGCGTCAGATCGTTGTGCCACAGTGCTGGTTGCGCGCATGGGAGAACGGTCAAGAGCCAGAGCTCGTCGGGTCGGGTCGCTGGATGTCGCTTGTTGCTCGGAGCTCTCATTGTCGGCAAACCGGCGTTGACGCGCTGTCTCTCGCTGGTCGGACAGACGACGTGTTACTTCAGGTGGAGATGCGGGTTGGCGCGAAGGGACGGCAGCAGAAAAGGGGCGCCGGTTTGATGACATGCGGGTCACTCGTGACTGCGGAGGGTTTCCTTGGTTAGAACGAGCCCATGAATAGCAGACAGATGAGCACAAAACCACGTCGTTGTTATCTTGCTTCGGCAGATTTTTGAGACAAAGAGTGCTTAAATATAATTCCCCGAGACAAGAGACTTGAGAAGCAGGAGCTAGCTTCAAAACATGTATCTTAGAAGTAAGGGGGGAGGGGGAGGGGGGCCGACAGGGGGGATGAAGCACAACATAGATGTGGCCCTGTCCCCCCCCCCCCCTTTGCGAGCAGAGCCAAAGAGAGAAAAAAAAAACGAAAAAAAAGAGACAAAAAGAAAAACCCCCCTCAATAAAACTCACCACAGCGCCGGGGTCGTCAGAGGACCGGTCGTCTTCTGAAGAACGGGTTCTAGTGTCCTCGCGCGCAATGCGCATGAACAAGTCGGCTGTGTTGTCATTTTCCACCACCATGCTGGCGGAATCTGGCGGTGTGCAATGCAGCGCTTCATCGTCTGAATGGCCCTCGAGGGCACGGAGGGTGCGGTCACGCTGGCGGTAGTCCTGGAATCCGCCGTCGCCGCCGTCGTCAGAGGCGCCGGGAGAGCGAAGATTCATGTCCAGATTGAGACTCTTGCGCGAGCCGGAAGATCGGAAGGATCGGATTGGGGGGATGACAGCGCGTGCGTTTGAGCCGTCGTTGCGGGGTGGCCGGAAAGAGACAGGTGGTCGAGAAGATGGTTTCCTCTTCTCATCGGCCGACAGCGATTGAGCATGCGATGTCGATTGCGGCTTTTCTTGCGCGGGTTTGGGCAAGACCAATTCGCGTTGGCCTTTGGTCCAGCCCTTGTTGGAGGAGCCCGAATCGGGTTCAGAGGCGCTAGGGATGGCAGTACCGTTCTGGATGTCGCCGGCACCGGCAATGGCGCCAACGGCCTGAGCCTGGATGGCCTGCAGTCTTTTGGCGCTGAACGTCGCAGGAGGTCCGTGAGATGTTTCCTGACCGTTGGCGCTGAAGGAGGCGGGCGCGCGACGAGACGTGGTGTTGGTGGTGGTGGTGGTGGTGGTGGTGGTGGTGGTGGTGGTGGCGGCGGTGGTAGCGGCTTTGGCAGGGGCGGCAAAAGTTAAAGTGAGCGGCGACCTGACCGACGGGCTGGGGTCGGTGAGGGTTCGCTGGAGCCTGGATGCGGAGGAGCCGGTTGTGGCGGCTGGGGCTGCGGTAGGGGTAAAATCTGTGGGAGCGGTAGAAGCAGCGGGAGCGGTGGCCGAAGTGGCGGTGTTGGCAGCGGAGACAATAACTCTGGGAAGTGACGTTGGAAAGGACGCGGGACGCCGGGGCGAGACAGGTGCGGATACAGCTGATGCAGGAAACGTGGATATGGATAGTACGGCTGATGTATTGGTGCCCGTTGATGCAGCAATAGATGCAGAGGGGGCGGCGGTGGCGGCAAAAGAAGCGGTGACGGCGGTGGGGGAGGAGGAGGAGGAAGAAGAGGGCAGGCCAGATTGATCTGGCAAATTTTGATGCGGGCGCGGTTGTTGTTGCGACAATGGCTGCGGATTCTGAAACGACGCGCGGGATCTCGTGGAAAGACTCGGACGGGCGTGCGACAGTGGAGCGTTGTTTTGATCGGGCTTGCTGTCGACCGGGGCCAATGCAAATGCGCTAGTGCCAGCAATTGGCGCTGCGGCGGCTGGTTTGGTAGCAGCAGCAGCCGTGGTGTGGTCGGGGAGGGTCACAGCGGCTTTCGCGCTATTTGGGGTGCTGTCTGACTCCGTTACAGCGGCCGTAACCGAGTCTCCAACGGCCGTGCCCGCACTTTGCGGCTGGCGCTGTTGGGCGGGCGCAGAGATTTCAATGTCGGCTGGAGACACGGGCGGAGACGGCGCGTGCTGCAGGCGGGACACCTGCACCAACGAGTCCTTTTTCAGGTCGGCGAAGCGAAACGCAGGCAGCTTGGACGAGTTGTGGCTCTGGCGGTGTGCGTGCAGGATGCTGGTCTGCGACTCGGACGCGCGCCGCTGTCTCTCAGGCGTGGGGATCTCCAATTCAAGATGCGGGATGTCGGCCTGGAGCTGAACGTGGTACTGCGGCCCCTCGGCACGGCGGTTCTCGGCGGCAGCCGCCTGGTGAAAAGGACTGAACGGCTGTGCGGGCGACTCGGGCGACACCGGGGAAGCACGGCCGTCTGAAAATGGCGCCGGGTAGGAATACGGCACGGCTTCGTCGCCAGGCCGCGGTGGTAATGGTCTCGGGGCGTTGGTGGTGGTGGTGGTGGTGGTGGTGGTGGTTGTGGTGGTGGCGGCGGCGGCGGCGGTGCTTCCAGTGTTTGTAGTTGTATGAAAAGAACCTAGAGCCGAGGTCGACAGAGATGACGGCGCCTGCATATAGACGGCAGTAGAACGCCCGGTGTCGACGGCAGATGCCATGGTTTACGGGCGCGCCTTCCTTTTGCGGCCGCTACTTTGTGTGCTGCTGCTCTCTTCTCCTGCGTGCTGGGTCGTGGCTGCCGTGTTCGTTGTGCCCCTCGCCCGTGCCCGCCTAGTTGGTGTCTCAAATGACTCAATGGAGGCTATGCGCGTTGCTGTGTGCAGAGATGTCGTCCTCCTCACATTGTCTTCTCGGCGTCCCCGGCTAAAGTTGGCGCTCAGCGAGGTTTCGAGACTTGTCGTCGAGTTCGTCGAGTTCGTCGAGTTTACCGAGTTTGCGAGATTGTGGGTTTTCCGAGTTTGCGAGATTTCTGACTTTGGTCGAGTCTTCTGATCAAGACTTCTTTCCCATTCGCCGAAAAAACAAGAGAAAAATTAGAGGCCGATAGCCAACCCGCCAAGAACAAACAAGAAAAAATACAGCTCAGCAACCGCGGTTACCGAGTTCGATCCAGAAGCCAGAACAGACTCAGGAGACTCGATCCGCGACCGCAGAGATCCCAAGTCCGTGCCCTGACGTGCTGCGCGACAAGGTCCTAGCAGTGGGTTCCTTTTTGGTGCGCGCTCATAGTCCCCGGCCCATAAGACGATAGGCACTGTGGGTTTCGCTGCCGAGAGGACGCGCTAAAAACGACGAAGAGTTTCAATGGCAAGGAGAAAGAGGGGGAGGCCCAGGATAACCAGCGCAAAATGGAAATGAACAGGAGGAAGACATTGACGCGGATGCCCCCCCATGAACATAACTCGTGCACGGCGTCCAAATCAGGAAACGGAAACGACGGCCTTTGCTGACTTTCTACTATCCTCGAGGAGAGGGGGGGGGGGGGGGGATGAGATGGTCTCTCTGCCTATCTCTTTTTCTGCCTAGGAACTACTTACTGCCTGCATAGGAACTACTGCACACGGCGCATCAACGAGCAGCCCACCAGCCGGTAAGAAATTTGCTGAAAGTCACGGTGCCGGCACAGCGCACCCATCCAGCTTTCGCACAGAGGCTCAAGGCGAGGAAAAGGGGAACACAGGAGGGGCAGGGAAAGTGGTCGGACGCTGCGGGCAGCCCGAGGGAAGACGGGTGGAGGCCGAGCCGACGGCTCGCGACGTGCAGAAAATAGCCACGACCGGAGGCCAATGTTGGGCCGCTCTGCATGTCTCGTTGGGACTGTTTTCCGCGCCGCTACCGCCCGCCGAGCATCACGAGGTACAGCGGTCAATCCGGAAGGTGAAGCTCGGGTGGCTAGACTTGCAAGATCTTTGCGCCTGCCAGACACCACCGCCTCGTCTCGCCGGCCTCTGTTGTGCTTCGTATTGCAAGTTGCTCCGGAGCAACTCCCAAATGCCACCCGCACGGCCCAACAGCAAAACAGCAAGGGCATAATTACGAACAACCCTTGCGCGCTAGACGGCGTCGGGTATGCATACGGAGTATGTGATTCCAAGGCGGAGCCCAATAATAATACGCATCACCCTTGTAAAATACTTTTAAATACTTTTACCCGTATCTCTCCAGCCGTGCTTGCGTTGTTTCCAGCACGGCCACAAGCATTGTTCTTCACCGTTTGCTTGCAATCTTCTTTGCTCGCTCAGCCTCCTTTTTTCTGCTTTCTTTTTGCGCCTCTCTTTTCTGGAGTGGGTATCCTGCCGCGGAATAAAGAAGTGAAAAAATGGGCATCCAGGCTTGTCCCATCTAGACGCCTGACAGCGCGTGGAGCGACGTGCAGTAGGGTGGCTAGAAAATGGCGACGAAGATGCGGAGATCAGTGGACCAAGCAAAACTTTGATGCCAGGCCCGATTCCTGCTTCTGCTCCATTTCCATCTCCAGCGCCAGCTCCAGATTGGTTGCGAAATGAAACGTGACAACATTTCGATGTGCAGAGAAAATCTAACCTCTGTATGGTGTAAGATGGATGGCATTAGTGCAGCTTATGGAGCCAACTGCGAGATGCCCTTCACCGCTCGGACACTTTTCTCCTGTGCCGTGCAGTCTCTGTAATTAATGGCAACTGCGCGCGATAAACAGCAGGGGCTGCCCACTGTGGTAAACACGCTAGCAAAGACTAGCAGTAGTCCTCTGCCCGCGCCGTTTGATGCCACGCAAGCACGGCACGATCGAGCAGGGCCAACAGGACGCGAGATCGGCTATATACTCCGTAAAACTTGCTAGGTATGCAGCACACGCCTGAGCGTCAAATTTTGACTCCGTACGCAGCCACCGGCATAGCTCCCGTAACACTGGGAAATTAGACATCGGACGATAAATAAACGAGGCTCCTTCGCTATGACATCTATATCTGCAGTGTGGAACTGCTCCGTACCGGCTGCTGCTCCAATACAACAGCCGAAAGTCCAGCCAAGACTGGACATTTTAGTGCGACTTGTCTGAGTAATCCGAATGGAGTTAAAAAAGGCCAAAAAACACCATTACTCCGAAAACTCCGTAGCTAGAAATCGCCGGGGCAACGGTTTCCCGCGCCTAGTAGTTACAGCAGCTGTTTCTGATTGGATGAAACAAGGCCGTGTTAGTTGCCCTTCCAGGATGCCTTGAAACACTATTTTGCACTTTACTGGTATCTCCAGTAGCAATCCAAGATCTTTCTACTGCCGATCCAGTAGCCTACCGAGAAACCCAGGTCTCTCTTCAGAAAAGATCTCTCTAAAGCAGGGCAAGCCTCCACGTTTCTTTCGCCCTTGAGTCGATGCTACCTTGGCATGGGAGATAAAAGCACATGGGCGAGAAAGGAACCAGACAGTGCTTGATATATAATGTGAGCCTTATCTGTTAAGCATCTGCATCTTATCTTGTCTCTTCAATCCTGTTTTCCATTCCCATACAACGAAGCTCGCTTCGCCGAGCAGTTGGGGATACCACACGAAGATTGGTTCCTCAAGATCCCGTTTCAAGAGGTCGTCTCCCGATCTGATGTCGTAGAGTTTATATATACAAGTGGGAACCATTGTTTCTTTGTTTCAAGATATTGGGTTTGGACAGCTGATAAAAGTCACACGCTGGATAAGACGGTAAGCGTCCTACCAGCGTCAAGAGGCAAGCAAACAACCATGTCTTGCTTACAGTTTGCTGGTAAGTTGAAGTGTAGCCTAGGTCTCGGATAAACGAGACAAGACAAAGGAGACAAAGACATATTGCTGCCGAGACAAATGCAACTTAGTAACAGAAACGACGCAGAACCTTCTGACCAGCTAGGACCAGATAAGAAAAACCAATCGATGTTTTGGTAACGATCTGAGAACCAGACTGTCATTGTCTTCATGCTTGAACTGTCAAGGTAAGGAGGCATCTCGGTTGTGTAGTATGCCTTCGTCCTTCGCCCTCGTCCATCTGCTACGTCATCGTCACCGGCTACTATCCCCACTGCATATAGTCTCCGTAGTCGTAACAACAAGCGACCCGGAAACTTGCTGGGTGAAGCAAGCTGAAGAAAAAGTCATGATGTGTACTGGATCATCCGGAAGTCCCAAGCACATTTGCACCAAGAAACAAATGCAGCAAGCGAAGGAACTCAAAATATATACTGAAAGCTCAAGGTCCCTTTGACGCTCTACGAGTACCCCGAATGAAAACAATTAGGCTGCGACTGTCGTGTATACGTAGATATGTGCTTGCATCTTCACACCATCAACGGGAGCGCTAGCCTGGCTCCTCCCGTTGTGTTGTACGTGTAATGACGAAATTTGTGCTTAGCTAAAAGCGATCCAGTGAAGACCGTGTGGATCCGCTTCAGGGGTAGAAAGGCCTAAATTTATTAGCAAGTTTCACAAGTGTCCGGGGATTGGCAGTGGCACAATTGTTTGTTCAGCTGTGATGAAGAAACGCGCCCAGACTTTGTACAGAAATGGACTTGGGTAAAACAGGACGATGTTCGATAGGATAATGCCTCGTGCTAGCCAGGGTCACCACGTTGGTTCTCATCTGCTCCGTACCGGAAAAGTGCGTCAAAGCCCTCGTAATGATATACATAATCTCCGGTCTATTTTTGGGGGGGGGGCGACGCCTCTCTGTCATAACTGACGTCGCCTCGTGGCGCCTCGTTACGAGGCAACCGGCAGATCTGGGCCGCAACAAAAGGCAGTGTATTTGAGCCATGAATTTGCGTTGTACCTGTATATATTCTACTTTGCCGCCCCAATCATGCGCCACAGAGCACCATTCCATGGTCCACCCTCAGGAGGCATGGGGCGCAGTCCGCCTCAGGACGACCTGATCCCAAACCTGTAACGATCGACACGTCGCAGGCAAGACGCCCGAGTACTTACAATACATACATGTAGACAAGGGCAGACATGACAGGCCTGGAACCTCGCCCTCTCGCACCCTGCACGTGTTGTCGTGTGTCCGCTTGGGGAACGACGTTGGGGGAGCATTCGTCCGACCAAAACACCCCCAGATGGGCAACCAAAAGCACAACAACCGGGGGGCGAGCCGATGGATGGCGGCTGCTCCCTAGCTCATTTCTTCTCTCTTTTGCTTTGGATTCATCATGCAGGACGACCGGTCGCCCCATGAAAGCATCCCACCTGGAACGTTCCATGTCCCGTGTCTTGACCACGCCGCAGAATAGATTACTCGCATGCACCACGATGCACAAGACGTCATCTTACGAGCATCCATCTTGGAGCTCGTAGGGGGCTGCTGAACAAAACAGCCGGCTGTGCATGCTCTTCGGGCCCGAAAGATACAGGGGTCAAGGCAGCCAACCGCCAAGCAGGTTCTTGTGCATTTCCCCTTTGGACTTTTTTGTGAAAGGGCTGTATAATATTCCGTATGCTTGCTCGCACGCGTCGAGGATAGCGGGACGCCCCAAACGCCAATGTGGCGTGCTTCCTATGGCTGGATTTATGTGTATATAGTACTCGTACATATTGAGGGCAAAAGCTCAATTGTCAAATTTGAGGAGGCCACTTCTATTGGTCGGGCTGTCTATTTATAGTAGGCGCCAGGCAAAGTCGAAACGCCGTTCTAGCTGACTGCCTCGCTGTCATTGGCGGGTTTGGGGTCAGAAAGCGTCCCGAGTGCATGAGGCCCCTGGCGATTGGCTAGCTGCAGGGGCTATGTGGGCCGCGACGTAACCCGCCGAACTCGCACTAAAATACGTACACACTAACAAGGAACAAAGGGAACTACTCTCCCGACCCGCCTTTCTTCTGTTTGGTCCGTTCACCTGTTTCGCAACCAGCCGAGCCCTGCCCCTTCCTCGCGGAAGGGCTTTGCATGCTGCATTTGGCTCGGCTCCTGCCCCTGCAGGCCAACCGCGCCTTCCCAACGCCTCCGCTCCTCGCCGCACTCTTGCCTTTTCTCGTCGCCTGCCGAATTTCCCGCCGCCACGGGCAGCTCGCAATTGCTCTCTCTCTCTCTCTCTCCCCTGTCATCGCAGGCTTCCCCCTGCCAGCCCCCCCCCCCCCCCCTCTCCCCCCTCTCTTCCTGCCGTCCGCGCGCTTCTTCAGCAGGCACAGCAGAGGGCTTGCTTCCTTCCTTGGCGTTTCTTTTAGAGGGTAATAATCATATGTAGTAGCAGCTGCTGCGCCTGCATCCACTCGCCTGCAAAACACGAACAGCGACAAAACCTCCTGCACGCTCTCCACAACACACCAGGACCCTCCCAATCACTCTCCGCTCCCCCTACCAGTTTCCAGGCAGACCCCTGTCGTTGGGGCCGTTCCTCCGTCTTTTTCTCTGCCTTGGTCTACTCTCTAGCCATACCCCCCCCTCTTCTCTAGTCCAATTCCTCGCCTAGGCCGTGCTCTCTTAGCCGCCGACTTCTGCTCTTCCCCTCTGTGTTCTCTTTTTGCCTGTCTCGTCGGAGTCTCGACGCCTTCCTTTGTTTCTTTTGCTTTCTGCTTTCTGATTATCGCTATACCCCCGAGGACAGCACGCCGTATCGCCAGCGAACGCCTAGCTCGTCTCTCTCTTCTTTCAGCCTTTTCTCTCCTCGCCCCTTCTCTCGAGTCTCTTCCCCCCCCCCCTCGTCTTGGGTTTTCTCGCCTCCTCCTCCCTCATCAACGTCTCAAGAAAAAAAACAGCCGGCGCCGACCATGCGCTGATACCGACAGAACAAGGCCGGCTACCTATCCTCTTTCGTGTCATCTCTCGTCATCCCTAGGGTCGCCCGGCTCGCACTCCGAGCCTTTCCCCCCCCCCCCCCTCCCCCAGATCCGGGTTCATTCTGCTTCGCCGCCTCTCGCCTTTCACCAGCACGCCCAATTGTGCTTCACTAAGCAACCAAAGCCTTATTTTTTGTTTTTCATTCTATATTACGTTCTCTTTGTTTTTGTTTTTTTGTGTTTTTTTTTCTCGTTCGCCCTCACTTGCGACAGCTCCAGACAGCAGTGCTGCTAGAGACCACCGCAATAACGGCCGGCTTCCCACCTCGCCTCTCTTCGCTCCATTAGACTGCATTCCAGCGAGGGAATTCGCTTTTGAGATTCCTCAACTCTGAGCAGTTGTGTGTCCTATTTACCCAAACCACCCCCGACGGCCTCTCCCACCGGCCGTTTTCCGCGCGTGCCCCTTTCCCACAATATGCCGTCGGCTGCTTCACGACGATTATACGAGGACCAGATACCACCGTTTATGTCTGTCTTCGAACTGGGCGCCGATGCTATGGATGATCAAGGCCCTGTTGCTCTTGTTGACTCCAATATCATTGGCTTTTCCGGCTCGGTCGGCGGCGCCAAGTTCCCGAACCAGCAACCGTTTTTGACCCGGCACCTTTCTCAGCAGTCCTCCACCTCCGTCGGCGCTGGGGCTCACTCCCGCCTCGGAAACCCATCGCATCGCCACCACGACAGCACATCAACACAGGCGTCCGAGTCGGCCGACTCGTCACCGACAACAACAATGTCTTGTACCGACTCTTCCTCGCTCTCCGATCCCTCGCCGTCGTCGTCCCCTGACTCTCCCGTCAACCTCGCTCCACCACTGGCTTCGTTCTCGGGTTCTTCCTTTGGCGCGTTGCGGCCCATGTCCAGAGGGCTGGCGTCTCTCACCATTGACCCCAGCCCCAACCCCAGCCGAGAACGGCCCATGACTTCGCCCTCGCCCCGCCGCGCGCGCAACATGAAGGGCCTTTCGATCCAGCCACCCTTTGCCTCGCCCTCCATGTCCTCGCTGGTCTCCGAGCCGTCTTCGCCCTCATTTATCAAGCCCCCGATGCCGGCCATGAAGCGCAAGCCCAGCCAGCTCAGCCTGAAAACGAGCACGCACGACCTTGTCAAGGCCACCACCTTGGAAATCCCCCAGTCGCCCTTTTCGAGCCAGCCCCCGATCCTGCAAAGACGCGCGCTGAAGCACTCGACTTCGTCGCCCCACATGTTGTCCTCTCTCCGGTCCTCCACGTTTGGCCCCGTTGGCGGTATGACCATACCTACGGTCTTGGAACGTAACGAGTCAGGCCTGTCCGAGTTCTTGCGCCCGTCCCGGCCTGCCCCTTCGGCCGTGCTCGATGCAGCGATTGCCGAAGAGGAGTCGCCCATCCGGACACAAATGGCCAACCGCGCGGCTTTTGAGTTTGAGCCCTACCACGAGAATGAAAACAACGAAGACCAGAAGACGCCGGGCTATCCAGACGGCCCCATCGCCATATACGACAATGTCTTTTTGTACTTGGAGCCGACCGCCGAAGAGGCTTCGCGATTCGACGTGGTCATCAATGTCGCCCGGGAAGTCAAAAACCCCTTTAAAAGTCCTGCTGGTGGAAAGCTTGTCGGCGGCGAGCAGCAGGAACGTGGCCACTCTGCCCCAGAACCACGCCCCCAACCAGCGGTCGCAAAGCCAGAACCACCATTGGCCGCGCCATTCTCGCTCTCGCTTGGCTCAGAAGAGGAGGCAAAGACAGCTACGAGCCCGGGTCAGGAACCCAGGCAAGCAGCAGACGCACCCGCTGTGACCGAAAGCGAGGCAGTCCGCGAATCCAACACGCCGACGACGCCTAAAGCTCCCCAGCTACTGAAAGAGCCCGAATACATCCACATGGAATGGGACCACAACACCGATATAGGGCAAGACCTGATGGTACTCTGCGAAACCATTGACGACAAGACAAGGGAGGGGAAGAAAGTCCTCATTCACTGTCAGCAAGGCGCCAGCCGATCAGCCAGTCTGATCATCGCATACGGCATGTACCAAAGGCCAGAGCTGTCGGTGAACGACGCGTACGTGGCCGCCCAGGCGAAGAGCAAGTGGATCAGCCCGAATATGCGGCTCATGTACTGCTTGCAAGACTTCCAGAAGGAGGTTTCCAAGAAGAGATCTTCACCCAGCTCTGGGTTCCGCCCGCGACCCGGCCGCAGCCCGTCAAAGCATCGGGGTACCTTATCTATGGACGCCATCGACCTTCCGCCAAAGGGGCCGCTGTCGGCCCCGTTGCCCGCAGAGGACGATGGCGCTGCGGATGGTCCGCGGCCTCCATCGAGGGGTCCCATGCGGCCAAGAGGAAACTCAACCCCGAGTGCTCGGGACGCCATCTCGCCCAGCGCACCCTGCACGCCATCACGATCTCCATGGGGTGGGAGAGACAGCAAGGATCGCGACAGCCCCGCCCAACGCAATCTAGACTTGCCCAAAATTCCAAACATCACAAACGTCCCAAGCATCCTACAGCCGCCACCGAGCAATGGCTTTACCGGCTTTGACTTTGGGTTCGCGCCGGCAAAGTCGTCGTCTCTAGAGCCCTTTATGAAGCCACCGCCGTCGCCAGGATTCGCAGCCCACCGGTTTGGCGACTTTGGCGACGATACTCATCAGGCCCGCAACAAACCAAGGCCGTCGTTCTTGTCGGCTCTGTCAGGTTTCCCCCTCTTGAGCCCCGGCCTGCCGCCACGGAGCCCTGGTAACGATGGGCTGGATAGCATCCTTTCAAAGACCCTTTCGGGACCAAAGATTGCGCAGGACAGCTTCCCCATCGGCCCTCCCCTTCGCGAGAGCACTGTCACCATCCGGCCGGCATTCCCCATCGACGAGCCATTAATGTCACCGAGGGTGGAGGCCATGACGAAGAATCCCCTCCACGACCAATTTTCCGACTGCGCCGGCATGCGGTTTGTCGAGGTGCCCCCGACACCGGGTGGAGGTCTTTTCTCGCCCCGGCAGTCAATGTTCCCCCGTGATTCTTTTGCCCCCTTTGGTCGTCCGGCACAGATTGCCGATCCACGCAGCCCACCCATGCAGGGCGAAACACCAATAGTGCGGTCGATTGACGATCTGATCTGACTGCTCTGTTTGGCAAGGCCTGTTTAATTCCTCAATCTGCTATGTGCGGCCCCATCTACGGGGTATCCTGCCGTCTGGACAAGACGGAAACGACAAGACGATATTACGTGAATGTTATTGCGACAACGGCCATCTTCTGTGCGAACAAAAGGAGTTGCCCGAGTGGAGGGGGAGGGGGGGGTGGCTTTGTACAGGAGCCATGGGCCTTTTCTGAATTCTTGTGTTGCTAAACTCTTTGTACGCGTGTTTGCTTTATTGTTACTTGTGGTCAATTTCGTGTGCTCTTGAAAAAAGAAGGTTGCAACAGCTAAAGAAACGTATGGCAAGTCGAGCTGCGACTTGACAGCATTGTGTTTGGAGTTGTTGTCTCCCGTTCTCAGAAAGGGTCTTTGGGGGGGATTATCGTCAAGGGTTTGGAGCAAACGGGGTACTATACGAAACCGACACCTGTCGCCGCCATGACGGGTGTTTGTTGCGGAGTGATCTTCCTGGACTGGGTTTGATAAAAAGGAAGCCATTCCGTTCCGCCCTTTTCTTTTGTGATTTGATATCATCTTGGTGCGTCAGAGTAGTGGTGAGGTATGCTGGTTGCTGCTTAGTGGCTGGCTTGTCTTTTTCCCCCTTGTCTTCTTGCGTTGTACTGGCATTCCGGCAAAGAACAAAAAGGGTGTCTGGTCTCGTTGCATGCGCACAACCCCAAAATGTATAATCCTTAAAGCGGCCTTGAGCCAAATACAAGCAAATAACCAATTTTTCAAGTTTCTGTACGAATTGCGCCAGTCCCTGATGGGGGTGGTGGGTCTTGATATACAGTCAGATCGCTTTGAAGCAAATACGTGTCTGGACAACGTAGGGCAGTAACAACCATTGGCATGGTCTTGCCTCAATAGTAGTCTGTCACCTACAGCCGTGAGCGCTGTGCTGGTGCTTCTGCTCTTTCTGTCCCTTCTTTCCCACACTTCTCTGTCGCCACAGGTGAGTCGTTTCTTTCTTCTCGCCGGCGTGTAGTAAGACAACTCCAAAGGTGGGATTGGGGCATCGACGATATCAACCTGCCGCCGATGAGCGCGCGTTTTCACTCCTTCTTGTTGGCTTTCGGGGCAGCAGCCTGCTTCTTCAGCTTCTCTGCACGCGAGATCTGTGCCTCCACGCCGATGCCGCCAAATACCAGGGCCACGCCCAGCCACTGCATGTGCGACAGCCGGTGGCCAAACGCCACGACCGAGAGGATCATGGTGCACATCTTGCGGGTCACCGTGACGGTTACGAGGAAGACGGATGAGAACGTTGAGAGGGCGTAGACTATCGGATACTGTTAGAGAAGAGGGCGAGGAAGAGGGGGGGGGGGGGCAGAGGAGGTTGGACTTGCAGATAAAGATCTGTCCCACGGCGCCACACGCAGCAAATCCCAGCACGTCCCGCCAAACGGCCGGGTGCCGGTGCAGAAACGCCAGCGCCGAGGCCAGCTCGCCGCTGCCGATCCATCCAAACAGACTGGCGGTCGGGCCGGCAGTAGCTGCGGCCTCGTCAATGGCCCCGAGCCACGCGCCCACGCCCGAGTGCACCAGCCACGGGCTGAGCACCAGCAGGTAGGCCCCGGTCACGGCCGTCTGCATCAGGCTGTTGGCGCACATCATCTGGGGGCCCGAAAAGGGCCGGAAGGCCTCAAAGATGTAGTCCTGGGTACTGTTGGTGAGGCCGTCAAAGAGCAGGTTGATGCCGAGGAGAAGCAGGCCCCAGGCCGACCCGGCAGACGCGGAAGCGGCAGAAGACCCGTGGTGCTTCTTGCGGCTGCCCGTGTGCAGCGTGAAGACAGCCACACCCGCGGTGACAGCGGCAACAACCAGGTACTTGTAGAGCGGGTAGCGGCGGCGGAACAGGGTGACGTGGAGAAACATGACGGGCAGCAGCTTGCAGGACTTGGCCAGGATGTACGTGATATAGTCAATGTGGGCGAGCGAGGCGTATCCAAACGGAGAGGCCAGCGACGAGGTCACGGCGACAAGCAGGAGGGGGAAGAGCAGCCGTGGCGTCGGCACAATACGTGGCATAGCCTCGCCGGCCGGCGTGGAAGCGCGCAGGTACAGCAGGCCGGTGGCGGCGGCCATGGCAGACTGGACTGTGTTTAGGAACACGGGGAAGTGGAAAACCTCTTCGTCACCCCCTCCGCCAGCAGCAGCGTAGACTGTCGTCGTCAGCTTTTCCTGCAGATAGCCCCAAGTCAAGCTTTTGTTCTTGTTAGCCGCCCAGCCTTTCCAGGTCATCTCAGGCCCAAGACTCTCTTCCCCTCCTCTCTCCGCCTCGTTGGCCGCCCTTCTCCCCCCCCGCAACCAAAAAACAAGTCAAGTATAACACTCACAATGACCCGTAGATCCCTGCCACCGCGATGGCTGCCTGCTGGAACCCTGCGCTCTTTCCGGCTGCTGTGCGGGATACAGCATCGGCCGACTTTTTGCCCGCGGCGCTGTTACCGCTAGCTTGCTGTTTTGCCGCTATTGCCTGCTCCCTCTCCTGTTTTCCGACGTATTCATACGACGGCTCCCGGCGTACGGGAATAGCCTGCTTTGTTCGTGCCATTGCCTTTTCAGAATGGCTAATTGGAGCAGAGCAAACGCGACTTTTGTTTGGGTTCTCTCAGTCGTTGCTGAGGCGAGGGTTTTGAATGTATAAAAACTGGCGCAAGGCTGAAGTGTTACTCTCAGGAAGTGGGCTACTAGGCGCAAAAGACAGACAAGTATCAGATACTGGAGGCGCTGAAAAGAAACGAGGGTAGGCTTATATCGAAGTGGTAGTGGACAATCTGGCTTGGATTGAACGTTGGCGCGGCAGAAATTAAGGGACAACTTATCTAGCGATGAGATATGGCTATTTTAAGAAGGCGGTCTAAGCACTACGCTTTGGCGAAATTTAAGTGGGCCATGTCCCCGGCCCGAAACCCACGACAATAGTGTGTGGGAAATCCGACGAAGGACACGTATTTCATTAGCATGCACTATGATCTTCTTTTTGATACGTATGTGACAAAATTTTTTTACAACGCGAGATTCAGCACGAGGTCACCTAGCATCAAGAGAGAAATGAGAGCTTGTTTGGATCTCTGCAGGGGGCTGTTATTGCTAACATATGAATATGGATAGAGAAGAGAGAATCCTTGGTAGTGCAGAGTTGGGGAGATCAATAGCTATATTTGCAGTTTCGTGGTCGGAGATAATGGTAGCCATGGGTTATTTGCGGAAGCGGAAGAGAGTCGAGAGAATTGTCGGCAGACGTTAAGGTCTACCCGACAGAGAATGAATAGCCGATGAAGAATGTGACGAGATTGGGACGTTTCTCGCTTGGTCAAGACAAAGTTTTTTTTTTGAGGGGGAAGGGGGTGGCTTCAAAAACTTTTTTTCTGCTTGGAAAACATGAGAACAAGGAAGCAGATTTGATATTTGGGGAGATAAAGGCGAGGCGAATCAGAGACAATGAGGGTAAGGTTGATAAGGTTGCGTGCGCCCCTAGAGTAATCCGACTCTTTCCCCCTTTTTTTGGTTGCAGAACAGAATATCGTCATTAATCATCGCCGAGGCAAAACAAAATAACCCGTTTACCATCCATATCCGACCACCCTGTGACATAGGCGAAGAAAAGCCCGCTTTCGTAACAAAAATATAACTCGGTCGTAAAATGTCAAGGTCGCAGATTTGGTAAAGGAGTGAAATCGGCCGAGTAGAGCAAATAAGACTAAAATAAATAGTAGGCCGGTGGCAGTTTGGACCAGACAGAGAAATTCGACTCGTGAAAGGGTAAGAACATGTGAGAAGGAAAAAAAAGGGTAAGAAAATTCGAGGGCAAGGTACCGTGATATCATTTTACACCATCACCATGTCTGCCAGTGAGAAAAAAAAGTCCAGCCTCGCGGCAAGCCAGATCT
Organism: Graphilbum cf. rectangulosporium; assembly: GCA_019925645.1. NCBI lineage: Eukaryota > Fungi > Ascomycota > Sordariomycetes > Ophiostomatales > Ophiostomataceae > Graphilbum > Graphilbum cf. rectangulosporium. The sequence goes on from JADHKI010000021.1 coordinate 61,541, forward strand.
TGGTGGGGGGGGGGGAACCTCAAACGTTGACGGAGTTGCCAAATTCAAGCAAAACAATATCGGAAGACGCTGAAGGGGGGGAAATAAAAAGCGGACTTCGACAGCGTTGTGCCCACAGGCCGTATACCGAAAACCAAGGAAGAGAGGCAAAGCCCTGGAAGTATGGGGGGTATGCTTTACTCAGAAGCAGGCACAGCCTGGCTGCGACGCATTTTCTCCGCCTCCAAATTTTCGTAGAGCAAAAAGAGCGCAGTTTCGTTCGCCTTGGCGCTTCCCATAATAGTGAACATTCTCTCGCCCGTCTCATCGTGCGGCGCCTTCGCCATGTTAGCTGAAAAGTCGCCAAGAGTAAAGCTCAAATTTGGGACTCACCTTTGCAATAGAAATACGAGCACCTGAAGTCTTGCGGATCTCGCTGATTTTGGTACCTCCACGGCCAATGATACAGCCGACCATGTCGGCCGGAATGCTGATATTCTGAGTTTGGATTTCGTTGCCATGCTCATCGTGCGTCGGGGGCCCGCGAGCACCTGCATCGGAGTCTGAGCGTCTATTGTGAGAGCGCGGAGCTCCGTTGCTAAAATCAGCACCGTTCCCAGTGCGGGTGACGCGAGAGTTGTTGTATTCTGAGCGGCCGCCAGAGTTGTAGCTTGAGCCTCCGACATTTCCGCTGCTACCCACTGTGGGCGGGTTTGCGCCTTGGGTGCGGACAACAGGGTTGTACAGAACTGTGCCAGTGCCGCGCTGCCAATCGTCCACTAGGCACTTGCAGATTTCCCAAACGGCCTTTTGAATGCCGTCAGGGGTACCTTGGACTTCGACAACACGCTCCGTTGACTGAGGGAGCATATCCTTTTGGGCGACCATGCGCACACCGGACACGTCCTGAATGTGCTTGATCTTGAGACCACCACGGCCGATGATTGTGCCCATCTGGTTGTGGGAGATGAGCAGTTTGATAGCTGAAAGAGTCAGTAACTCGAACACGTTCGACCCAAAACGACAAGACAAAACATCTTTGATAAGTCGGTTGGCTTACGGTGAGTGCCATTGCCCTGGACAACCCCGCCCATGCCCACGGTAGGGACTCCTTCAAGAAGGGCACCGGCGACCACGGCGTAAGCCTTGGAGATGGCTTCACAGCCGCCTGTGATGGTGAGGACACGGTCGTGAACGCCTTGGACAACCTTGCTCACGCCGGCCTTGACGCCGGTTTCGTCGCGTAGATCGGCCACGTTTTTGCCGCCTTTTCCAATGATGACGCCGGCTTCCTTGGACGAGACAATGGCACGTAGGGTCAGTTGCGTCTGTGCGTACTCCTCGTCGGTCTTGGGGGTGACCTCGCCGTCGGGGCCCAGGCGTTGTTCGTCGTCGATCTTCATGTGATCGGAGAGGTCGGCGTCGTTACCGTTGGAGGGGATTCCATCTTGAGCAGACATGATGTCGGATGCGGGTGAGAGTATTTGCGGGTGGGCGGAGATTTTTTTTTTTTTTTGCGGGCTGGTGAGTTAAGTAAGAGAGAGAGAGAGGTATAAGTAAGCGGGGATATATTCCGCAAAGACAGACGAAGAACTAAGGGAGAGAAGATAAGACCGAGAATAGGTAGAAGAAGGAAAGTCGAAACGGTGAGGTGGGCAGGAGAGGGAGGAGGAGAGGGGGGGAGGGGGGGGACGGGGAGAGAAAGGGGGAGAGGAGGGCAGAGGGGAGAGAGAGAGAGAGAGAGAGAGAGAGAGAGAGAGAGAGAGAGAGAGAGAGAGAGAGGAGGGAGGAGGTAAAGTGGACGATAATGGGGTACGGGTAGAAAGTTTGGGAGAAAGGTGAAGGAAACCAAGCAAAAAGTAAAAGGAAAAATTGAGGGGGAACGATTTTGTTGGTGGCAGCGCGTGAGAAGAAATTGTGTGGGCGTCGGCGGTGGGGGGGGGGAGAGAGACAAGACAACGCTACGTGCACCAAGCTAGCTAGTGTATAACTGGTTAGTCAGCTGATGATTGGTCGTTGCGGTGAGTGCAGACTTGGGGTCAAAAAGTAACAAAAATCGAGACCGAATCGACAGGCCTTTTTTGCCTTTTGACGGTAGGCAGGCGATAAGAGCAAAGGCAAGACGCAGCGAGTGAGGGCGAGGGAGCGAAATGGAAGTAAGAGGAAGCTGTGCGGGGCAGAGGGTCTAAGAAGGAAGAAAGAGTAGCAGGAGAGATACAAAACAATGAAAGGCACAGGTTGTCTTACGTTACCGTAGTGAATGTCTGGAGAAGTGCTGTGGAGAGACTCTGCGAGATCGCTAGGAGTACGAGGGTGGGACAAGGCAAAGCTCTCGCCTCTTGTGGGGTCGACGTGGACTTTGGCCGGGGCCTATAGACGTCGCCGAGGGTGGTGATGGAACCCACCAGGTGCTGAAGAGTCGGCGGGGAGAGCGAGGGCAATGGCAAAAGGAAGTTGTTTTTTCCTGACAGCTGGTACGCTCGGAGGCGGTGGGGGAAGCGAAGTGCAAGGAGACGGGATCGGGCGTTTTGCAGTGGCTGCCTGAGAAGCGAGGAGAAGAGAATCGAGTGATTCGGCCGAGAGACGAGATCAGGGCGGGCGGGCGGAACGGGGCAGTGGCAAGGTGAGGGGAGCAAGAAAAGAAAAAGAGATACCGGGGGTCGGGTCGGGGAGAAGTGAGAGTTGCGAAGAGGGGAGTGAGAAGAGAAGTGAGGAACGTTGCGTAGAAGCAAAAGTTGGGAGGAGACGAGGGGGGACGAAATCAACGAGAGGGGAGAAGCAGAGGAGGACAGAAGAGCAGGAGCAGAGAGAAAAAAACAGAAAAGGCAGAAAGGGCAGAAAGGGCAGAAAGGGCAGAAAAGAGCAAGAGGACAGAGCCCATGCTACGGACGGATGGGATTGCCATGGCCGTCTCAGCATAGCTACGGTGGAGCAGCACTATCGTACTCCTGAGCGCCCGCCGGCCATCGTGCGTGTCCCGAGCGTTCCTGCCGTTTGCCGATTACGTTTCTGCTTGGGTAGCGACTCCCTGCACCAGCAACGAACGGCCTTTGTTCTGCGAGCGGAAAGAGCTGTCTGGCTGCGCGATGCCCCGATCCAACGAGAGCGCGGGGAAGGCGCCATGTAGCAGGGCTCCTTCACCCCCCTTTCCCCTCCTCAGATGTACCATGCATGACCTTTGCCCTTGCCGTGTTTCCGACGTGGCTGGGCGCAGCTGCCCGTCCTAGCTCTTTCCCAACTAGCCAGTGCTGCGATATGTAACGGGCGCAAAGATGGCTTTTCAGCCCTACAACTCGTAAGATACATGTTGGGGGCGGTGGCCAGACCCTGGAATGCCGGATCGGCCGAGACGTAGCGCCGAACAAGATGCTATAAGTCATATGTAATATACTAGTGCTAGTTCCAGGCAAAAGAAATCGCTTCACTATGCTTGTTTTACCGACGGGTATGTATAGATGTGCCACACCAAAACTGTAAGATACGCGTAAAGCTCCCCCGAAAAAAAACGTAGTGGTCGACTTCTGGTTCTCCGGCAGCCCCTACCGCGACCGCAGCGCGGCCTCATGCTCGAGCCAAAAGTTGCGGCACGCGCGGTGGCCCCAGTGGTCGACCCACCAGTCGCCAAAGAGATCCTGGAGGTCGTCGGGATCGATGCCGCGCACGCGCTCGTCGCGGCGCAGGCCGCACACGACACAGGGGCGCGGGGCGGTGGGGGCGCCCTTGGCGGTGGTCACGGCCAGGTGCTCGCTGGGCAGTTCGGGCATCTGCAGCGGCGGCTGGTGCTGGTGGGCGGCGGCGGCGGCGGCGGCCAGGGCGGCGTTGGCGGTGGCGACGGCGCTGCGCAGGCGGCCGACCTGCTGCTGCCAGACGGCGACGACGTCGGCGGCCTCGCGGTCTTCGCGTTTGCCCTGGGCGCGGTCGACGCCGGCCAGCTTCATGCCGCCGCCGCGGCTGCTGCCGGCGGCCGAGATGGCCATGCCCTGGGCCAGAAACTTGTCGCGGTTCCAGCGCTGCTTGCGGCCGGCGACGACGCGGCCGGCCACGGCGGCCAGCTGCAGGTAGTTGCGCAAAAAGGCGACCGTCTTGGGGTGGCCCAGCACGGCCGTGCGCGTGGCCGGCGGCAGTTTGGCCGTCGGCCTGAACAGCGCCGTTTCCGCCAGCGCGAGCAGTGGCGGGAACGCCGACAGCAGGATGGACGGCGGCGGCACATTGGTGGGCGGCGGCGTGCTCTCGGGCACCGGCCGGGCAGCGGCGGTGGCGGCGGCGGCGGCGGCGCTGACAATGGCGGGCGGGAGGCTCTCGCCGATCGGATCCTGGTCCCGGGACGGAGCCTCGGCATCCCAATCCCAATCCGGGTTTACCGTCGTCGCCGCCGTCGCCGCCGTCGCCGCCGCGGCCGCGCTGCCGCTGCTGCTGCCGCTGCCGCGGCCGCTGTTCTTCTGCTTCACGACCTGGTCCATGGCTGATGCGTCGGCGGCGTCCCAGGCATCCCAGTCGTCCACGGGCGGCGCTTGCATGCCTTTCTTGGCCGGCTTGCCCGGGGCGGTAAAGGTCGGCGTGCCCGGTGCCAGTCCGGGCCATACCGTGACGGGCGACGGGGTCCGCCGGTCGACCTCTTCCCGGGGAAACTCGGCCGACCGTGGCGTGGTCACCGCCAGGCCCGGAAAGGGGTTGCGGTGCTGGAAGGACGGCGACTTGGGCGCCTGTGGGTAGCTGGCCGCGGCTGCAGACGCGGCCGGCACCGACGCCGAGCTGCCAAAGTTGAGAACGTTGAGAAGCTGGCTGGGCGGCTGTTTTCGCGCCGAGGAGGCCGGCGCGCCGAGCGCTGGCGGCGGAACCGCGGAGAAGGGCGAGGAGAATGCTGCCGCCGCAGACGGGACGGCGGGACCCGGGTCCGACAGCGACAAGAGGTCCAGGGAGACGGCCGGCGGCGGCGTTGTGGCTGCTACTGCTGCTGCTGCTGCTGCTGCTGCTGCTGCTGCCTTTGGCGGCGGCGGCGCCGAGTCCTGGCCCGTTTCAAAGTCCCCAAACTCATCGTCGTCGGCGTCGTTGTCGCCGGCGCTGCCCTCGCTGAAGCTCCCTGCTGTTCCGTCGAAATCCTCGGCGTCAAAGAGAACGTCTGGATCGGCCGCTTTTCGGGCCGCCCGCGGAGCCGCTGCACTCGGAGTCTGTGCTCCTCCGGCTCCTCCGGCTCCGGGCCTGCTGCCGCCCACGTCGATCAGCGTGTTCGTCAGCAGGTCGATCGTGGGGGCGCGAAGGCGTGTCTTGGGCGGCTGCGGCTGCGGCTGCGGCTGCGGCTGCGGCTGGCTCGCCCAGGATATCGGTGCCGCGACAGGCAGCATTGCCGGCGCGACCGGCGGTGGCGGCGGCGGCGGCGGCGGCGGCGGCTTGGCCTCTTCAAAATCGCCCCATGCATCGTCGTCGTCGTCGGGGTTGCCGCTCGCGGCGTTGGGGGCCGGCGCTGCGGCCGCTGGGGAGGGCCATGTCCAGGAGAGACCCGATGCAGCAGTTGCAGCAGATGCAGCAGATGCAGCAGCAGGGCTGGAGACAGGCGGCGGCTGCAGCTGCAGGGGACGGTGCTGTGTCTGCAACGGCGGGCGCGGTGTTTGCGAGAGTGCGGCGCTCAAAAAAGCAAAAGGGTCGTCGGCCGAATTCGGATGTGGCGGCGACAGCGGCGGCGACAGCGGCGGCGGCGGCGGCTGACTGCTAATGGTTCTGGAGGCGGCGGCTGGCTGGCTTGGCGGCTGACTGCTGCTTCCTGACGGCTGGCCTCCGGAAAAGGGCCCAAACTGTGCAAACAGGTCTGCCGACATTGTGCTGGGGCGTCTCGCCAGGCGGGCCGAGACAGGGTCGCGGGAAGCGATGCAGCTGAGCCACAAACAGCTGTAGTAAGTAAGATACTCCGAAACCATCTATTTATGGGCCCACCCATTGCCATGTAAGATACGGAGTCCCAAATCTTGACGCCTGAGATTGCAGGCACGCACGCTATCTGTGTGCACTGCGCTCTCGCGTTCAAGGGCAAGCCCTTTTTTCGGCACTTTGCCCGAGCTCTCCAGGAAGCTGCTTGTTCGCGCAAGGGGGCTCTCTGCAAGCCGGAAGAAATGGCGACTTTCTGCCTCTCTTGAACGCTGTCAGTCCCCTCCCCGGTGCCGCCCTTGGCTGGCCGCTGCGATTGGTGGGGCAGAAGCACTGGGGGAGCCACTAAGCCTATCGTGAGTGTGCGGCCGCCCTCAGGCCCCAAATGCTTCGCTCCTTTGCATGGGCCCAGCACCGCTGTCGACCGGCCTTGACCGTCTGAGCTCTCCATGGTAGGCAACGCTGGATCTATCTGAAACCCCCATCTGCGTCTTTTTCTGTGCCCGCCAACGAGCACCGACTGGGCCAGAATGCGCTCCCTGGAGGAGACAAGGTGAGGAGACTCTTTCCGAGCTCTTCCCCCCCCCCCCCCCACTCCCTCTTCTGTCGTGACTCTTCCGTGTGGCTGACGGGCGGACGTGCTGTGCGTGTACAGGCAGCGATGGAAGGCGACTCTGCAGGGCGGGGACAGCCTGGCCGCGCTGCGGCGGGCCGTGAAGCTCGACGGCCCCGGAAGCCCAAGCCCGTGTGAGGCCGGCTGCCGTTCTGTCTGCTGGAAGGTGAGCAAACAGGCTCTCTTGGCCCGGGCCCGGCCGCCTCGGTCGGACGTGGCTGACCCGGGTTTTGTAGATTTTCTTGCTCTTCCAGGATGCCGTGCCCGGCGACCGGCTTCCGCGGCTGCGCGAGGCCCGGGCCGACTACGGCGGGCTCCGCGACCGCTTTATGCAGTTCATCGAGCACCCGGAGCGGCTCACTGAGCAGACGCTCGATCCGCTGGCCGACGACCCGGAGGTGCGCCCTTTGCTCCGCCATTTTCCTATATATTTTCATCTCTTCTTTTTCATTTCTTCTTTTTCCTCTTCTTTCTCTAGCTGACAGCCAGTCCCCCTGGGATGTCTTCCGGCGCGACGAGGTGGTGCGTGCCGAGATCCTGCAGGACGTCCGGCGGCTGCCCGACGACCCCTTTTACCACGGAGAGCACACGCAGGCGCTCATTCTCAACGTCCTGTTTGTCTACTGCAAGCAGAACCCCGGCGCCGGCGGCTACCGGCAAGGCATGCACGAGCTCCTGGCGCCCATTGTCTACGTCTTGAGCCGCGACGCGGTCGACGCCGGCTCCGCGGAAGCGCTGGCCGGGCCGGCCGACAGCGCCATGGCCGAGATGCTCGACGCGCGCTTTGTCGAGCACGACGCATACGCCCTCTTCTCGGCCGTCATGCAAGAGGCCAAGACCTTTTACGAGATCACCCGGACCGGCGCCGGCGCCGGCAGCAGCAACAGAAACAGCGGCAACGGCAACGGCAGCAGTGCCATCCTTGCACCTCTAGATCCCGCGGCGCCCGGCACCAAGGATGGCGGCGGCGGCGGCGGCGGCGGCGGCGGCGCAGAACACAGCACCATTGTCGAGATGAGCAGGACCATTCACGAGGGGACGCTGTCGCGGATCGACCCCGAGCTGGCCGTCCATCTCACAAGCGTCGAGATTCTCCCCCAGATCTTTCTCATGTAAGGGCGGTTTCCTTCCTCCTCCTCCTCCTCCCCCTCCCCCTTCCCGGCTTGTCCGCACACTACTGACGCACGACTGTCGGTGCAGCCGCTGGATCCGACTGCTCTTTGGCCGGGAATTCTCCTTTGACCAGCAGCTCGTCCTGTGGGACAGCCTCTTCGCCTTTGACCCCAAGCTGCAACTCGTGCCGCTCATCTGCGTGGCCATGCTGCTCCGCATTCGTTGGGAGCGTATGTTTTTTTTTTTTTTTTTTTTTTTTTTTTTTAACTTTTTTTATTGACTTTGTTCTACGCTTCCGTAGAAAGCAGCTAACAAACGCAGTGCTCGAAGCCGACTATGCGGTGGCTCTGCAGGTGCTGCTCAAGTATCCCTCGCCGCCGCCACCGCACGGCCCGCACACCTTTGTCGACGACGCCCTCTTCTTGCGGGAGCATCTGAACACAGCCGGCGGCGCACACCTCATTCTCAAGTACACCGGCCGGGCTCCGGCCCCGATGCTGCCTCACCAGTCGCCGCCGCCGCCGCCGCCGCCTCCTCCGCCTGGCACGAGTGCGTCGCCGCCCACCACGCCCACCCCTGCTGCTGCCCTGGCTGCCGGCCTGGGCCACCTGCGCAACCGCACCCTCTTGGCGGCGGCTAGGTCGTCGCCGCTGCTGTCGCCCAACAGCCAGAGCCCGCTGTCCGCCTCCGCAGCGACGACAACGCAATCGTCGTCGCCGTCGTCGCCGTCGCGCTTCATCCAGGGCGGCCGCGAGAACGTGGAGGCGCTGCTGCAGGGCGCGGCCAAGGGGGTCATGGAGCGCGGCCAGAAGCTAGGCATCAACCAGGCGGTGCGCGACGCCGTCGGCGAGATCCGGCGCAACATGAAGCAGAGCTTCCAGGAGGCGCGGCAGGCCGCCCGGGCCAACGCCAGCGCCGGGACGAGTCCGAGTCCGCGTGCGAGTGCGGGTGCGAACGCAACAAACCCCCGCCGCGTGTATCCTTCCAGCATCATGCCAGGGTCGTATGAGGCTCGTGTGCCGTCGCTGTTTAGTGGCGGCAGCGGCAGCGGCAGCGGCAGCAACGGGAGCAGAGGCGGCGCGCCTGCAGCCACGCAAAGCATGGAGGATGCGCTTGTCGGCCTGGACCGGCGCAACCGGCAGCTGGCCCGCCTGCTCGACGAGGCCGTGACCTCGCTGAAGCTGCTGGTCGTAACGCACGACCCGGAAAAGGACGTGCAGGATGCCGCGACGCCGCCGAAGCCGGACGAGTGGCTGGAGACGGTGGAACTTGCCGTGGCCCGGGTCCAGTTTGTCAAGGTCCACCTCGAGGATACGAGCCTGGCCCTGCCGCCGGACGAAGCGGCGGAGGCGGACGAAGATGCCGCCGCCGCCGCCGCCATGGAACCTCTAGGCGGCGGAGAAAAGCCTCTGGCGCTGATGCCCGCCGCCCGGCTGGACCCGGAGGAGGGGCCTCTCGCAAAGGATCCACTCTCAGCCGCCGCCACGGAGAGAGTCTCGCCACTCCACGCGCCGAGCAAGGCAATGTCGCCGCCGACACAGGTTCCGGCACAGTCACCGCCACAGCCACAGCCAGAGCCACAGCCACAGCCACGGCCGGTCCATCCTCTACCTGCACGATCCACGCTCGCGCAGTCTTCGTTTGCATGGATGCTTGAGCCTGGCGACAAGGCCACGGACCACGGCATCGTCGGCAGCGGCGATGGCAGGGGCGCCGGAGACGCCTCGTCCGGCGGGCTGAATGGTCGGGGCGGCGGCCCGGCGGGGGGCGCGGCCGCCGTCAAGAGAGCCTCTGTTGGGCGCGGCCGCCACGCCTTCTTGTTCGGCGAGGTTGTGAGCACGTCGCCGCTGGGGCCCGGTGGCGGTGGCGGCAGCGGCGATGGTGGAGGCGGCGGCGGCGGGGATCCTCTTGCCGACACCACGGCGGGCCGGTCGGATAGTGTCGTGAGCGGCCCGGTGGTAGCGTCGGACGAGGTTTTCGGCCTGGAGCCGCTCCGGCGCTCCAAGGAAGAGTAAAGGTGTAGTGAGACGGCAGATGAAATGCCACGAGATCGCTGTATTCCGCAATTACCAAAAAGAACCGGCTGTCAGCTATGAAAGAAAGAAATGAACCGAAATGGCGCCTGCAATAATCCAACAACGCCATGCAAACGCCACATAAATCCAAGTCCAATCGTGTGCGTTTCGTAGAGAAAAGAAGAAGAAGAAGAAGAAGAAGGAGAAGAAGAAGAAGAAGGAAAAGAAGGAGAAGAAGAAAAAAAATGACAGGAGAAACAATAAAACGCAAAACATTCACATCAGAGCGCACGTGGCTGTCCGCGCGCGGCGCCGGCCAATGCCCGAGCCCGGAGCGGCGAGGCCGGCGGCGGCAGCGGCAGCAGCTTCTTCCTCGGTGGCGTGCAGCTGCTGGGCCTCGCGGGCGCGGCGGCGGCGGCGGCGGCCGCCGGCCCCCGCGGTGCCGGCCTCCTCGTTGGCCTGCATGTAGTCGGCCCACTTGCGGGCGAGGCGGGCGGCGGCGGGCAGGTTGCCGCGCAGGACGCGCTTGGTGTGCTCGTCGACGGTCATCTGCCAACCGTAGAAGCACTTGAGCGAGATGATCTCGGTGGGGAAGGAGACGGCGCGGGCGTCGCCGGCGTCGCCGGCGGCGGCCGGCTCCGGGCCGGCCGGCAGGATCTCGGCGTTGCGCGAGAGCACCTCGAGCACGCCGGTCCAGTGGACGTTGGGGCAGTCGTAAACGGCCATGGCCAGGCCGGGGCGCGGGCGGGCGGCCGGGTCGCGGGTGCGGGGGGCGCGGGCGCGCACAATGGCGACGGCCTCGGCCAGCACCAGGTCGGAGATGCGGGTGTTGTCCAGGTCGATGCTGCGCAGAGACGGGCTGCAGGCGCGCAGCAGCGGCAGCACGCCGGCGTCGCCCAGGCTCTCGCAGTAGCTGAGCGACAGGTGGGCGAGGCGGGCGGCGCAGGCGGCCTTGGCCAGGTGGTCGGCCAGCAGGCTGTTGGTCAGATGGGCCAGGTCCTCGAGGTCGAGCAGCGCCAGGCGCGGCGTCGTCGGCAGCAGGGGGGCCAGCGCGGCGTCGGTCAGCGCGGCGCAGCCGCTGAGCACGAGGCCCTCGAGCGCGGGCACGCAGTGGGCCAGCGCGGCGACGCCGCGGCTCGTCAGGCGTGCGCAGCGGGCCAGGTCGAGGTGCCGCAGGCGGCGCGGCGGCACCAGCGGCTGGCCCGACAGCAGGTCAAAGGCCGGGTCGCGGCCCTGCACCATGGCCGTCAGCACGGCGTCGGTCAGGCTGTGGCAGCCGCTGAGCTCGAGGCGCTCGAGGCGGTTGGTGCGGAAGAGCGCGTCGGCCAGCGCCGGGTCGGCGTCCAGGCCGCCGATCTCGCGCGCGCGCAGGTCCCGCAGGCCCGCGCAGGCCTCGACCACGGGCACCAGGTCCGCCGCGGCCAGGTTGCGGCACCACGACACGTTGAGCTGCTCGAGCTGCGGGCAGGCCGCGGCCAGGGCCCGGCAGGTGGCCGCGCTGGCGCTCTCGAGGCCGGTCAGGTTGATGTGCACCAGCCGGGGGTTGCGCCGCAGCAGGTTGTCGAGCGTGTGCTGGTCAAAGTGCCGGCAGCCCTCGAGCGTGGCGTGCAGCAGGTTCTGGCAGGCGCGCGCCACCGTGTCGGCGTCCCGCGCCTTTTCCACCTGGATGCAGCCGCGCAGGTTGAGCTCCCGCACAAACGGCCCGGCCGCCGTGATGATTTTGGACAGCGACGCCGCCGGGATCTCGCGGTAAAACTCGGACGCGTCAAACGACGTCCACAGCTGCCCGTCGAGGCACAGCCGGTGGAACTCGCGGTTGACCCCCGACAGTCGCACGAGCTCCTTGGCCTGCAGGAAGCTGAGGATGTGCACCCTGAGCTCGTGCGGCAGCCCGTGCCACAGCGCCAGAAAGCTCTTGCGCCGGCGCCGCGGGGCTGCCGTTGCCGCCGGGGCGGGAAGGCCCAGGTCGATCTTGCGGATGGCCAGGCTGCAGGAGCTGCTGCTTCGGAGGCCGGCGCTGGTCCCGGGACGGCCGGCCGGGTTCAGCAGGCTGGAGAGGCGCGAGGAGGCTGCCGAGGGCGAAGACAGCGGCGATGGCGACGGAGACGGCGACGACGATGCCGGCATCGGCGGGAAGGGGAAGCTGCCGCTACCGCTACCGCTACCGCTGCCGCTGCCGCTGCCGCTGCTGTTGCCGCCGCTGGTGCCGGCGCCGCCGGACGGCGTCGGGGTGTAAGGTGAGGGTGGCACGGCGAGGCTGACGCAGGAGAGGCTGGCGCCCGAGCGGGTGTAAGGCGTGCTGGCGGAACGGGCCCGGCGCGGCTGTGCCAGGAGGCTGGACGAGGAGGACATGCGCGAGAGGCCGCGCAAGAGGCGTTGACGGCCCTTGCGCTTCTGTGGCGGCGCATCCGCGTCGGCCGGCAGCTGTTCCGTCGCCTGATTGTGCTGCTCCTCCTCAATTGTTTCCGGCTGCGTCGTGGGGAGGTCTGGAAACATTATGGTGGCCACGGGGCCGGAAAATGAGGCTTCAGCCATGGCTCGACCGCGAGTAAGAGCAGAGATCTAAGAGAGCCAGTCGTAAAGGCAAGAGGGGGAGCCAGTCGTAGAGGCAAAAGGGAGAACCAGTCGTGGAGGCAAGAGAGAGCCAGTCGTAGAGGCAAGAGAGAGCCAGCCGTAGAATAAAGGTGCGTTGCGAAACGAGACGAAGAGACAAAGACGAAGCGAAGCGAGACCAAACGAGACCAGACCAGAGAAGATATGGCGTGCAACCACCAGGGACTGGCCAATAATAGCGCAAACGGCTTCAATGCGGGCCTGGTCGTCAATCGAATACCTCCAGAAGGGATGGCGTCGGCCGAGTGGCGATGTTGAAAGGGGGGAGAATCCACTGGGGCAACCTCGTCCCAAAGGCTTTGTGGAGAAGACGAGAGCAACAACGGAGAAACACAAGGGGGGCAGGCCGGCTACACACCCATGATGAATACGAGGTAGATGAACCACGACCGACAGAGTGTGAGCAGATGCAGAACGTGATTCCGGCCAGGGTCGAAGAAGTCGAATACGAGAGAAGATCAAAAAGATCCAAGGAGTCAAAAGAGGACGAACTAAACCGCCCAAGAGGAAGAAACAGCGAGAAGCACGGCAGCTCGGCAGCACTGATGACGAGATATAAACAAGAAACAAGAACAAGGTCGACAAAAGACAAACGGGAAGAGGGGGGGAGAGGAGGTGGTGATATACATATATGTGTTTGCACAACCCTGAAAAAAAGGGCCCAAAGAGAGCCCCCAAGTGCCACACAACGCCTCCATTTCCAAAAGAGCCCCGCTTTTCGTGACGGGCTGGTCTGCGAGAGAGCCTATCGCTGCACTATCGCTGCACCCCTCCTCTGGACGCTGCTCCCCCGCTCTTATCGCAGCCACCGAGCGACAGGGGTGTGGCGCGGTCAGCAAACGCCACTGTAGGTATCTTACGGTAGCTTAAGCACTCTTACAGACGCCTGCCAGCTAGCCGGAAACAGAAAGCCCGGAAACACAACGCCCGGAAACAGAAGGCGACGGGTAGACGACAAAGACCACGCAGCAAGCCAACAGCAGCAGCAGCAGCACCACAGTACCGAGAGGGACTCGCAGCACTAGATCAGCCAACAAGCAGCAGGAATCCCGCGTGCAAGATTCCAGGGTCTCGCGCTACGCCTAGCCCCTCTAGCGGCAGAACGGCCGATGCAAGGCGGTGGGATGGCGCCGTCCCAAGGTTGTCTCGGTCTTATCGCAGAACACTATTGGATGGGACAGAAGAGGGCAGCAGACAGCAGGGCCAAGCAGCCAGAACACCCACGCAGGGACGCGTGACGCAAGACAGGTAGCTTCCTGCTACGGGCGCCAAGTCGGCCTGCTTATGCTTGGAAGACTGAAAGTGTATATGTATATATATATATGTATGTCAATAAATGAAGAAGAACAAGATTGAAAATCCAGCCGCGAAATCTCGACGTAACCACACAGACGGGCGCCAAGGCTGCCAAGATGGCGAGGACGACGCGAGAGAGATTGAGTAAGTCACTTTTGAGAGCAAGATATCACACAGTCCATGTATAAATTCAGGAACCCGCGCGTTGGAAGAGCAGCTTCTCTGATACACCGTGCCAATATAGCACGCACTGTACATGCTGCTCTTTTTGCCGGCCCTGCACAGTGTGGCGGTCTATGCACGGTCACGGGGCTTCAGTCTTACTCGCCGTCCCAAAGTGTAGCTTGCATATGCAACATCTTCTTACTAGACTGTGGCCTGCTGACGCTGCTGTCTCTCGCTCGAGTTCGGCGTCGATACTCTGGACAGCAATCGCGTTACTGCTTGCTGGGGTTACGGCATGCGGAACCCCAAGGCAGTCGTAGTTTCCCCCGGAGCGTGCGCCAAACCCCGCCCCAGCCAGCAATATGGGGGGGGAAGGGAAAAAACACGAGCCCACGCCCGGCTGCCCATTTTTTCCAGCCTCCGGGCCGCGTATACGTGCCAGCATTGGCGACGGGGTGACCGCGCAGTTTCGTCTCACCTCTTCTGCACTGTCTGTCTCCTTGCTCCTTCCCGCCGTGCCTGCCCTGCCCTGCTTGGAAGACGGGGCTGACTGCCGCCCTTTACTGGCTGGTTGCTGCTGTTGCTTCCTTCCTTTTTGGCTTCTACTGCCCGAGGACCGGGCTGTTTTTTTTGGCTCCTCTTTTGCTGCCGGCTTTTTTTTCTTTTTTTTTTCTCCTGCTTTTCTGGGCATCTTGCGATCTCGGCCCCTCGACGCACACTTTCTTTTTTCTTTCCAGCGGCGTCTCCCTCGTCCTGTCTGCTCGCCCTCTTTTCCCCCCCTCTCTCACTCCCCACTGAGCGTGCAGATGCGCGCCCTGTGCTTTGCTCGCTAGTATCAGCCAACTTGTTCTTTATTTTTTTTTAAGCGCCCCGGACGTGCAACCCGACAACGTCCACCGACCGCCCTTCTCGTCCGCCACAGCTCCTCCTTTTCAGATTCAGGCAATTCAGCTGCGGTTTTCTTTCCTTTTCCGCGAGCAGGCTCGTCCGCACGACGCAGACCTCGCCCTCCTCCCTCCTCCGCTCCTCCCCCCCCCCCCCCCCCTGTCAAATCCCGGCTTCTCATCAATTATGCTCCATATATATGATGCAGAACCGGAGACTGGTGAGCCTGGCCGGCCGTCTGCTCGTGCCGTTCCTGTCTGCTCACAGCTTTCTCAGGCGACAATGACCTTGACGACACCGCCGCCGCCGCCGCTGCTGCTGCCGCTCAGCGGCCGTCGCTTCCCGACCAGGCGGCCCGCCCGGCCCGCGGCTCGGCCTCTTCGGCCTTCTCGGCCTCCGCCGCCGCTCAGCAACCCCCTCCGCGGCAGCAGCTCGCCCTCCCGCTGCATATCCCCAAGAACCGCAGCACCGGCAACCTGGCCGTGGCCACCGATATCCCGGACAAGGCCCGCTTCCGCTTCTCCTTTGATGCCGGAGCGGCTGCTGCCGAGTATGACGCCCTCGCTCGATCCCCCCTCATGACCGACCATGACCACGGCCTCGGCCTCTCCGGCCTGCGCCGCATCCGCCAGCACACCCCCATCCGCACCCCGACCATGCCGTCCGATCAGGCCTCTCACAGCTCCTCCTCCTTCGCCGCCGGTGGCGCCCTTCCCGGCCTGCCTCGGTCCGTCTCCATGACCACCATGGCCCACTATGCCCACGCCCAGCCAACAGCCTCCTGGCCCTCCCTCTCGCCAGGTTCCTCGTCACCTGCTTTTGTCGAGGACCTGAGCCGCTTCCCCTCCGAGTCTCTCCACTCCTTCTCCTTTGCCCACCAGTCCGAGGAACTCATCTACAACCGCCAAAACGTGCTCAAGCGTTCCGTCGAGTTTTTGAAGGACCGCATGGGCTGGACCGCCGGCTCGCCCAACGCCGCCGCCGCCGCCGCCTTTGCCAGCGCCCAGGCTCGTGCCACCGGCGACGTCGAGACCCAGCATGCCATCGACCTGCTGGCCCGCGCCCAGATCGTCGGTGCCAGCAACCTCCCGAACCCCAACCCGGACCGTGCCTACCTCACCGGGCCGCTCACCGGGCCGCCCGCTTTGTCGGGCGAGAACCTCTTTGACCGTCACTTTATCCCGCGCACCGCCAGCCCCGATCAGATGTCCACCACCGTCAGCCCGTCCTTTGTCCCCTTCCGGTCCTCTGCCGTCTCCGCCGCCGACACGCCGCTGTATGCGAGCCCCATCCTGGAGGGCATCGAGAGCCGCCCGGGCGAGCCCATCTCGCGCATATCGACAAACGACATCCCCATGCTCTCCGCCCTCTCGGGACGCGAGCACAGCTTCTCCACCTCGCCCACTGCTACTGACACCTCGGAGGCGCCAGCACCGGCGCCCCTGGCCCTGGCCCTGGCCACGGACGACTCGACCGGAAGTGCGAGCGTTGCTGCGAGCGCCGCCACCCAGCGGACGATGTCTCCGTCCACGTCGCGCCGCCCGAGCCCGCTGCTCCAGCGCTCCATGACAGACACGGCTCATGTTGCGGTGCATCAAAAGCTGCTGGATTCCATGGTCCAGCCTGTCCTGGACCCGCGGGATGCCCCGGCCGGCTTCAGCGCGCATTCTCCAGCCACACTGTCCGTTCCGCTGGCCGTCCCGGGCAGTGACGTGCGCCCACAAGAGATCACGGTCGGCTCGCCCTCGGCCGTCCTGCAGCCCTTTGCTTCGCCTGCCAGCCTGCCGGGGGGCTTTGGCAACACCGTCCACTCCCACGGCACGCGCTGGGTGCCCGCCGCGCAAGCCATCTTCACCACCGAGGCCAAGCCCCCATGGACGATCCTGGCTGCCAACGACTTGGCCTGTCTGGTCTTTGGCGTCACCAGGGCCGAGGTCCGCAAGATGGGCATCCTCGAGGTCGTCCAGGAAGAGCGCCGTACCTGGCTGGAGAAGAAACTGATGCACACCGGAACCGGACAGGACGTCGATTGGGAGGAGGCCGCCGCTGCTGCTGCCGCTGCCCCCGCTGCTGCTGCCGCTGCCCCCGCTGCCGCTGCCGCCACTCCCGCCGCCACTCCCGCCGTCGAAGTCGCTCAGCCCATCCCTGGCCCGGCCAGCGTCAACACCTCCAGCCTGCTGGGCAGCGCTCGCTCGGGCGGTATCACCGCAAAACTCCTGAGCAAACCAAACTCCCGCTCGCAGACGCCGCGGCGCCAGTCCCCCGCCTCTCCACAGCTGCCCCTTCAGGTTGTGCGACGCGCCACCACCCTTCACAGCGGCGATGGCTCAGCAATCAAGCCCGGCCAGAGCGGCGAGGGCTACTACCACCAGCACCAACACCATCACCAGCACCACTACAACAACAAATCCCGCGGCGTCTTGCTCTGCGGTGACGTCGTGCCCATCCAGAAGCGCAACGGAGCCACCGGTTCGGCCAGCCTGTGGGTGAAGGAAAAGCGCGTGGGCCTTATTTGGGTCCTGGAAGAGATCCACGAGGACGTGGCCACTGTGACGCTGGACGAGGACGGATATGTCAAGGAGCTGACCGGCTCTCTGGGCGCCATCTGGGGCGACGACACGCTGGAGCCCGGCATGGACATTGGCTCGCTGGTCCCGCGCATCCCGCGCCAGGGCATCGATGCCTGGTCCGGCCCGGTCGACTTTGCCGAAGTGAGCCGGCGCAAGTACTACACATGCCGCAACTGCGACCACGTCAACATTCCCGCATCCATCGAGCGCATTCCCGGCCAGCTCGCCCTGCGCGTCTCCAGCTTCCCCCATATTGCCGGCATCATCGTCGTGTCGACGCAGACGCTGGCGATCAAGAGCTCCAACTACGTCTTCTGCAGCGCGCTCTTTGGCTACGACAGGCCCAACGGCATGTCCATCAACCAGCTGCTGCCAGACTTTGACAAGATCCTGCAGGTTCTCGTCGAGGTGGACAATGTGCACATGGTCGACGGCATCGTCGTGCCCGAGCAGAGCTTCCGCAAGGCCTCTGCCTTTTTGTCGCTGCGCGACGGCCGCCCCGACGCCGCCACGGCCTTTCTGCGGCCCGACGCCTTAAAGGCGCGCCACCGCGACGGCTCGCAGCTCAAGATTGACGTGCAAATGCGCGTCGTGCAGAGCGAGAAGCAGGCCAGGATCCAGGAACACCCCGTCTGGGAGGCCAGCGAGGAAGACGACACCGACACCGACACTGCCACACCCACCGCCACCGCCACCGTCACCGCCACCGCAGCCTCGTCTGCCACGAGCGAATCCAACACACCCACCACCTCTGGCGGCGCCTACACTGTCACCCAGTCCGAGATGGTCTATGCGCTCTGGATCACCTATTCTCGGCACCTACATGCCACCCGCAACAACATGGGCGTGGCCTCGCCGCTGCTCTCGGGCACGGCCACGCCGCTGCACCAGCCTTCGCCCGGCCAGACACCCGTTCATACGCCGCTCGAACTGTCACCAGAGACCACCAGGAGCAAGCCGCCTGCACCCGGCAGGACCGACCGCGCCTCGGCAGCCCAGAACTTGACGCGACAGTTGAGGGATGTGGCGCTCAATGCGGCCTCCAAGATTACAGGCATGAAGCGGACACCAACTGGGACAACAGGGACAACAGGGACAACTGGGACAACTGGGACAACTGGGACGGCTGGGACGGCTGGGACGGCTGGGACGGCTGGGACGGCTGGGACGACCGAGACCTCTGAGACGCCTGAAACGCCCACGTCCGGCACGCCCGAAATGCCTGGAACAACAGCAACGGCCACGGACGGTCAGCAGTCCCGCAGCAGTCTCTTGCACCCGCAAACGGCCGCGCGGACACTGTCTCTCAAGACTGACGTTTCTTCGTCCTCCCCGCCAACGGTCAAGGTCACAGACGAGGCAGCCTCGCGGAGGGCAGCCAAAGCCGGCTCTCTCTCGTCGGTGGGCACGACGGTGTCGTCCACCGTCGCCACTGTCGACGGCGCGGCTCCGTCTTCCACGTCCGTCGCATCCGCGCCTGACAGCAAAGGCCAATCGTCTGCCTCTTCCTCGTCCTCTGCCGCTGAAGTGGCACCGTCGAAAAAGACGCTCGGCGATTTTGTCATACTCGAGGAGATGGGCCAGGGCGCGTACGGACAGGTCAAGCTGGCCCAGTACCGGACCACGGGCAAAAAGGTCGTGCTCAAGTACGTGACAAAGCGCCGCATCCTGGTGGACACGTGGACGCGCGACCGCCGCCTGGGCACCGTGCCGCTAGAGATCCACGTGCTGGACTATCTGCGCCGCGACGGTCTGCGCCATCCCAATATTGTCGAGATGGAGGACTTTTTCGAGGACGATGTTAACTACTACATCGAAATGGCGCCCCACGGCCTGCCCGGCATGGACCTGTTTGACTACATTGAGCTGCGTACCAACATGGAGGAATCCGAGTGCCGCAGCATCTTTGTCCAAGTCACCCGCGCCATCCACCACCTGCACACCAAGGCCCTGGTCGTGCACCGCGACATCAAGGACGAGAACGTCATCCTCGACGGCGAGGGAAACATTAAGCTCATCGACTTTGGCAGTGCCGCCTACATCAAGAGCGGGCCTTTTGATGTATTTGTTGGGACCATAGGTATGGGCTTTTTCATGTTTTTTCAGCTTTTTCCTTTTTTTTTGCTCTTCTTTTTTTTTGCTCTTCTTTTCCTTTTGCTCTTCTCTTCTTTCTTCTTTCCTGTTCGGTACGACTGACAAGCAGATTACGCGGCCCCCGAGGTGCTCGAGGGCCGTCCCTATGGCGGTAAGGAACAAGACGTGTGGGCGCTGGGCATTCTTCTGTACACAATCATCTACAAGGAGAACCCCTTTTACAGCATTGACGAGATTATGGACCGCGACTTGCGAGTGCCTTACACGATCAGCGACGACAGCATCGATCTGATTCGCCACATGCTAGACCGCAACGTGCAGCAGCGCTACACCATCAACCAGGTGCTGGAACACCCGTGGTGCCAAATCGAATGAAGCCCGTGCAGGCCCTCCTCCCCCTCCCTCCCCCCACCCCCCGGGCAATTTTGCCGAAAGAGTCACGAAGAATGGCTGAATGCCGAGTTATATATCACTTATCGCTATAGACTGACGAGCCCATACCCAGTGCCGCATGTTGATAGACGCGTTCTTTGCTGCAGAGTATGCTCTTGCTCAGTTTTAGTCTTTTATTGGCCAGATACCCACGATAACGAACACCTCTCAAGGAACAGCGCCCTTTCATCCGCGATAGATTCTCGCTTTTTTTAGTTGCTGTTTCATGTTCCCAACGTTGGCGTTCTATAGGGAAAAAAAGATATTTCATTTTTTCAAGGCAAATACAGAAATGGCTTGCCACAGGGCAATACGCCATTACATGGCAGCAGATTATATAGCCACTTTTTGTTCTCTTGCTTCCTAGAAGCTGCTGGACAGTCTTTTCAAATCCATCGAAGAGGTACGATCTTCGTCCACGTGACAGTGCACGTGCCTCTTAAGCCGAGGCTTCAGCGTCGCATCGTGTAGATCTTGAACGTTCAACTTCTCGCCTGGCTGAGGCGTACAGCTTTCACGCACTGATAACTACAAGGTTATTTTCTCGCAAGGTTCCTTTCAGGTCCCTTTCTTGGACCTTTATCGGAAAGAAGTTCTGCGGCTTCGGCCCTGGCCAGTTTCGGACCAACTTGACCATGACGTTGCAGTTTATATACGTGGCTCGCCACGGGGTAAGACGCTGAGAGATACGGGCGTTTTGGTATCGCGGCATGTGCACTGACGGCCCCCAGTTTCGGTCCAACTGGCTGGTCGACCCGAAATCGGGCAACTACACGGCGTATGTGCGGTCGCCGACGGGCATTGCGGCCGACCCGGAGCTGACGTCCCACGGCGTCTCCCAGGCCGGGGAGCTGGCCGAGCACCTGCTGGGGCTGTCGGCCGGGGGCAGCCAAGGCGGCGGCGCGGCGCTGCCTGCGGTGGAACGCATCTACTGCAGCCCCTTTTACCGCTGCCTGCAGACGGTCAAGCCGTTTGTGGAGCGGGTGCGTGAGCGCGAGGCGGCAGCGGCGGCGGCGGCGGCGGCGGCATCATCAGCGACGGCCGAGAGGAGCCCCAGCACGGTCTACTGCCACCAGGGCCTGGTCGACTGGTTTGGCCCGGCGCCCTTTGAGCACCCGCAGCCGGCGCCGGTGGACCGGCTGCGAGAGCAGTTTTTTCCCTGGATTGCCGAGGAGACGGTGCCGACGAGGACGACGACGACGGCGGCGACGACGGCGACGACGACTACGACGACGCCGGCCGGCACCGCCGCCGCCACGGTGCCGCCGCGGCACGGCGAGACCATGGCGCAGCTGCACGCGCGCGTGGCCGCGACGCTGGCCGAGATTGTGCGCCGGTGCGACGCGGACGGCGTGCGCGCCGTGCTGATCTGCTCGCATGCGGCGCCCATCATTGCCATGGGCCGCGTGCTCACCGGGCAGCTGCCGGCCGACGTGGGGACCGAGGACTTTGGCACGTTTACGTGCGGCCTGAGCGTGTACCGGCGCAGGGCGGCGGCACCGGCGGCGGCGGCGGCGGCACCGGCGGCACCGGCGGCGGCGAGGCAGCAGCCAGACGGCCAGGATCCAAGCCAAGGCCAAGGCCAGGCGGCGCCCCCTCCGGTAGTGCCCTGGGACGACCGCTTCCACACGCTGGCGGCACAGACGTGGACGGGCGGGCGCGGCATCTGCGGCGGCTGGGACTGCGTGGTCAACTGTGACTGCAGCTTCCTCAGCGGCGGCGAGGAACGGGGATGGTGAGTTAAGTCCCCCTTTGTCTTTCTCTCTCTCTCTCCCTCTCTCTCCCTCTTCCTATCCCTCTCCCCTCTTCCTCTCCCTCTCTCTCCCTCTCTCTCCCTCTTTCTATCCCTCCCCCCTCTTCCTCTCCCCCTCTCCCTCTCTCCCCTCCTTGGGCCTGGTGGTCTCGGTCCATGCCGGCAATGTTGAGGATCAGGCAAGTGCTTGTGACTTGAGTTTGCATGGATCGCTATCCCAACAATATGCATGATAGTCACGCACACACACACACATACACACACTCTCTCTCTCTGAACACACCGCCAGATCACAGGGCTAACCAAGCCGCGTCTCCCATCCACTTGGTGGATGCGACTGCGTTGTCCATCTTGTACAGGCGATTCAGCGGTGACGATGAATCCTTTGCGGGTGGGACGCCGCAGCGAGGCCCCGTCGTGGATGCTGGCGTCGAGTTGGGCGTCGTGATCACGGGGCGGTCTGCGGGCCCGACTACGGCATCCGAGCCGCATGGCGGTTCCGATGCCACGACAGCAGGGCAGCTGAGCAGCAAAGAAGCAAAAGGCGGTGGCCACGCCCAAGGCCACGCCAGCAAAGGCTCCCGGCTGTAGAGTCTTGACGGCGGCGGGTCAAGTCAGTTCTGCGTACGATTGTGTGGGGGGGGAGGGGGGGGGGCGAGAATTCGAGGCCTCTAATAGAAGCAAGCAACGGCAGTAAGCCCTAAAGCAAGCCCTGTTGATATTTTGGGACGCAGATTCGCCCTCGCTTGCCAAAGAAGAATGCCAAAACAGAGTGGCCATGGTGGCGATTCCAGCAGTCAATAAAACAGACGCACATTCCATATAGTGAGACATGCATACACACCAATACGGGGGGGCCTCAAGCCGTCTTCGCCACTAGGGCAGGGACCAGTCGGACCAGTGCCGAGAGGAGAGCCGGGCCAGAGCCGGGCAGTATGAGACAGAGGATGAAGAGGAGAGGTCCAGCTGCGACTATTTTCCGTTATCTTTTCATCGCCATTGTTTCTTTTTTGGGGGGTTTTTTTCGTTTTTTTGTTTATTTTTTCCTGTTCCTTTCTATACCATAAGTATAGTTTCCCCCCCCCCCTTCTTTGCTGCTTTCTTTTTCAACTCGGGCCCCATGCCTCCTGAATTTTTCCTGCTCTTCCTGCTGCGGCCCTCTTGTTTTTTTCTCGGCGTAAGTAAGGGGCGCCTAATGCAAGGGAGAACGAAGCAAGCACCGCCGCCACTCGAAGCAGATGACATGTACGTTTTACTGGTGGACAAGTCCCCTCTGCTAGTGTGCAGGAGATGACTCTTTCTGTTGCTGCGTCGGCCAACTGCCTTTGCAGAGAGCAAGAAAGAGAGCCGTCCAGCGACGAGAAGGGCTGGGTGCTCTTTCATCCTAGCCTCTGCATCAGATAAGATGGACAAAAAAGGACGTTTTCTATCTCGAATCGGCCACGTAGCATCGCAGGAGAGGGGGGGGGCAGCGTAGCTCTGATACGTGACCAGACCAGGACGCGCAAACGGCGGACGGCGTGTAGTGCGAGTAGCCACTCTCGTCCAGGGAGAGGAGGGGGATGACGACAGACGCACCTCGTCCAATCATGGCCTCGGAAGAGCGAGCGGCTGTTTCGCATCGGCCGGCGTAGCGCACACATTATGTATGCATGGGTTTACGTACGAGCTCGCCATAGTGTGTGCAGGGTAAAGGAGTAGTACTCCGTACAGGGTGGTCAAACGATAAGTTGGCATGGAAATCTACGGCGCCGAGGCAGAGTGTGGAGGTGGCCAGCCTTTTCGCCCTCCTGGCCATTTGGGTGGTCTACTTACTACATATAGAATAAGTAAACGAGTCCCGCAAAAAGTCCTTGTGCATGCTCCATTGTGATTTTTATGTTATCTGGCCGGGGACTTTTCCTCCCCGGCTTGTCTGCAGTACGACGCCACATCCCGATCCTGACCTCGGAGCATTAATTTCTGCAGGTCAAGGTCAGGTGGGCAGGGGGGGGAGGAGAAGGAGAGGGGCGGAGGAGAAGGAGAGGGGGGGGGGGGGGGAGAGGGGGAGAGAGGGGCTCGGCTCGTGGAAAGCACAGAGGACAAATCTGACGCCGTCCAGCTGGGCCACCAGGCCGTGTGCATACGGAGTATATGTCCTGTGCATATTTTTACGACAAATGTAAGACACCCACGCCGCACAGACACGCAGGGCCTCCCTCCTCGGGCCCCATTGTAACGACGGAGGGCGAGAGCGGCTAGCCCCGAGGCAGCATAGATCGACAGCGAGAGCGCAAGAAGCCGCAGAGGGCGTGGGCAAAGGGCAAAAGAGAGAGAGAGAGAGAGAGAGGATGTGTTGCAGACCTGCAGCTGGGCCTGCACAGAGGCTGTCTGGAAAAGTCTCGGAGCCCGAGGGAGGACTGCATGAAGATTTTTCTTTTTCGTCTTTTTTGTTTTCTTTTTTGTCTATTTTCTTTCTTTTTCTTTCTTTCTTTTTCAAATTCTGTTCATCGCACGACGCATCGTCAGTTTACTCACAATGACATCTCCGGATCGCTCGCTTCGGCAGCTGGGGGACGTGCGCGGACTGAATGTCGGCCGGGCGACAAGACAGCACGGATTTTATGTACGCGTATAAAATAAAGAAGTTATCTTCGGAATACGCTGATGCCGAGTACGAGAGCGCGCTAGCAGGCAGGCGACATGGTTGGCTGGGTGGTCCCGATCGGCTGGGACGGCAAGTGCGGGTGGTTCCCCGGACTCTTGCGACTGGCTGGGTCGCTCTCCAGTGCCCCACCTGGCTTTTCAGGTCGCTCTGAGCATCCCAGACGGCTAGTTTGAGGACCTGTCATTTTTTATTTGGTGTTTGGGGCCTTTGGGGGTTGAGAGCAGTCCGAGCCGAGATGATAAGCACTATTTTGGGGGGTGTTTTTTGTGGTCTGTGTGTGCCGTGTCCCGCACCGGGGCGTTGGGTGTATCTTTTTTTTATTTTTTATTTTTTATTTTTTATTTTTTATTTTTTATTTTTTATTTTTTATTTTTTATTTTTTATTTTTTATTTTTTATTTTTTATTTTTTATTTTTTATTTTTTATTTTGCTGCGGGACGACGTACGAGTATATCGCCCACAATTCTGCCCGTGCTAGAAGCTTCGTCGCGTTTCCCGGTTCCCGCGTTTGCTGCATGCTGCAAAGCGAATGGAAAGCGAATGCAAAGTGCTTTTTGGATGACGACAGAGGCGGACTTGCTTCCGCACATGTGCGCGTGGTTACATCGCTGCATTTCATCTTGCCCCTCTACAAGATACGAGTAGTACTTGTGTCGCAGCTTCTTTTTCAGCTCGCCCGCCCTGCTAGGCCGCGCCCCCTTCGGGATGTGACACTGCCATGTCGTGCGGTACCCTTGTGCCATCGTATTGACACCATACAATGCAACGGCACTCGAGGTTATTTTACATTGCATACCCAGAGGAATGGAAGCGAGCTGGCGCTATCAAAAGAGACGCACACACATGTAGAAAAAAAGAAGACATTATGGAAAGAAAACACAATATTGAAAATACAAAATAGAAAATACAAAATAGAAAATAGAAAAAAATAGGGCAAGAGTCACAACTCAGTTTCTGCAGGCGTGACCTGGCTGTGGGACTCGAAAGAAGCGCCGTCTCCTCGCCGGCTGAAGATCACAGGCCACCCGGCCCGGCGCCAAAAAGAACAAGCCCAAAAAAACCACAGTGAGCTGGTGTTTGGGTGGGTGGAGACCTCTGCCGGGTGAGCCAGGGCTATCGTTAGCAGCGGTGGAGACACGGCTGCTGCCAGGAAATCAAAAAAAAAGTTGAGACGGACCTGATACAAGTACTTTGGATAAGATGGAGAGACATGGGACGGGACCAACGGCCCCACGAGTAAGATAGCCAGCCTGCAGCGGAGCCACGAGCAAGTAATCAATCGCCAGCCTGCGGCGGCGGCGGCGGCGGCGGCGGCGGCGGCGGCGGAACATCAGGCCACCCAGCGCGAGAGAAGCAAGGGGAGCAACCTGGTGTGTCTACTTTGTCGACTCCGTATGCAGGAGCAGCACCCGGAGAGAGGCCACGGAGGCCAAGGCGGGGCCGGCCGGGTTGCCGCTCGAGCATAATATGCTTCGATATGGCTTTAGCTCGGGGACGAAGGTGTACGTCGTGGGACTGTGCAAGATAGGTACGGAGTACGAGGGTGAAGAGAGAGGCAACGGAGTACGAGGGTGAAGAGAAGAGGCGCGGTGATGCCGGTAGGCCCCCCTGTACAGCGTGCAGGGCTAGGCTGCACTAGCGGTGGCAGATGGGGGCGGCCGTCCAGGGCGGTGGGCTCGCCCGAAACCAAGATAGCGCGAGAGGCCGCTGGAAACCGGTTCCGTGCAGGTGCTTGCAGAAAGGTAAACTGGCGGGCACGAGAGGAGATGCAACTCGAGGGCTGGGATGAAATGCAAATTCAGTGCTGGGTCTGCTGGTCTGGTGGTCTGCTGGGTCTGCTGGTCTGCTGGGATGCTCAAGTCTGATTTCAGTGCTGACTGCTAATTCTCCTGTCTGCCAGAAAGCTCGACAACGCAATGCTGAGAGCGCAATGGCCCCGCGACGCGGGAGCGGGAGTCCTAGGCAGGATCGCTTGACCGGTTGATCAACGGACCGGACCAAAGCCTGGCGAGCGAACAGACCTTCTTTGCCGCAACAACGACGTATGTGTATTGCGAGGCCCCTGCACGTGCTCCGACGCTCGGGGCCTATCGGGAATTTGCTGCTGGTCGGCGACTACGGGCCCCACCCTCTCTCGAGTCTGCACCAGCCAACGGGGACAAAAAAACTGGGCATGCAAGGGAAGGCGTGGCTTATTGCCGGCTCTCCCTTGGCGCAGTAGCGGGCACCAGCGCCAGGAACAAACGAGCTGCGGTAGCCAAGCAGGCCAGCCGGGGTCAGCCCGAGCGCTAACACCCGCAGATTTGGGTTCTCTGCGTGCGTCGTGATTTGAGTTGCTTGTGCGTCTGCGCTGGAGGGTGGTCTGTTTGCCCTGGTGTTTTGCTGTTTGCCCTGGTGTATTGCTGTTTGCTCTGGTGGTTGGGTTGTGCATTCCTGGTGCAACCTTCTTGTGGGTTCTGGTGCTTCTGCAATCGACTGTCGCCTGTTTGGACCTGCCGTTTTGGTTGCCTGCTTCCTGCCTTCCCCCTCTGCCGTGCACTCCGTACGCACCTTCCGGCCCCCGCCTGGTGATCCCCCCCCCTCCCTGCCCAGGGTACGTATCTTTTGCTCCGTAGATACCAGTCTCGACGTGCGTGTCATGATCCTGTCATGATCCTGGGAGAACGAGAACCAACAAGGCGACACACGCAGGACCCAGGGCCGCGATAGCTGCTCTTGCGTGCTGCGCCATCATTGCGACCCCCGATCATCCCCACGTTCCATCAGACCGTTCGGCCGATCTCCTCCTGAGGGCTCGGCCGGGGGCATGCAGACGACCGAGAAAGACGGCCGCTCCGCGCTTTCGGGTCTGCCTCCTGCCCTTTCTCGGTCCTTCTGCTCCTCCCTCTCCTCGCCTCGCCTCCTCTCTTCGTCTCCCCTCCTGTCCTCTCCTCGTCTCCCCTCGCCTCCTCTCCTCGTCTCTCCTCGTCTCCCCTCGTCTCCCCTCGTCTCCCCTCGTCTCCTCTCCCCTCTCCGCTTCGCCCTGCCTCTGGATGCAGCGGCTTGATTCCGCGACAACGAGCACCCATGTTTTCGGTGAAGCTTTTAATCTCTTACGCTCTTCCGCTGCAGCCCTCAGCTGGCTCACCCCCCCCCCCCCCGGTCTTTTTGTTTGATGAGCGCGCCTCCTCCATGATCAGGCCTCTCTCTCTCTGTCCGATCTACCCTTCCCACCCAATTCACCCCCCTCCCCCCTACCCCCCCCCCCCTCCCACCCAGCCTTTTGGTGGACTCAATTCTCTCGGCATTGTGCTCCAGCTAATCTAGCACATTTATTCACAAGCCGAGTCGCCTCGATGATAGCATGTCTGATTGTCAGTCGCACGCTTGCCCGCCCGCATCTATTTTATATTCCGGCCCGCCCGTCGCTCCCTTTCCTCGAGCCGTTTAAACTCTGTGGTGTTCTCGTTCTGTCCATTTTTGCTTTTGGGTTTGTCTTGTGCCATTGATCCCTCTCCTTCTTGTCTTTGCTGTCTGCTCTGCTCCACTCTCCACGTTGGCCAGCATTCCTCGCGTCCTGTTGTTGTCTTGTGTTGATTGTCCTGTTGATTGCCCTCCCTTGAGAGACGGGAAGGGATCTCTGCTCTGCTCTGCTCTGCTCTGCCGTGCTTTTTTCCTGCCCTGTCCGCTCTGCCTTGACTGCCCTGCCCTGCCCTGCCCTGCCCTGCCCTGCCCTGCCCTGCACCATGACCATGAAGAAAACGCCAGTCTCGGGCGCCGCCCGCGGCAGCCTGCGCCACTGCCACCGCCCGCACGACGGCCTGGCCCTGAAGCGTAGCGGCGCCCTGCGTGCCATCCGCCTGGCCGCCGCCCGGCTGGAGAGGAAGGAGTGGCAGAAAAAGAACAAGCTCGACAGCCTCAGGGCGGTCGAGAACGACAAGGGCTCCGACACCACCACCACCACCACCACCAGCTTGGCTGCCAGTCTGGCCGAGCACTACGAGCAGCTCCGCGAGGCCACGCTGGACGAGCACTATGCTGCTGCCGCCGCCGCCTCCGGCCAGGACTCCGGCCAGGGCTCCGGCCAGGGCTCCGGCCAGGGCTCCGGCCCCGCCGACGACCCGCTGCCGCAGCCCGAGGCCGCCGCCGAGGAGGCGTCCTGCGAGGAGCTCGCCCGCATCATCGGCACAGACTTCCACGAGGACGACCGCATGGCTGCCGGCATCCTGATCTCGCTCTTTGAGACCGGCCTGCTGAGCCACGCCCAGCTGTGTCGCCTGCTCGGCGCCTGCGCCCTGCTGGCCCGCTGCGGCCGCTGCTCGCGTCTCGCCGACGCCTACCCATCGCCGCCTCTGCCGCCCATGGTAGACGGTGAGTTCTTTCCTCTCTCTCTCTCTCTCCGTTTTTCTCACTCTCTTCCCCCCCCCCCCCCCCATCTCCATCGCTGACAAGACAGCCGCCCCGCGAGAGCCAGCTCCCACCGAGGTCGTCCTGCCCAGCATGCAGCAAACAAACATTATGCTGGAGAGCTGGCACTCGGAGAGCGAGACAAGCACCCGCCACCGCAGCCACCGCCGCCGCCCCCTCTGCCGCCACGACGACTCGGCCATGGACGTGGACGCCGACCACTACCCCTCCACGCCGGCCCTGTCGCCCAGCCTGAGCAGCAGCACCCGCTCCTCGGTCTCCTTTGAGTCCTGCGCCTCCGCCGCCTCGCCGTCGCATCATCTTCCACCGCCCGCCTTTAGGGAGCGCAGCAGCTTCAGCAGCAGCTTCGGCAGCAACCACGCCCTGGACGACTTCCACTCGCCCTTTGCCAGCTACGAGCGCAATTACTTTCCCTCCTCGTGCAGCCGCAGCACCGCCATTACCCACGGCATCGCCACCGCCGCCTACAACACCACCACGGGCCCGGACCCCGTCCACGCCGTCGGCTCGCTGCTCTCGCCACCGCCATCGTCATCGTCATCCTCCTCATTCTCCTCTTCTTCCTCCTCATCCTCCTCCTCCTCCTCCACCTCCTCCTCCTCAGCGGCCCGCCGAACCGGCAACCACAGCAACAGGGCGGACAATATTGCCACCACCGTGGTGACACTGCCGCCCATGGATGCCCCGTGTGAGCCCCTGACTCCCGTGTCACCGTTCACGCTTCCCTCGGGATTCGGTGCCGGGGCCGGGCGGGTTTCTTCTTCTTCTTCTGTGCAGCCGCACCGGCCTGCGGACCTGCCCACGGCCGCCCGGCTTCCCGGGCTGATGGCCATGGCGCCCGGCAGCGGCAGCGGCAAAAAGACAAGAAACAGCGGCAGCGGCAGCGGCAGCGGCAGCGGCAGCCACGCGCCCGGTGGCAAGCCGCACTGCAACGTCAAGTACGAGACGGCCGAGCTGGACTTTATCATGTACCAGCGCTGCAGCAAGAACCGCGCGTGGGACGACGTCACGGCCGCCTTCAACGCGGCGCTGCCGCACCTGCGCCAGTACGCCGAGATGGACTACACCTACTTTGGCTGCGTCGTCGACACCAAGATGGCCCTCGACCGCTTCCGCCCGCGCCCGGAGCGCACCACCTCGGGCCTGCAGGCCTCCTATTACCGCCAGCGCCTGGCCCTGCCGCTGCTCGACGAGGCCGGCCGTCTGGTCTTTGACCAGAAGACCGGCAAGCAGGTCTTCACCATGGTCATGGTGCGCGACGACAAGAGCCGCAAGCGCATGCGCATGAACCTCTGCGCGCAGGCCACCGGCGCCGGTGCCGGGACCGGGACCGGGACCGGGACTGGGTCCGGGACTGGGTCCGGGTCCAGAGCGGGGGCCGCTTCCGGCCCGGGTGCCATGGGGCCCGACGACGGCCGCGTCCACCTGGTGCTCTACTTTCCCGAGCGCGTCGTCTACTACGACTACTGGTTTGTCTCTGCCGAGGACAAGGAACTGGCCCGCCAGCGAGGTATGCTCCCTCTTGTCTTTCTCTCCCGTTTCCCATTCTCTTTCGTCGGCATTCCTCTCCCGTGTCCTCATTCTAACAAACAGCCCATGAACGCAACCTGCAGCGCGCCCAGCACGGCATGCCGCCGTGGCACCCCGGCTGCGACGACCCCGAAACCGGCATCCTGCTTAACAGCAAGGACTGACGAGGCCGCGCTCCAGTGTATGACCCTCACGAGCCACGAGTGTTTCGCGTTGCTTTCTTTTTTTTGCAGTATTGAATTTTTTTGCCCTATTATGCAAGTCGTCGGTATCCGTTCCTTTATTCAGTTATATTCCCCTTTTGTTCCTTGGGGTGGCTCATGTCTGGGGCGGTTTATTTTTTTTTGTTTTTTTTTAACCAATTTTTTTGCACATGCCTGAGGAGGCTGCACAGCTTGTCTCGTTTGTCTCTGTTTGCCTCTGCTGTTTATCATGATGTGCGGGAGGATGTACGATAGACGAAGTAACGGTGCACGAAGTTGAATTCACAAAAAGTAAACGCCCCCTAAAGGAGAAAACAAAAATGCGACGCTAACCACTTCTGTAAAGTTTCTCCATGTAATTTTCTTAGAAATGTATAACGCTAAACCACTTCTGTAATATTTCTCCACCTAATTTTTTTCAAAACCAGCTCTGTCACGTGCCTGATTACCACTTGTTGAAAACTACAAAAACCGTGGCAATATCGTAGTTATATAAACGCGGGAAATTGGAAAAAAAAGGGCATATCTTACCCTTCCAGCCCTTTGTACGGGCTGGTTAATAGCAGCAATTAGGAACGTGACAGAGCTGGTTTTGAAAAAAAATTAAGTGGAGAAACTTTACAGAAGTGGTTTAGCGTCGCATTTTTCTTTTACCTGTTCCGTTAAGTTAAAAGTACTTGTAGTCACGTGCCAGATCACATGATGATAAGCAATCACCCCACGTTGTACTTTACCCCTCGGGAAAAAAACTGAGCTCAAAAGCTCTCCCCCTCCCCCCCCCCCCCTTCTACCGGTTCAAACGAACAGAGAGCTGCAAAGCAAAGCATGGCCAGCACAAAGTTTGACAGCCTGAGCGAGGCCCTCAAGGCGGCCGACTTCAAGGCCCTGGAGCCGCGGTTCCTGGAGCTGGAGAAGATCCTGACGCTGCGGACGTTTCTGGGCGGCAACGCGTTCAGCAAGGACGACGAAAACGCGTGGCTGGCGATCCGCAGCAACAAAGTCGGCATCCCGGTGGTGCGCCGGGGGGCGTTTGTCAACGTCAAGCGCTGGTTCGAGTACGTCGAGGCGGCGCACCCGGAGATCCAGGCGGGCATCATGGAGGCGCAGAAGAAGGAGAAGGAGAAGCGCGCGGCGGCCAGCAAGGCCGGCGGCAGCTACAACATTGGGCTCAAGGACACGGAGAACGGCGTGGTGACGCGCTTCCCGCCGGAGCCATCGTGAGTCAGCCGTGCCACGGGAAGCAGTGAACAAGTGAATGAAAAGGCGTGACTGACGGACCCCCCCCCCCCCCCCTCTCTTGCCAGAGGCTACCTGCACATTGGCCACGCCAAGGCGGTGTTCCTCAATGACTACTTTGCGCACGAGGCCTTCCCGGGCAAGCTGATTGTGCGGTTCGACGACACCAACCCGACGCGGGAGAACGCCGAGTTTGAGCAGTCGATCCTGGAGGACGTCGGCTTCCTGGGCGTCAAGCCGGACCAGGTGACGTACACGAGCGACTACTTTGAGCAGCTGTACGAGGTGGCGGAGCAGATGGTGCGCGACGGCAACGCGTACGCCGACGACACGGACCCGGAAGTGCAGAAGGAGGACCGGCGCAACCGGCTGCCGAGCAAGCGGCGCGACCGGCCGGCGGCCGAGAGCCTGGCGCTGTTCCGCGAGATGAAGGCCGGCACGGAGCTGGGCCGCAAGCACTGCCTGCGCGCGCGCATGATCTACGACTCGCTCAACGGCGCGATGCGCGACCCGGTGCTGTACCGCTTCCCCAACTTCAAGGACGCGGCGCCGGCGCCGCACCACCGCACCGGCTGGACCTGGCACATCTACCCGACCTACGACTTTGCCTGCCCGGTCGTCGACAGCCTCGAGGGCGTCACGCACGCGCTGCGCACGACCGAGTACGCCGACCGCAACGAGCAGTACCACTGGTTCTTCCGCACGCTGCGCATCCGCCCGGTGCACCTGTGGGAGTTTGCGCGCATCAACTTTACCCGCACCTTTCTGTCCAAGCGCAAGCTGACAAAGGTGGTCGACTCGCACCTCGTGGCCGGCTGGGACGACCCGCGCATGCCCACGGTGCGCGGCATCCTGCGCCGCGGCATGACCGTGCCGGCCCTGCGCGAGTTCATGCTCAAGCAGGGCCCCAGCCGCAACGTCGTGCTCATGGACTGGTCGCTGCTGTGGTCCACCAACAAAAAGGCCATTGACCCCGTCGCCCCGCGCCACACCGCCGTCGCCGCCGCCGCCGCCGTGCCCGCCACCCTGGCCGGCGGCCCGGCCGCGCCCTACGCCGAGCCCAAGCCCAAGCACCCCAAGAACCCGGCCGTCGGCTCCAAGGCCGTCACCTTTGCCAGCCGCATCCTGCTCGACCAGGAGGACGCCGCCGCGCTGGCCGAGGGCGAGGAGATCACCCTGATGACCTGGGGCAACGCCATTGTCACGCGCATCCACAAGGACGCCGCCGCCGGCGCCGTCACCGCCCTGGACCTGCAGCTGCACCTCGACGGCGACTTCCGCAAGACCGAAAAGAAGATCACCTGGCTGGCCGCCGACGGCTGCACCCTCGTGCCCGCCGAGCTGTGGGAGTTTGACTACCTCTTGACCAAGGACAGCCTCGACAAGACCGACGAGCTCGACGACTTTCTCAACCCCACCACCGCCGCCAAGACCGACGCCCTGCTCGACGCCAACACCGCCGCCCTGCAGGAGAACGACATTATCCAGCTCGAGCGCAAGGGCTTCTACCGCGTCGACAAGGCCCCGGGCGCCGGGCCCGACGGCAAGGCCGTGCTGTTCAAGATCCCCACCGGCGGCAAGGACTAAAAAGTCTCATCCACCACGCTGTCTTGTACAGAGAGAGAGAGAGCTTGATCTTTTTTACCTGCGCCATTGTGACTTGCGTGGTACACAGTGTAATTGACTACATTGCTCGCTGCTGCTCCTACTGCACGCCCTCCTTGACTGCCTTGTCCTCCTCCTCGTCCGAGAACTGCTCCAGGTCCGACGCGTTGCCCGTCTGGTAATGGTACGGGTCCCGGTCGAACTCGTCGTCCGATGCCACCTCGTCCTCGGGGTAGTCGTGCGTGTAGTAGTTTTCGGCTGCACATGTCAGTACACCCACCCGCCTCCATCATCTTGCTTGATAAAAGAACCAGAGACCCGCAAGGACCGCTCACCGTTCTCGTCGTCGTCGTCGTCGTACTCCTCCTCGCTCTCGTCCTCGGCGCCGTAGAAAAACTCCATGTCCGGCTCCGTGTCGAACACGAGCAGCCCGAGGTTGCCGGGCGCCGCGCTGGCCGCCTGGTGCGCTTCGTGGCCCGGCACACGCACATATGTCTCCGTGACGTAGTCGTCGTCGTCGTCGTCGTCGTCGGCGTCATCATCCTCGTCGTCGTTATCGTCGTCCTTGTCATTGTCGTTGTCGTCTTCGCCGGCGTTGTTGTTGTTGTTGTTGCCATTGCCTTCGCCGATGCCGCCTGTACCGTGCTCGTCGGCGCCACCGCGCTCGGCATACCGCGCCACCGGCTTCGGCTTGAACTTGGCGTACGCCGCCCTCCGCCGCTCCGCCCGCGCCCGGTCCATGTCCTCGGCTGCTGCCGCAGCCGGCACCGCCGCCGCCGCCACCGCCGCCGCCGCGCCCGGCCGGTTGTGTCCCATGCGCGCCAGGTTGTGCCCGATGATCTCGAGCGTGTACGCGTGCATGTCGCGCGTGAGCCGCTCCATGTCCGTGTCCCAGCGCCGCTGGAGGACCGACGGCGGCAGCGACGGAGCCGGCACGTCGCCGCCGCCGCCAGTCGCGCCCTCTGTGCGCTCCGACGGCGTCGACGCTCCCAAGGACGCCTGGCTGGCCTCCCGTCGGGGTCCGCGCCAGCCCGGTCGCTTGGGGAGAGGAAGCGCAGCAGCCGCCGGGTCGGCGTCGGCGTCGGCGTCGGCGTCGGCGTCGGCAGCAGCCCGAAGAAGCTGCCGTGACGACGACGGATCCCTGCCGCCCTCGACGGGCTGCGGCAGGCTGGCCTGTTGCGCCGCGTCTCTGCTGTCGTGCTGCTGCCTCTGCTGCTGCTGCTGCTGCTGCTTCTGCGTGCGCCGCCGCTTGCTGCGCTCCACAAACACCGCCGCCGGCACGGCCATGGCCGGCGCCGACCCGGTCAAGCCGACCGCGCCCATCCTGGGCCGCTTGCGGATGCCCGCCGCGCCCGCCACGCCCAGCACGGAGCTCCCGCTGCTGCTGCTGCTGGCCGCCGCTGCAACCAGCAGCGACTCGCGCGACAGGTGGAAGCGCCGAGGCTCGACGGCCGGGAGCGGCCGCTGCTGCTGCTGCTGCTGCTGCTGCTGCTGCTGCTGCTGCTGCTTCGAGAAGCCAGAGAGTGACCCCGATGCCTTGGCCGAGGCCCGTCCGGCTGCTGCTGTGGTCGGAGATGTCGCTGCAGTGGTCGGTCCCGTCGCCGCCGCCCGCTTGTTGGGGCTTGGTGCGCCGTCCTCCGCTCTGGACGAGCGGATCGTCGGCGGCCGCCCGGCTGCGTGGCTCGCCTCCGCCTCGCGGGCTGCCGCCGCCGCAGCCAGCGCTGCGGCCTCCTCCGGGTCGTGGCGTCGATACATAAAGGCATCGCCGCGGTGGCGCTTGGTGTTGTGCTCGATCCCTGACCCGTGCCGCTCATTGTCAGCACCAGATGGACGAAAACTGGCCACTCGGACAAGAACCGCAAAGATGATGGGGGGGGCGGAAGGGGCACACTTACGCAGAAACGAAGGGACCGGACTCTCTTCCGTCCGCTTGCGCTTGACATGGATAACCTGCGGCGGCAGCGACATGGTGGGCGCGATGTCGTTGTCGTGGATAAGGGGCGGAAATCGCAATTGCGTATCTTACTTGGCAACGACGGGCCGTAGAAAACGGGAAAAAAAGAAGCTCGAGGCGGACCCACTTTTATTGACTCGGCCCCGCTGGCTTTCACAGATCAAGACACTTTGTATATATGTATAACTATAACTATTAAGTAGGCTTCCACGACAAATCTTCACTTCATTAACGAGCGTTGCTATGCATGCTAAAGTCATACCCATACTTGTACAACCAGAAATGCACTGCTTGCCCACGCGCCATACATTCCATGCCCTGCTCAGGGCTCTGCCAAGCCATGCCTCTCTCCATCATTAGTCTCACGACCGACGCCAGCGGAACAGCTTCTGGAGCAGCACGCCAATCCAGTCCACAAAGACAAGACGGATGAACGCAGCAATCCAGTTCGGCGACTCGGCCACCCCGGTCTTAGCCGAGCGGTACGACGCCGAAGTTGTGCTCCGCTGTTGTTCGCGTGTCCCGCTGGGTGCTGGCGCCAGGTTCTCTGCACCCGCCGAGTCGACGCTCTCGGGCTCGTGCACCGCAGGCTCAGGCTCTGCGTTTTCTTCAGCTGCCACATGCGGTGCTTCTGGGGCTTCTGGCGCCTTGAGCGATGCGGTGGCGTCTTGGATCTCTGCATCCTCCACCACCGTTTCCGGCGCCTTGAGCGATGCGGTGGCGTCCTGGATCTCTGCATCCTCCACCACCGTTTCCGGCGCTTTGAGCGATTCTGTGGCGTCTTGGATCTCTGCGTCCTCCACCCCCCTTTCTGGCTCCTTTGGCGATGTGGTGGCGTCCTGGATCTCTGCATCCTCCACCACCGTTTCCGGCGCTTTGAGCGATGCTGTGGCGTCTTGGACCTCTGCGTCCTCCACCCCCGCTTCTTCAAAGATACAGTGCAGTGGCATCGAGGGCCCAACGGAATCCAGACTGCCTCTGCCCAGCGAGTTTCGCTGGTGGTCGGCTCGCTTGCCAGAGCGCGGGCTGGTGGCAGAGAGGCTCGGGCTCGCATTCGGAGAGAGGGAGAACCCGCCTAGGCCCGAGTCAATCGATCCTGCCCGTCCCGAGGTGATCACGGGCGACTGCGGCACTCCGTCAAACGACGCCCGGTCTTCGTCGAGATCCGTCTTGATCGACTCCACTGTCTTCCAAATGTTTTGTTTGCTCGACGGAAACTTCTCGAGCGCCGGATCATTGACATCGACCACTGCGTCTTCGCCGGCGCCTTGCGCCTCAGAGACGTCGTGGGACGTCGAAGGCGATGATGCATCTTGCGAGCGTGGCTGTTCCTCGAATGGAATGGCGAGCTCGTACGCAAACATGGGAGCGGCTTCCTCCTGGGCGTCGCCCAGACTCAGTCCCGGGTTTTCATGGGCGAATTCAGGGCCCATGTCGTTCTGCGAGAGACAACACCGGTCAGTCTGCCAACTCTCACCGCCACGTGTGTGTGTGAGCACGACAAAGGTCTCTTACCGCGCCATATTCAAGACCAAGGTCGTAAGCTGGAGAAGCGACCTCGGAAGCCGCCGCCGCCGCCGAGCCGAGATGGTCCTCTCCCTTCCCTGCATTTGCAAACGGCCCCTGGCTGTCGCGGCCCCCGGCCCCCTCTGCCCCCTCCGCCCCGTCTGCCACTTGTAGGCATTTTTCCGGAGGAGGCGTCGGCGGTGCTTCGGCAACAGCAATGGCCCGTGTATGCATCACGTTGTTTCGGTTCCCCATGTCGTCGGTGGCTAAGACATGTCAGTGTCCTGAACTCGGCACGGGCCATCTGCTCGGCAACTCACCGGTAGGCTTCTGTTCGTCGACAATCCACCAGTCACTCAGCCCGACGCGGAATTTATACTGGAAGCTCGATCCGGGCCCAACGTGCACGGCCTTTGTGAACACATGCTGGCCGCTGGGACCCTCTGCGTGGTCCATTTCCTGCGGAACCCATGGAGGGTTGGAGAAGGAACCGGCAACAAACAGCGGTGGATGGATGCTGTCGGACACATAGGTTATGTCCACCAAAGCATCGTCCATGGCTCCCATTTTGGTCTTGCGAGCCAGGCTCTCCTCAAGGGCACTACCGGACTGTGGTCAATCAGCCAGCTGAAGCACAACCAATCAAGGGGACAAGCACATTGGTATCCGTCAAGAGCGGCAAAAGCAAAGAAAATTTGAACCTCAAAAAGAAAAGATGGCAGGTGCACAGAGGAGTTGGGTCAAACGTGATAAGGGATCGGGAACGAGGGCATGAGGGGGTTGGTGCTTGGCCGGTGGCGAATCGGAACCGGATTCGGGCAGCGTGCCGCAACCCTCCGCAAAACGCCCAAAAACAGCAAAGTACATACCAGTCTAGAGCGAATCTAAGCGTTCCTCGCTGTGACGTCGACGGCGTTTTGGTCGTCGATCTGTCTAATAAGGACCAACGGCCGTAGCAAGACAGCCACTAACAGAGGAGGATAAATCTGGGGAGTCAAGGGCATGCAGGACGAGGAGGCGAGTAGTAGGTGGGTTTATAGGAGGAGGGCGAGGAAGGAGTATCGCAAGGCTCGAGGAGACGGATGTATTGACGAGGAGGAATTGAGGATGCAAGAGCTCTGCGTACACGTATTAACACGTATGCATTTTTGGTGGTCTGACAACAGCATGTGAAAGGACCCATTTTGGAACTGCAATGCGGTAGGCACGCGGTTTGCCCACCCGACTTGGGGGGTCACGCTTTCCTGCGGAAGCCGTCCTAGGCGTCCGGAACCAAAGTAGCGGTATCTCTGGACGCGAGATGCTGCCCATGAACAAAAGAGAGTTTTGATACCCAAGCGGTGTCACAGGCGCCACAGCGGGCACAAAGTTTTGTAAGATTTACAAGTATCGTAAGATACATTGAGAGTTCATCGAGCCGGGCAGTGTTTTGATTGTCCCACAGCATCTCACACGCCCTACGTGCAACAGTGACAATTTGCACTGAAATGCAAGTGTCTACTACGAGAATCAGGAAAACATAACCCCCGCTCTCGCTGCCGCTCTCGTCGCCGCTTATCCGTTACTATTACCGTTACTATGGTGCTTTCGCTGCCGCCACTATTATTACCGCCGCCGTTACCGCTGCTGTAAAAAAAAGTGCGGTGGTAAAATGCGACCGCCCGGAAGCGTGGTTACAATTTTCCGATTTTGTTGGCGCTACTTGTATTCTAGTGGCACTTGCACCAACTCGCACGGATGTAAGACTGTGGGAATATCCTAAAACACCGCCCGGTTAGCCAGCCATTTAAAACTGCCCCGTCAGACCAACTCTAAATATTTACGACACCCCCCCGTGGCGGAAGCTAAAACAGCGGGCGCCGCTGCTGCTTCCTTGCCGACTTCCGAGAGTTTTCTCCAAAAAATGTAGCTGCCACGACCCCTTACTCTCCATTACCACTACCGCGTCTCTTTTGAAAGTCGAAAAACGACTTGCCCATCATCATTATAAATAGGCAGCAGCGGCAGTAACATGTCGTTCGCGCTTAGACATCGTGGCTGTGGGCTGGGCCCTATACCCAATGCGTGAACTCGAAACTCGATCCTCCGCGGGGCCATGTAACGTTCGCCAAAACAGGTTCAAGTATAAATAGTTACAAGGAGCGCTCTCGAAGCTCGCAACGCAATCAAGCCGTGCCCAATTGTCTGTGCCGGCACACTGCAGAAATGATTGCGAAGCACCTCTCTGTCGATAGTCTCAACGTGGCAGGAGTCGACCATGAACTCTACTCTTCGAGCTCGACCGAGGCGGATGCGAAGCGCGGCGGCGCAAAGTCTGCAGAGTCTATAGAGAGCACAGCGTCCATCGGCAGCCCTGCTTTGGGACCACGGAAGACGGTCCTGAGTCAGTGGCGCTGTGAAATTCTTGCTTCGCTGATTGGCATAGCAGCGCTGGGTGCCATCATCGGGACTGTGCGTCCGCACGAGAACAAGCCACTGCCCCAATGGCCCTACAGACTGTCGATCAACACGCTCGTCTCCATCTACATTGCCGTCCTGAAGGCTGCGATGTTCTATGTCGTCTCCGAAGGCACGGCCACGCTTTCCCCCCCCCTCCAACACACCGCTCCTTGAACTAACATTTCTCTCTGCAGGCCTTGGACAGCTGAAGTGGGTGTGGTTTTACAAGGCACATCCACTCGACCATCTGGCCACATTTGACAACGCATCCCGGGGTCCTTGGGGCTCCCTCAAGCTGCTGTGGGCACTGCGAATGAGGTGAGGCGTCTCGAGTGATGCCGTGTCCCTACAGTGGCAAGTCGGAGCAGCGCTGACCAAATTCCCCCCATGGCAGATACTGGCTTCCATCTCTCGGTGCATTTATGCTCGTTCTTTCTGCCGCCGTCGATCCGTTTGGGTACGCGCTCCGGCCTCTTTTCTCTTTCGATGCGTGACACCATGTCTGACAGAGCCAACACAGCCAGCAAATCGTGCGGTTTTACTCGTGCTCCATCGTTTCAAAGAACCCAGCTCAGACGGCGGTGATTCCCAGAATCAACGAGGTCAATGGCGGAAACGAGACGCATCTCGGTGGGGGTGAAAACCTCCTTGGTATTGCTATGAAAAACGTCATCAGTACGGCCATCTATGCCGACCGTATCGACAGCGTGGACTTTGAGTGTTCGACCGGCAATTGCACCTTCCCCGGGGTCTACCGCTCGGCGGGATGGTGCGGCAGCTGCACAGATATTTCGGATCAGCTAGTTGTCAACAAGACAATGTTCACGCTCCCTTCGGCCAATCTGACGGCGCGTGTAGGGAGCGCAAATTTCGTGTCTTCGGCCGCTGGCTATACTCTGAACGCATCCGTTTTGTTCGTTGCAGCCGCTGTCGCGTCAAAGGTGGCGGGCGATCCATGGAGTACCCAGGGCCACGGAGCCGCAGAGTGCAACGTCTACCCCTGCTTGCGAACGTACGAGGGCAATGTGAATGCCGGAACCTTGGACGAGACCATTCTGACAGAAGAATGGGCCTGGGGATCCGACACGCCACTCCCCCACCAGGACAGAGGGTATTCGAGCGCCGTCGATGTATCCTGCCTGAATGCTAGCGAAGCTGAATCCCTGACGAACATGGGCTACACATTTTCACTGAACAATACGCGCTGGCTACCAGTCAACCTGTCGACGTCCAGATTCGACGTCAACGCCTCGGCAGGCGGCTTCGACGTGGATCCGCGATGCGTCTACCAGTTTTACTGGGCCAATGCGGAGGGAATCGGCCTCTTCTTCTACACCTTTTTTGACGGTGTGATTATAGGTCTGTCGAGTGGCCCCAGTCAGCTTGTATCGCTGTTCCAAGAGGGCAATGTCAGCCTGTCCAGCCTCGACAAGACGTTTAACCGCATCGCACGAGCCATGACGACTCACGAGCGAAGCCTGGCCAAGGGCTTTGCGAACGGCACTCTTGGTAATGTCTTTACCACGGAAACATGCATCCGCGTGGAATGGGGCTGGCTCGCCTATCCTGCCACGCTGGTACTCGGCATGCTGGTGTTCCTGGTGGGCGTTGCCACGCGAGCCAGCCAGAGAGACGGGTTGCCGGTGCAGGGCTACAAAACATCACTCTTGCCGCTGCTGTTTCATGGGCTGGACGAATCTAGCGTCAGGACCTTTCCAGAACGGGCGGACAACTTGGCGGACATTCAACGAGCTTCGGAAAAGACCAGAGCCCAGTTTGTCAAGACGGACCAGGGCTGGCGGTTTGTCGAAATATGACTCTGAAGCTGTCATGCCACCATTTGACGAAAGCAGAGCAAGATACGACTGTCTGGGGAATTTATTTGTTCGTTTATTGTGGTATACCCTCTCATGTTTTTTTTTTCTTTATATCAGATACCAAAGGGTATTGGAGACGAAGCATACAAAGTTTAACAGATCACGACATGTTAGATATGTCTGCAGTGGTGTCATATAGAGAGTGCTCACAATGGATATTAGATCACTAAGTTGCTACAGCTTGAGTGAAACTAGACTAGATTAACTTGTCAGGTCTTGCGAGTTGAAAGCTTTTCCGCCCTTGACACTTTTGGCGATCAAACTTTGAGAAAGTGTTGCATGTCCGTGAGTACTGTCAATGAAAGAGCGAGTACATTTGCCTCATATTTACGGTTCTGCTTACGTCTTTGATTGAGTTTCAGAAGAAGCAAGAGGAAAGTTGAACGTTTTCAAAGAGCCGCAAGTGCGAGGTCACGTGCCGAGGCGTCAAAGTGGCGCAGAGATTTTTATCACGTCTTCCTCGTCGTGCTCTATACACCATTCTGACTGGCAAGCCTCACAATGCTGAGAGCTATACTGAGTCTAGGGTGTCCAGCTTGCCGGACTACAGGAGCTCCAATAACAACATGGACGCGGCAACGGCAGCAGCAGCGCTGCCTGTCGTCTGTTCGGCAAAAGCGAAAGACGCCTTCAAGAATGATGCTCTCGGATAGCGTGGCACACCCCTCGCCGACACGGGATGCGGGCGGGAAGAAGCCACGGCGGCGGGTCGACGGCCCGTTTGGCGGCATGAACCGCACCGTGGCAAACGTGCGAATACCGGCGGCGGCGGCTGCTCCGGCGAGATCGAGTGCAGAGCCGGAGGCGCAGCGGTCGCGGCACAAGTCGAGCAGCAGCAGCAGCAGCAGCAACGGGCCCAGGAGCAACGACCGTAACAGGACGTTCAAGGCGCTGCGGATGCAGCAGTCCCTGGCCACGATCGGGTACGGGCAGCGGACGCACGTGAAGACACGCATGCAGGAGTTTGAGACGTTTGACCAGCTGCGGCTGCTGCCGTCGATCCAAACGGCCATTACGTCGGACGCGCTGCGAGGGATGGTGGACGTCAAGCCCACGCCGATCCAGCGGTTGGCCATCCCGGCGCTGCTGGGACAGACGGTGGACCGACGGCAGAGCCGGCGTGCAGAGGCGGCGGGCTCGGCAGACGGAGGAGCAGGCGGCGGCGGCGGCGGCGGCGGGCGGCAGGACTTTCTCCTGGCGGCCGAGACGGGGTCGGGCAAGACGCTGGCGTACCTGCTGCCGGCCATCGACGCGCTGAAGCGGGCCGAGGCGCAGGACCCCGAGATCCTGGCATACCGGCAGCGGCTGGAGGAGGAGAAGCAGCGGCGCAGCGACCCGCGGTACCGGGGGCCGAAGCACGTGTTTGAGCCGCACCCGACCACGGCGCGGCCGCGGGTGGTGGTGCTGGTGCCGTCGGCGGAGCTGGTGGACCAGGTGGGCGCGGTGGCCAAGACGCTGTCGCACGCGGTCAAGTTCAAGACGGACCTGCTGTCGGCCAACGTGGCGCCCAAGATTATGGAGCGCAACCTGCATTCGCCGGCGGGCATCGACCTGGTGGTGGCGACGCCGCACCTGCTGGCGTCGGTGGCCGAGGCCGACCCCAACGTGCTGTCGCGCGTGACGCACCTGGTGGTGGACGAGGCCGACTCGCTGCTGGACCGCAGCTTTGCGCCGTCGACCACGGCCATTCTGGAGCGCGCGCGCCCGTCGCTGCAGCAGCTCGTGCTGTGCTCGGCCACGATCCCGCGGCGCCTCGACAACTACCTGGCCGCGCACTTCCCGGCCATGCAGCGCATCACGACGCCGAACCTGCACGCCATCCCGCGCCGTGTCCAGCTGGGCGTCATCGACGTGGCCAAGGACCCCTACCGCAACAACAAGAACCTGGCCTGTGCCGACGCCATCTGGTCCATTGGCAAGGACGGCGCCCGCCACGAGACGCGGGGCTCGCGGCCGCGCGGCAGCGCAGCGGACGCGGACGCGGACGCGGACGCCGACAACGACGGCGAGGCCGCCGACGTCAAGCACATCATGGTGTTTGTCAACGAGCGCGACAAGGCCCAGGAGGTGGCCGAGTTCTTGCGCGGCAAGGGCATCGACGCCGTGGCGCTGCACCGCGACGCGTCCGAGCAGCGCCACTCGGCCATGCTTGCGTCCTTTACGTCGCCGGAGCCGCTCAAGGATGCCGTCAAGACAAGGACGCCGGCACCGCCGGCGCGGGGCCCGGGCGGTCGCACGCTGC
This sequence comes from Graphilbum cf. rectangulosporium, assembly GCA_019925645.1. Taxonomy (NCBI): domain Eukaryota; kingdom Fungi; phylum Ascomycota; class Sordariomycetes; order Ophiostomatales; family Ophiostomataceae; genus Graphilbum; species Graphilbum cf. rectangulosporium. Next base: position 104,574 of record JADHKI010000021.1, read on the forward strand.
CCAACACAAAGGTCATGGTGGCTACGGACCTGGCATCGCGCGGCATCGACACGCTGGCCGTGCGCCATGTGGTGCTGTACGACGTGCCGCACACGACGATTGACTTTATCCACCGGCTCGGCCGGGCCGGGCGCATGGGTCGCCGCGGCCGCGGCGTGGTGCTGGTCGGCAAGGACGACCGGAGGGACGTGGTGGCCGAGGTGCGCGAGAGCATGTACATGGGCCAGGCCCTGGTGTAGGAGGCTGCAGCTCTAGCCGTGTGACACGGCGGGAGTAGCCGTCGATCCAGACCACTCTGGCTCCTTGTTTGCATCCTTGGCCGAGGCACCACGACGGGCTGGCACGCACTCATCACTGGAGCAAGACGGCAAGGAGCAGGAGAAGACCGCATTGCCGGGCGTTGAGAGGGGGGGGGGGCGTTGGGGATGATTTTCTCACGACCGAATAGAAGCCCGCCATTCACCCATCCTCTTTGCACGTTTGCATGTGTACAATAGATCAATAGGTGGGAGGCTGCCGTTAGAGTGCAGAATGTACTCCGTAGAGAAGGGTAACAAACAATTGGGCTTGCGCTTCTCCCTCACGGCGTTAAGCGGACGTAATCTCGGCCAATGTGTTATGCGCTTCGGCACCGATAGCACAACGACCGACCTGGCTGTCCGGGCAGCGAGAGATATAAAGCTCGAGGCTGGCGCCGTGCTGCTGAACGGACTGGGCCAAGACAAAAAAGCCGACTCAGCCAGCCAGACACGCCTCCACTGGCCTCCCCCGTGCTGCTGCCCAACATTCGCTTCCGCACCTGGGTCGAGGCCGTCGTCCAAGCCGAGACCGACACCATGTCCTGCGCCGCCTGCGCCCAACGGCCCCCTCTGACCGTCGAATACAAGACGCAGGGCCGCTATGCGACCGTGGGCGGGCTGAGAACCTGTAGGTGGCCCCGGCTGTGCGCCGCCCACGCCCAGCTCTCCTCCAGCGAGCGAGGCGCCGCCCCGACTAACGCCAGCCAGACATGGTCGGGCCCGAAAGCGCGGCCAAGGCCATTGTGGACATTTACGACATCTTTGGCGAGTGGCCGCAGACTCTGCAGGGCGCGGACCTGCTGTCGTCGCTGACGGGCGCTCTGGTGCTGGTGCCAGACTTCTTCGACGGCTCCGGCGCCGACAAGTCCTGGCTGCCCGTGGACACGCCCGAGAAGGGAGAGCTGCTCAGCGGCTTCTTCAACAGCAAGGCGACCTTTGGGGCCAACATTGCGGCGCTGGCGCGCGTCCGCAGAGAGCTCGGCGAGCGCTTTCCGGCCGTCGAGGAGCACGTCGGCGTCTTTGGCCTCTGCTGGGGCGGCAAGAGTGTGTCCTGGACTTGCTCGACTTTTGCTTCCTTCTTTTCGCTTCCCTCTAATCTTTTCTCTCCTCTCTCTCTCTTTTTCTTTTTTCATTCTTCTCCTCCCTTCCGACCAGTCACTAACGGAATAGTTGCCATTTTGGCCAGCGGTGCCGATAACAAAGGCCCCGGCCGTCACTTCAAAGTGGCCGGCACGGCACACCCCGGGTAAGCATCCCGAGCTATTAATCTCGTAATCTCGTCCGCTCGTTCAAAAGAAGAGGCAACAGCCATATCGATCCCTCCGCTGACGCCGAAACGCAGCCGCCTCGATAGCAAGGATGGCGAGGCCCTGACGGTGCCTTTCATCCTCCTGGCCTCCAAGGACGAAGCGCCAGACGCCGTGGCCGAGTACAAGACTCTGCTGTCGCAGCCTGGAAAGACCGGCGAGATCGAGACGTACCCTACCATGCACCACGGCTGGATGGCGGCCCGGGCCAACCTTGGCGATGCCGAGAACTTCAGGGAGTTTGCTCGTGGCTATGAGCAGATTGCCGCTTTTTTCAACAAGCACTTGTAGTCGACGAGGGCCCCCCCGAATGATTAGGCATCGGGACCAATCAAATTAGCAGCTCGTCTTTTCTTTATCGATAAGCTTGGCCCTTTTTTAATTGACTTTAGCGCTGCTTTGCACCTGGCCCCAGTTCCTCTCCACGCCACACTCCCGACAATGAATCAACCGACCAGTTTTGCGTACGGCCTCAGCATACCGAAGAAGAAGCCTGGAGCATCCAAGCCGGGGCTGGCCGCGCGACGAAAACCAATCTTTGGCGGCGACGACGACTCAGACGATGACGCCGCGCCGGCAGCACGCCGCAATGGCGAAAAGAAAAAGAAGGACGACGCGCCCATTGTGGAAGAAGAGATCACCGAGCTTGGCGACGACTTCTTGACCGCGGCACAGCCAGCGGGCGGCGAGGAGGGGGGCGGTGGGGGGGGGCGAAAAAAGAAGAGCGAGCTGCGCAAAGGCGGCTTGCCGCCTCCGCCGACCAAGCCGCTCGCGCCGAAAAAGGACCGGATCGGCTTCGAGCCGGCAGCTGCGTTTGGCCGCGATCTGTCGAGCTCCATGTCGTCGCGCAAGGTCAAGGACGCGGCGGAGGCGGAGGATCCATCCATCTTCGACTACGACGGCGCGTACGACGCCTTCAAGGCCGCCTCGCGCAAGCTGGAGCAGGCCCGGCAGGCCGACGCCGACGCCGACGGCGCCCACCAGCGCAAGCCCCAGTACATGAGCAACGTGCGCAAGATGGCCGAGGTGCGGCAGCGCGACCGCCAGATTGCCGAGGACAAAAAGGTGCAGCGCGAGCGCGAGGCCGAGGGCGACCTGTACAAGGACAAGGAAATGTTTGTCACCGCCGCCTACAAGCGCCAGCAGGAAGAGAACCGCCGCCTCCAGGAGGAGGAGAACCGCCGCGAGGAGGACGACGCCCGCAAGGCCGCCGCCACCGGCGGCGGCATGACCGGCTTCTACAAGCGCCTGCTGGAGCGCGACGAGCAGCGCCAGGCCGCCATCCAGGAGGCGCTCGAGGCAAAGGCCGCCGGGAAGCGGCTGCCGGGCAGCAGCGACCCCGAAAAGGAGGGCAGCAGCAGCGGCGGTCTGCCAGCCGACGGCGAGGGCGCCGCCGCCGACGAGACGGACGATGCCGACCTCGAGGAAAAGAGCGCGGCAAGGGCCCGCGAGATAAACGCGCGCGGCGGCGCCGTGGTCGTCAACGAGGAAGGCGAGGTCGTCGACAAACGCCAGCTGCTGCGCGGCGGACTCAACGTCAGCGCACGCCGGCAGGCCGAGGCACAAAAGGCCAAGGAGGCGGCAGCCGCTGGCGCCGGCCGCAACCGCCCCGCGGGCCGCGGCGCAGGCAGCGGTGGCGGTGGCGGTGGCGGCCGCGGCCGCGGTGGAGGTACCGCCAACAGGGCCGGCCGCGCACAGGAGTCCGCCTCGCTCGAGGACCAGTACCTACAACTGCTCAAGAGGTCGCGCCCCGACGATGCCGACGATGATGACGACTCCTCGTCCGACGATGAGTGGCAGCGCAGGCGGGAGGAGCAGGTCTCCAAGAGCCGCAAGATCGAGGCAGACTCCTCCTCCTCCTCCAGGGGGGGGCGGGTGAGGGCATAGCTCTTCTGCTTTTTTGCTTTCTCTCTCTCTTTCGGTACGGCGTTTGGGGCAGCGGACAACGGCACACTCGGGCCTGAATACTTGTGACCAATAATAGCGACTTTCATTTGCCGGATAATGGTTGTGTGGTGATACAACAAGATGCCCTTGAGCTCTTCCACGGGGGGGAGAGAAAAAAGGAGGATGGCCCTCGGAGCTCTTTACAGGAGCTCCTCAGCGTTGCGGCAGACCCCTACGCCCCGGCGCTGTGGCCCAGATTCCCGGCCAGGCCGCTTTCCCTCCCTCCCTCCACCTCGCATGATTTTGCTCCTTCTCGGCTCTTTTGCCAGGTCTTATCAACTTGAGTTTCCAATCTCTTGCTGTAACCGCTTCCGGTACGTCGTGTGGACATGGTTCCAGGCCGAAATGTACTTTTCCATGCACTGGCTAACACAGGTGGATTCGCTGCTCGACAGGGACGTGCCGGGCTTGGTGATGCAGTTGTCGAAGCAGTGCTGGTTCATGTTCTGGTGCCGTCGGTTAGAGACTACTACCGCACACAAAATGACCCCTTACACTACGCGCAACGGCGCGCAACGGCGCAACGGCGCAACGGCGCAACGTCCCAACGGCCTCAACGACGCTCAAAACGACGCTCAAACAAACGACGCAACAGTCGCGAGAACGTCTGGCCATATCGTACAGGGGCTACTTACGTCCATGAGCTGTCGTGCGTTGTTCGTGTTGGACTCCATCAGGATCTGCTGGATGATCGCTTTCTTGACCGATTCCGAGTCCATGGAGCCGGAGGGCGCGGTTGGCGCGGCCGCAGCAGGCAGGGTGTCGGGAGAGCCCGCCTGGTCTGCCTTTGGTTTGGACGAGAAAAACATGGTGAGCGCGGTTGGGGCGGCGGTTGCGTCTACTCCGTAGAGACTAGAAAAGCATCGCAGCTTTACAACATATCATAATACCTAAAGGCTTGGAAAATTTGGTTATCTTATCGTTGCCTGTGGCGGTGCGTGTGCCAGTCAGCATGACGGGGAGGGTGGGTAGCTTTGCCCGCGCGTGTGCAGTCCCCACAAATGGCCACACCAGAGGGAGCGACGACCCCTGACGTAAAGCATCAAAGGGGGCTCTTTCCCACGCGTGCGTTTTAGCCCAGAGAAGAGGCCAGCTTACCATCTCCACCATCAGCCTAACACAGCCTTTTTTTTGATTGAAGCGAGATTGCCCTCAAGGCTGCCGCTCATTTTCTCTTCTTTTCGAGCTCTATTTTGTTGCGTCTGCCCTTGTCGGCACTACTACTTTTGTCTCTCTCTTTCTTTTGTGTCCCTGCTCTGTTGCTGCCGAGTTTAGCGCGCACACCCAATCTTGCTCACGTCCAACTCTCGACCACCCTTGTCGGCCGGCTTGGGAAACCTACGCCTTACGTCTTCCTTCTTCTCCCTTTGTCATTCTGGTCTTTCACAAATTCGCGCGATTTGCCGGGCACAATGCGCCTCCTTTCTTTTCTACCGGCCTTGGGCCTGGCTGCGGGCGCCTGGGCTGATGAGACCGAAATTAAGCGCATCGGGGTGAGTTCCATTGCCTTGAGCTGCTGGGAAACGTCTCTGAGAGCCATGTTGCTGACCGTGATTCTCGCAATAGCTGAGGACCCATTCACTAGGACAGGTATATATATATGTCATCCCAGCGAGCAGGCAGATTCAAAGCTGCGTTGTGCACCGGCGGCAGCGACAAAGATGCACCACGGAGCGCAGTACGATTTTCAAGACAGCCGAGGCTAACATCAGGCTTCCCCCCCCCACCTAGCCATATCTTGACTCCGACATGCAGAGTCGGTGGTATGATTTTGGCGGCGACGCGTTGATTCGGACGGACCAGTATGCTCTCACCCCTTCTGTGCCGCCCTCACACGTATTTGCTTGCTAACGCGCGTGGCCACTCTACAGATACATCCGCTTGACATCGGACCGCCCATCACAAATGGGCTGGCTGTTCTCGCGCGTACCTCTGACGGCCACCAACTGGGAGATTGAGGTCGAGTACAAGATCCACGGCAAGGGCACGCTATACGGCGACGGGCTCGCCATGTGGCTGACCAAAGACCGTGGCCAGATGGGGCCAGTTTTTGGCAGCAGTGACAACTTTGAGGGACTGGGCGTCTTCTTTGACACCTACAAGAACAACCGTCCGGGTGTCGTGTTCCCGTACGTCATGGCCATGGTGGGGGACGGCAAGACATCATACGACAAGAATTCGGACGGAAAGGCCACCGAGCTTGCGGGCTGCTCAGCACGCACCATCCGCACCACGTCGACGCCCACCAAGTTCCGGCTCACCTACTTCCAGGAAAAATCCCTCAAACTTGAGCTGCAGTACAAGTCGGAAGGCGAATGGACGCTCTGCTTCGAGACCAATGAGCCCCCGACCCTGCCCCAGGTTGCGTACCTCGGCTTCAGCGCCGAGACAGGCGAGCTCAGCGACAACCACGATATAATATCCATTGTCGTCAGCAGTCTGTACAACGGGCCGGCCTCGGACAAGAGCACGCCCGGAAACAAGGGCAACTCTCGGAACCAGCACACTGCCGGCACCTCAAGCGGCCGGCAAGGGGGCAGCTGGCTCTGGTTCTTCACCAAGATCATCCTCTTCGTCCTCGTACTCGGTGGCGGATATGTCGGCTACACGGTGTGGCGTACAAACAAGCGATCCCACCGGTTTTGAAGAGGCAGTCGGAGCGGTCGTAGAATGGAACGGTAGCGAGGGCTTATGAGGAAACGAAGTGCTCTAAAAGCTGCAGGAGCTGTACTAGCTCTCCGACTTTTGTGAAGAAGGGAGAAAAAAAGAAAAAAGAAAGAATGAACGCAAAAAAGAAGGCTGCAGCGGCTCACATATCTACTGACGGGAGTTAGGGCACACATATATGCAACACCTCTGATTTGAAATTTACTTTTCTTTGTTACTTGCAGCAAGACTGCCGAGACCTGGCGGTGCTAAGGCCATGCATCCGGGGTTGGGACTTTTTGTTTCTTTGAGCCTTTGTTGCCTAGAAAGCGGCTGCACTAATCCCAAGCCGTAGCAGCTTCGCTCGTAAGCGGCAGTTTTTTTTAAGTGGAAAGGTGCCGTGAAGATGGAGAGCTCTATTCGCAGGGCAGTGTTAGCGTGCCCCTCCTTTCGCGGTGATCAGCCCCTCCTTCCATAGTGTTTTGCGCGCAGCCCCTCTCGTCTGTACTCTGTATTCTTGGTCGTAAAGCCTTCCCTCCCCTTGTCTTCCAGCCCTCTGGACACTGTACACTGGACACTGGACACTGAACACTGGACGCTGGACACCGGCCACTGGCCAATCCCTCCTTTCTTGCCGCGTGCGAATACGAGGGCGGTAAGATTCTTACGCTGTGTTTTCCTCCAACCACCATTCTGAGACCCCTTCTTGCCGCCTACCATTTTCTCTGGTCCATTGGTCCTTCCCATCCTGTCGGAGCGGGCGAATTCAGGCGCCGCTGCTACCTCTCCGCTGCTCGCCTGGTTCAGCGGCCGTCTGGCCTCGTTGAGCTCGCCGTCGTCACCTTTCACCTCTACTGCCCACGCCCACAACCCCACGCCCCGAAGCATACTCTCCCGCACCCTAGATCCGCCCGCCACAGCATCCTCTCTCGCAACCCTAGATCCAATCGACGGCCAGTATCAGCCATCAGAGCTACGACCAGGCACGGTAACGCTTGCGCTCGTCTCTCGAGTCCAACGGAAGCTGGCGTAGTCGAATCGGATCGTCCGCTGCCCGGCTATTTGCACCTTGAGCCAGCTCTCCGCCATCAATCGCTCACCGGCACGCACGCACACCTCTAAAAGCGCCCAAGGCGGTCCCGCGTGCGGGCGTCCAACTCCCCGCTTGCCCCTCCATCGCTCAGCAGCATCTCCGGCTCAATTCGCGCTTCCTACGCCGAGACCGCCCGTTTTTCCAGGCCGTGTGTGTGCTCCAAGCAGCACATGCGGGAGATACAGCTACCTCCACCTCTTACCGCTCCTTCGAAACCCCGTTGTGGCTTTTCGCGGCTTTCGCAATCACTTTGCAATCACTTTCAGCCAAGCGAGTAGTGTGCGACTTGGCACTGCTTCTCTCTCAACACAAAGGGGAAGCAAGCAACGCTTCGCTGTCTTACTTCCGCATTAGCTGCAGCCTCCCAATAGTCTTTCTCCTCCCTGTACAGCTCCTACCAGCCCCCCCCATACTTTTCCACCTGCTTCCTTCTTCGTCCAGGCGCCCGTCCTCCTTTTGTGTCTCGGACTGCCGAGAACTAGTACACCCACAGGTGTGTATTTTCAAGGCGCAGCACGCACGCCGAGAAATCAGAGGACCCGTACACCCCAATACTGGTGTTTTTTCTTATTTGCGACTTGCCCCGGTTCCGATAACTCCTCTGTACCGACAACATTCGCATTGTTCGCAGCAGCACAGCCAAGTACGATACTGCAACTGAGTTTATTGTGCGACGCATCATTCGGCTTGCCTCGATAGCCCTCGAAAACCTTGATCAGCCGACCTGGAGAAGTCGCCCTCTCAGCTCTGCTACTCTGAGCTATAAGATACGATTGCACAGAGTCTTGAGCTATTCCCGGGCGATTACTCGGATATCCCTTGGCTGGACACTCCGACCCTTTTCAAATCTTACCACCTTATCCAGGACCTGGCTTCTCGCAGAGCCAGTTCATTTCGGTCATCTTGATGCCTAGTCTAGGAAGCTTTCTTAAGAAGAAACGAACCAGGGACTCTAATCCAGACCAATCCTCAGGTAGTCAACCGACAAGCCCTGTCACGCCAGCACCTACCAGGACGTTTGAACAGGCATTCAGCGCCTCTTCCACATCCACAGCCGTTTCTGCAGCGTCTTCCCAATCTGGCGGGCCATCTCGTGCAGAGCTCCAGGCCGAAAAGGCATCCAAACCTTCAGATACGCCCACGGTGCCAACCATGAATCCAGCACCGGTCACGCCGGCACAGCCCACGCCGCCCATCCACACACCCTCTCCAGGAACAGATCCACAAAATCTGCCGTCCATCTCCAACCTGATCAACCCCCCCCAGCACAATGTAGCTTCTCAGCACTATTCACAGCCGCCTTCAGCATCAGCGTACGCCGGGGCAGCACCCGTCACCCTCCCGGGCGTCTCAGCTAACAACCCTGCCTTGTCAAGCCACCAGCCGTTGCAACAGCCGTTGCAACAGCCACTGCAGCAGCCATTGCAACAGCCACTGCAGCAGCCACTGCATCAGGCAGTGCATCAGCCACTGCAGCAGCCTCTGCAGCAGCCTCTGCAACAGCCTCTGCAGCAGCCTCTGCAGCAGCCTCTACACTACAACCAGCACCCCGCCCAAGCACATCAACAACTGCCACAGCAACAAGCCCAGCCGCACGCTACTCCTACTCCTGACCAACCACGTGTCACGAGGGGAAAGTACTCCCTGGTGGATTTCGAGATCCTGCGGACGCTGGGCACGGGAAGCTTTGGCCGCGTGCATCTGGTGCAGTCGAGGCACAACCAGAGATTCTATGCCGTCAAGGTTTTGAAAAAGGCCCAAGTTGTGCGCATGAAGCAGGTTGAGCACACAAATGACGAAAGACGCATGCTGGGCGAGGTCAAGCACCCCTTTCTCATCACGCTCTGGGGAACTTTTCAAGACCCGAGAAATCTGTACATGGTCATGGACTTTGTCGAAGGCGGCGAGTTGTTCTCTTTGCTCCGAAAGTCAGGCGTGAGTACTGTCCAAGGGGGGGGAAGGGGGGAGTAGGGGGAGTAGGGGGAGTAGGGGGAGTAGGGGGAGTAGGGAGGGGGCAGCATGACAAACGTAAAGCTAACTCTGCACAGCGTTTTCCCAACCCGGTTGCCAAGTTCTATGCTGCCGAAGTCACTCTTGCTCTCGAGTACCTTCACTCGCGCAACATCATCTACCGTGATCTGAAGCCGGAGAACTTACTCTTGGACCACCACGGCCACCTGAAAATAACAGATTTCGGGTTTGCCAAGAGAGTGCCAGACAAGACGTGGACGCTTTGTGGCACGCCCGACTATCTGGCCCCGGAGGTCGTTTCCAACAAGGGATATAACAAGTCGGTGGACTGGTGGTCTCTCGGCATTCTCATCTACGAAATGCTCTGTGGGTACACGCCCTTTTGGGACAGCGGCAGCCCCATGAAAATCTATGAGAATATCTTGAAAGGAAAGGTCAAGTATCCCGCATACGTACACCCGGATGCCGTGAATCTTCTGGAGCGTCTGATCACGCCAGACCTTACGAAACGCCTGGGGAATCTGTATGGCGGCCCCGAGGACGTCAAAAACCATGCTTGGTTTGCGGAAGTTACCTGGGATCGGCTTGCGCGGAAGGACATTGACGCCCCCTACACGCCGCCCGTAAAAGTTGGCTCGGGTGATTCGAGCCAGTTTGACCGGTATCCAGAAGAGACTGAAAGATACGGCCAGGGCGGAAATGACGAGTAAGTTGCATTGCGCCTTTGTGGGGGGGGGGGGGGGAGACGGCATTCTGACAATCGCCAGGTACGGTCATTTGTTCCAGGATTTTTGAGGGCTCCAAGGGGCCCCTCCCTTCTTCAGATCATCGGCGCTGTCACCATTCGATAAGCGCATCTCCAGGATATGTAGACTGTACGTGAGTGATTCCAGACTGGAAAGTCTTGGACCAAAGAGGACGAATGGATTTGGGTTTGCACTCCAGACAAGGGCGTTTTTTGTATATTCATACGATTTGCAGTTCAAAAAAAGCAGACCAATTATGGCTGCGCAAGTTCAGGTCAGAATCTCAGTTTCAACATCTCCGGAGTTGTCAGTCCCGGTTGTCAGATCACACAGCTGGTGTTTTGTCCAAACAAATGGGCCTAGAAAAACATCCTCAAGAGGCCCTGCATTCAGACTCATCTCTCGTCAAGCTTGATGCAGTAACCACGAGGCAAGATTCCAAAGCCCTTGGACATGTCGGCGGCGCGATCTACACAACGGCAATGCAGGTTCTGCAGAGCTGCCAAAAGGCGGTGTTCGTGAAGAAAAGAGGAAAAACGGCCGCTCGGCCCCCCCGCTCCTGGACCGAGGAGTACCCACATAGCCTCATGTCTGCGAGGTTACATGCAGCCCAGTTTATGGAGCATCGTGGCTGGCACCGCCGTTTTTTTCCCTCTTTCTGGTTGGCTTTCTGCCAGCACGGCCACGCGGCTTTGCGGCGCCTTGGCGGCATAAAAAGGCGGTATGGGAGAACGGGGGGGGGGGGGTTCCATCGCATCCACAAAGTGAAAAACGCGCCCCAAGTCGGCGGCGTACGCCTCCGTATATACGCGTGCACATCGGACGGCGGAGCAAGAGCGCGAATCCTGTAGAGGACGAGGCCGATACGAAGGGAGGAAAAACGACGAGTACGAGAGAAAGTGACTTGCGAGAATGGAGCAAGGAAGCACCTGTGGAGAAGCGGGGCTAGCTTTTCGGAAGCAGCTATCGTGGGGACCCATATTATTTGCTATATCTCACCCTCCCGCCTCTCACCTGTCGGTCCTGGCGCTGTTTCTTGCTTCTCTTTCCCGTCCTTTTGCTCCCTCTGCCCACCTTGCACACGCGCAAAGCCGCTTGACGAGAGCTGTCGTGCTTTTTTTTTTCTTCTTCTTTTTGCGTTTTGCATGCTGTCCGGCGTTTGTGAGCGACTGTATTTCTCAATTTTGGAAAGCGTGTTTGAGCGGAGCTGTACTTTTTGGCCTTTTTTGGGGGGGAGGGGAGAATCTTGGGTTTTGCTGCTGGCAAAAGGCCTTTTTTTGTGTTATCGCAAAATACAGAACCCGCTGATCTGCATCTTGCCAGCTTAGAGCTGGCACTTGGCATCATGGACGACTACTACTTTGAGGAGTACGTGCGCTCGTGTGACGTGGTCTGCGAGCGGACCTCCTACCTGGAGATCTTCAACTACGCGGTAAGGAAGTCTGGGGAACGGGCCGGTTCTTTGAGGAGACTCGCTAACCAAGAGGCTGTGCCAGGATGGAAGCGTCTACTACAACATGGCCAACCTGCCGCCCGACGAGTTTAGCAATTTCTTCAAGCGAGAGGTGGGCACGAGCGCAGCGATCGATACGGTATCCAGAATGAAGCGAACTGACAATGTCCATGACTAGGGTATTTTCTGTCCCAAGGAGTATTCTGATCAGGCAGTGGTCAGCGGCATGAGGCTGGTGTAAGTCTGGAAGCGTCTCCGGGGGCTTTTTTTTCCTCTCTTTTCCTCTCTTTTCCTCTCTTGTTTTTTTGTTCTTTTGTTCTTTTTCCTCTTCTCTTTTCTTCCTTTTTCTATTCTGACAGCGTCTAGCATCCAGCTTCATGCGAGCCAGGACCACACGTTCAGCATAAATCATGTCTCGATGCCGCACGACATGTACATAAGCATGGTGCGCAACATGCGGCTGTCTTTCCGGGCCATTGAAGGCACCGGAGCCGTCGGGCCCTTTTTCTGGAGTGCCATGGATCTGGACGACACCAACCCGCACCTGCACATTGTGTCTCGCAAGTCTGACGTGCTGAAGCACGGCAAGACACGCGGCTGGGAGCTGACGCTGAGCCACGACTTCCGTTCCGGCATCACCTCGGGCTTTGCCAAAGGCACCGACTCCAGCCGCCTGCACGAAATGATCCAGGTGCAGCTCAAGGCCTGCCAGAAGCTGGTCGCCCATCCGCTGCTGCTGCCGACCATCATCCTCAGCTCCGACCTGGGCAGCTCCATGGACGACACGCAGCGCACGTCGCGGCACAAGCTGCGTCGCCTGGAGAACATAATCACCGGCCGCAGCGAGATCGGCCCCGACGAGGAGATGAAGCTCTTTGACCCCAACCAGCTCAACCGTGAGCTGGTGGAATGCCATAGCAAGGTGCTGTGGAAGCGCCCGCAGGCCTACATGGACACGCTCAACGAGGTGGACCACGCGATGAAGCTGTTCCGGGGGACGCACGAGCGGCTGCTGCGCGACGACCTGCTCAACGACCATCTGTCCGACCCGGCGAGAGTGGCCGAGCTGGACAGGACGCACCGGTCCATCAGCAACCGGCTCAGTTTCTTCCGGCAAAAGCTCAAGGGCATCCAGCATTATGCCCACACGAGCATATCCCGTTTGGAGATTCAGATTGAAGCAGTATGTTTTTGTTCTTGTTTTTGTTTCTATTTTGTTTTTTGTCTTTTTTCACCTCTTTCTCTTTTCGTTGCCCCTACAAGTCCGGCTAGCACTAACCTCGACGACAGCTCTACAACACCATTGCGCAAAAAGACTCCAAACTCAATCTGCAAATAGCCCATCGGCAGCGAGTCCTGGCACTGGGGTCAAAGCGCGACAACCAGAGCATGAAGGCTCTGTCCGTGGTAGGCGCCGTCTTCCTGCCGGCCACGTATCTGGCCTCGCTATTTTCCATGACCTTTTTCAACTTCCAAAGCGGCGGCGGCGGCGGCGACGACGATTCTTCGTCACCTACGGTGGCGTCTTCCTTGTGGATATACTTTGCCCTGACTGTTCCCATCACGCTTGTCCTTCTTTATGCGATGTACCTCTGGGACAGGCGTCGCGAGAAGAAGTACCAGGAGGAAGAAGAAAAGATTGATATCGAGATGAACAACCTGGACATGATTGTCTTGGAGCATATCCAGGAGAGGAAAAAGACGGGACTGACCAGCATCGAGACGAAGCGGTTCGATACCATGTGAGGGGCGGCCACCCCCATCACTCTCTCCCAACACTGCAGCTGCCGCGGCGGGGGGTTCCCTGGGCACGGCGGATGTGAAGACTGCCGGAACGAAAGTTACGAAGTAAACGAGCAATGTTTTTGGGGGTCGCACCCCCTGGTCACGATGATCTGATCTACAGACAGACCTTGGATAACAATAGACTTGATCTCGCCCAAAACGTGCAGTGTCTGGGTTTGCAGATGATTTTTTTGATTTTTTTTTGGCTCTTTATTTTGATTTGGGGTTGGATTGTTGCTTTGAAGCTTTTTTTACCTTTTTCCTTTTACTTTTTTCACCAGTTCCCCTTGACTTTATTTCTTGTAGTACTTCTCCAGCTCGGCCACGACAGCATTGCCCATGTCGACGGTGCTGGCGCTGCCGCCCAGGTCCTTTGTGCGCACGCCGCTGTCAATAGCAGCCTTGACGGCGGCCTCGACGGCGACGGCGTCGAGGGGCAGCTGCAGCGAGTAGCGCAGCATCATGGCGACGGACAGGATGGTGCCGACGGGGTTGACGATGCTCTTGCCGGAGATGTCGGGCGCAGAGCCGTGGATGGGCTCATAGATGCCGTTGCAGCGACCCTTGCCGTCGGGAATGCCGGCCAGGCTGGCGCTGGGCAGCAGGCCGATGCTGCCGGGGATGACGCTGGCCTCGTCGCTGATGATGTCGCCAAAGAGGTTGCTCGTGATGACGACGCCGTTTAGCGCGCGCGGGTTGCGCACCAGCAGCATGGCCGCCGAGTCGATGAGGTGGTGGCCCAGCGTCAGCTGCGGGAACTCGCGCGCAAACACGTCCGTCACCGTGCGCCGCCACAGCCGCGACGTCGCCAGCACGTTGGCCTTGTCGAGGCTCCAGACGGGGCACGGCTTGCCGTCGGCCGCGCCCAGCGCCAGCGCGAGGTAGCCGCCGAGCCGCGCGATGCGCTCGATCTCGGCGCGCGAGTAGGGCTCCGTGTCCATCGCGTACCCGTCGCCCGTGTCCTCCTTGCGCTCGCCGAAATAGATGCCGCCCGTCAGCTCGCGCACCACGGTAATGTCCGTGCCGCGGCACACCTCCGCCTTGAGCGGCGAGTTGTCCACCAGCTGCTCCGACGCAAACGAGCACGGCCGCAGGTTGCCAAACGTGTCCAGCTCCTTGCGCAGCTTCAGCAGGCCCTGCTCCGGCCGCACGGGGCTGTCCGGGCCCCACTCGGGGCCGCCAATCGCCCCCAACAACACCGCGTCCGCCGCATTGGCCGCCGCCACCGCCTCGTCCGTCAGGGCAGAGCCCGTCTTGTCGATGGAGGCCTGCCGAGGGGGGAGAAGCGCCGCAAAACAGCATTAGCCTACGCCTCGGCGCGCTCAGAAACCTGCGAGAGGAAGAATCATTTGGGGGGGGGGAGAGGAGGAGGAGACTTACACCACCCAGGAGCTGATCCTGCAGGTTGAACTTGGGCTGGGACGGGCTGAACTTTTCTACCGCTTTCAGGACCTGTTTTTGGTAGAGACCAATGTCAGCATCTAACTGACTCTTTTCTCCATCTCTCTCCGGACTGTCGCTTGCTGTAGAGAAGAACTGACCTTGACGGCCTCGGCCACGACCTACAGGAGCAAAGAGTCAGCATACCGCGCGCACACTCAGCCGAGCGCGAACCGCCTTTTCAAGGGCTCATACCTCGGGGCCAGCGTGGTCGCCAGCGAAAACGACAATGTTAAAGGCAGACATGCTGGCAGTGTGGGGGGCTCGCCTGGGCCAACAATGGACGGCGGGAGAGCAGAAGAGACACGGAATGATGTTATGGTCGGAGCAAAGCCTGAGGGGGGGAGGGGGGGGGGGTTCAAAGTTAGAGAACGGCACCGCGAGTTGTTAACAAAGCTTCGAATGGGTCGAGAGGCACAAAAAATCTAGACGGTTGACCCCGCGTGCCGAAATCGGCGCGGCGGATTCCTTCGTAGCTCTCCTCCAGCCGGCGGCTTTCGCTCGGTAGAATCCACCACTACTAGCTCGAAGCAGCTTGGCCTGGCTGTCTCCGTCTTATTCATAATGCCCGCTAATGCCATTACGTACCACACGTACACTTACAAACCACGACATCAAGTGATACCGCCATGTCATACATGCATTAACGCCTAGCCGTCATGGAATATACAGTTGGGCATCGATAGGCACATATATAACCAGAGGGAAGCTGCTGCCCGTCTTTTAAATCATAACGGGAACCATTCTAGTCTTCGTTTTTTGCAACCGCAGCACCTTTTTCTTACCATGACCAAAATGACCAAAGCGAATCCGGCAATTCGTCGGATCACACTGTGACCGTACGCCAGGCCAGGCCAGGAGGCTGCTTTGACGGAAAATCTGCCCCCTTCCCCCCCCCTCTTTAGTCTCGTCCGTCAAGGCCAGCGGCTGTGACCGAGCAGAGTGCTTGCTGCTTCATCCAGTTCACCGAAACTTCCTCATGGACTTGTGGGCCAGAGGGGATGATGCGGCGCCGGGGGGCGGCATATCGCGAATGCTCACACCTCGCGCGTTGGGGGTGTTGGCACAAAAGGCGCAAATGTACACGGCAGGAAGCGTTCGTTTCGTGAGACTGATACAGCGGCCGTGGAGCCACATTTCGCAAGAATCGCTGCAACAGCAAGTTAGCAAAACCGGCTCTTCGATAATCCTCTCCAACAGCATCGTCCTCACTCACCATTGCACGATGAAGCCGTCGTCGCCCGGAGGAGCGTTGGGATGACCACACGAACAGCGTATAGTGTGGCTGCGGGAAGCAGCCACAGGTGTTGGCAGACTGACTTCTGTCATGGACGACGGCGATACGGCTGGATGATACCCATGGATGCCGTTGCCGCCGCTGCCCGCAAGAGCACCGCCAAACCGCGACCCCCGTCTTGCACTTCGAGGCACGCTGCTTGCACCGCTACCGGGCCCGGCTCCTCCTCCTCCTCCTCCTCCTCCGCCGCCGCCGCCGCCGCCGCCCGGTATGCCTTGCCGCCTCCGGCGCCGCAGCTTCTCCAGCTCGCTTGCAGCATCGCCCGCGCCCTTGGGTATGTCATTCATGACTGTCTCCGCCTCGCTGTCGGCATCGTTTGAAATGAGATCTCCTGGAAAGGCGCCACCAAACATGCTAGCAGTGCTTCGGTCGCTGACACTATAATGTGATGCGTGGACCGGGGCACGCCCAATGGTAGGCTTGATGGGGTCCGGCAGTGCAAAAGATGTTGTCCGGCTCGGGATGATAATGGGTTCGTCGTCTGTCGATGACGAATCGTCCGAGGAAGAATCCCACTTCGACTTGCTGTGCAGCGTCTGCGCACTCTGGTTGCGCCGAATGGTCGATGGCGGCACCGACAATGTGTCGTCGTCAGCCTCTGTTGTTTCCACCCGAGCACGGCCGTTCGCATCAATGGTAAACTTGACCGATGCCCGGGAACGCGGTATGTGCACTTCGGGGATGGAAGTGAGGCTGGAGAGCCGCTGGTGCTGCTGCTGTTGCTGCTCCTGTTGCCGCAGCTGGTGCGTCTTGATAGGCGAGACCCGACCTGTTTGCCTGCTGCCACCCACCGAATTGGATCTTGTGATTCCAAGACCTGTCCCGCCACTCAGAGGCCCGGTGCCTACAGCCGCGGAAAGGGCCGGGGCAGGCTTCACAGCAGGGGCAAGAGTGGGCAAAGAGGCACGGCCACGAAGACGGGGGCCACGGTTCTCACTGAAACTACGTGTTAGCCCAGGCCGTGCCACCGACTTGACAGGAGAGCTTGCCAAGGCTCGATCTCCAGCTTTGCGGCGCGGGGTGAGCTCCTTGACGCTCGCGCTACGACGCATATCCTTGCGGGCAGACGCAGGAGCTATAGGCACATATCCCTGTCTTGAGCTCTCCTGTGGCCGTTGCAAGTCGGGTTGGGTTGCCGAAGCGGAAAGCTGAGGGGCCGCCTTGAAGACGGCCGAGTCGCCTAGAGTCATGCCAGGCCCAGCAGGTGCAGAGGAAACGGCGTCCATATTCGCGGATGGCGGGCGGCTGAACAACAGTCCAGGGTTCACCCCGCCGCCTGGACTGACGATTCCGAATGGGTCTTCGATGGGCGTGGGATAGCTGGCTGCAAACATGGATGGCTGGTCAACGGACGTGGTGTCAAGGGTTGTTGGTATCATCTGCTTGGCATGGCCTGTCGAGGGCTGTGATAGCTGTTGCATGCCCTCCACGTGGTGTTGATGCACCTGTTGCTGTTGCTGCTGTTGCTGCTGC
Organism: Graphilbum cf. rectangulosporium; assembly: GCA_019925645.1. Lineage (NCBI taxonomy): Eukaryota > Fungi > Ascomycota > Sordariomycetes > Ophiostomatales > Ophiostomataceae > Graphilbum > Graphilbum cf. rectangulosporium. Next base: position 122,031 of record JADHKI010000021.1, read on the forward strand.
ACGGCCGAACCCGGGCCGCCGCCGGCTGCGACCATGTACATCTGATCTGCCTGGCCATCGTGGCCATGGTGGTTCCAATCAATGGATTCAAGCTGGCGGTGCACAGACGTCCCGGCCTGGAAGAGGTGGGCACCAGATGCAGAAAAATCAACGTCCATGGCCGTCATGCCGGGATCGCCACCACCCCAAAAGGACCTTGCATCAGCAAATGCAGACGCTGTTGCCGGTACGGACATGGGGTAGCCAAACATGTCAGTTTGGCTGGCGACATAGGCTGCCATGTGCTGCTGTTGAGGCGGTATCGCAAAATCAGGTTGCTGGTACTGTTGGCCGTAGCCCTGGTCATGCTGCATTTCGCCCGCCTGTAGCTTGGGCGCAAGTTTGCGCCCGCCTTTCCGAGAGGACGGCGGTGGAGTAGCAGTCTAGCTGTGGCGGGCCGAGGACGAAGATTCCTTCGTGGGGTTGGACGCGGTCTGCTCCCGACGGAGCTTCTTTGTTGACTGGGTCCGGCTGCCCTGGCTGGCGCTGTTATTGGTAGTACTCCCGGCTTCTGCTGCTGCTGCTGCTGCTGCTGTTGCTGCTGCGGCGGCGGACGGACCGCTAGACGAGGGAAGTCGTCTGGAGGGCTCGACAGGCGGCAAAGGCAGGCTGAGGTTTGAAGGCAAATGGTTCACATGGGTTGCAATCTCACTTGCAATGCTAGCAGCTGACAACAATCGTTTGTGCTTCTTGGATGTTGACAAGGTGGAGGACTGAAGTATATTCGGCGGTGAGTAGGGGGCGACCAAGTCCGCAAAGGTGCCGTGGGAATTGCGCAGGTTTCCCGGGGTCGAATTGAAGACCGAGAAGTCGTCCGCAAAGCGAGGGGTCCAGTCCAGGCCCGGGGTGGTTGTGGCAGTGTCAGGAATCTGGCCTGTCTTGGGAGTTTCGAAGACGGGACTCGGGAAGAAGGAAGAGGCGGGCGTGTGCTTGGGCGTTGGCGGCTGAGCGGTGGAATCGCCAAAACTGTGTGTGACGAGCGGTTAGCCAGACATGCAGCAAAAGAGCGGCAGAGCCAAAAAAAAAAAAAAAAAAAAAAAAAAAAAAAAAAAAAAAAAACCAAAAAAAAACAGGCAGTACTACAACCATGTAACATGGCAAAACTATCTGCATTTCGAAAAGCTTTACTCAGGCGCAAAGGAGAGGGAAGAAAGGAAACAAGAAGAGAATGAGTAGTCTGCCTCTAAAGAGCTACTCGAGGGCAACGAGCACGTTTCTCGCCCATACACAGTAACGAAAACAGAAGTCACGGGGCGGGAAATCATCCCATCTTGTCGACAGAAGCTCGGCAGTAGAGAGCACAGCATGATGCAGGGGAACAGTAGCAGGGCGGCAAAGAAAAAGGGAGATTGCAGATGCAGGTAGCAGCGGGAATATCAGATAATGGAAGCAACGCTGGACAAGAAAAGGTGAAGCCTTGCCTGGTTGCTGGATGATCCCCGCTCATAGCAGTAGTCCGGCTGTTCTTAAGACAAAAAGTCTGGGTTGAGAACCATAGTCTAAGGGTAGCTGCTGTTTACAGACGGATTCTGCAGCGGTGAGTCCCTCCTGGTCGAGTCTGGTAGCCGTAGTGACCTCTTCTGGTGTCTTCCTTCGTGAAGACTTCCACAAATGCTGTGCCGCAAAGGCCGAGACGAAAGGAAAGACGCGGAGGATTAGGAGGAGAAGCCGAAAGGGGTGTGCGTTCTGGCAAAGCGGCAGATGCAATCGGCGCTCAAAGCAGTAGGACGCTGTCTAGGTAGTCGCTAGCAGAAGATGGCTTTGTCGTAGATCGTAGTGGTCATTACTCGATATTCGTAAACAAGATGGAGGTCAGGGCATAGGCTCGATATGAAGTAGCAGCGGACGCAGCAACGAAAGAGATAAGAGCGGCTAAAGCAGAGAGTTGAGGGTCGTGGGGCTGGTCGACACGGCAGTTAGCGAGGCTGATAGAACAGAAGCGGAGCGGCAAACGGGGGGCTATAAGCCGGCTGCACCGAGGCACGAAGTCACTGCTCGCAGAGGCAGAGCAAGCCTGCAGTCGAGGCAGAAGCGGATAGGGTGGGGGGGTTGAAGAGAGAAAGAGATAGGGACTCACGGGCAACAGTTATGCATAAAGACCACAGGCGCAGGCGATGAGAGCAAAGAGACCGGGAAAAGATGTGTGTGGGAAGAGAGAACGGAAAGCCGGTGAAACGCTGGCAGTGAAGAATACGAAAATTGGCAAAGCAACGGGGTGGGCAACGGGACTGGGATGCAATGTCAAATGTCGGGCCTTTGCCCTCTTTTTTTTTTTTTTGCAGTGGGTATATGCTTTATGCAAAGGACCCTATTCCACGTAGAATAGTAAGAGGCCTACTCCATAGGCGCAGGACTTTGTCGTCTAGGATACCATGTGGACAAGCACTAAACCCTGGAGGCCGCGGAGGAGCGAGAGCCCTATATATTGATTGAGAGGGGAGAAATGCTGGCTCTTGCGACGTTCGCATGTAGTTATGGCCAAAATGTATCGTATACAAATACCGGGGCTGTCTCCAGGGGCAAGCGTGCCGAGCATAGGCGAGGCGGGAAGGAAGGGATGGAGAAGACGAAATGGGACAGGCAAGGGAAGGAGAGGGGGAAAAAAGCAAGCAGGAAGTTCAGCTAGCAGCTTTGCTAGAAAGCAAAAAATAAAATAAAATAAAATAAAAGGCCAACAACAGGACACCAGACGAAGAGCGAGGACATGAAACTGGAAACAGGAAAAGAGACGGCAGCGGCAGGAGGCAGGGGACGGCAGGCAGCAATACGGAAGGAGCGAATAAGAAGCACGCTTCTCCTAGCAGCGTGGAGTTGGCGATTTTATGGCGGCGGGCTTTTGGTGGAGGAGCAGCGGTGGAGAGCAGTGAGTAAGATTGTATCTTTTGCATACGTCGTTGCTCGTTGTTGGTTGCCAGGCTTGACGTACTTACATCTCACAAGCGTAAGACACGATCCTCCTACCTGCAAGAGGCATGAAGAGGCCAGAGCAAAGTGAGACAGCGAGGCAAGGGCGGCCCTGATGGTGGACAGCTCCTGCCCTCTGTCGGTCTCACCTGCTCGATCACGGTAGCAGCTGTTCCGCTGTCCGCTGTCCCGACTGTTACTCCGTAGTTGCTGTATTTTTTTTTACAGCCTGGAGCTTTGCTCCGCAGCGCAAAACTCTGCCAGCGGCCGTGCTGCGCTGGACTGGACTGGACTGGACTGGACTGGAGCATCTTCTAGTGGGGGGGGCGGTGGAGATCTGGAAGCTTTTCGCTGTTTCTGGTTTACGGCTACTGTTCTTCCATTCCCCCTCTCTCCTATGTGTGAACAGTGAACAGTGAACATATGATGGAGAAGAACAAGCGCAGTGGCCAACCGGTGTGAAAGGCTGGAGCGTTGCGGTCTGCAAAACGTTGGAGAGAGGCCACGCTCTTTTCCAACAGCCAAGGGCGAGCTCCGACGCCGTATCCAGCCCAGGGATGCACCCATACGGCGCAATGGCCCACGGATCCCGGAAAACGACAAGCTTGATCGGTGCTGCCCTGCTTTTTGGCTCTCGCTCCTCTATGGCTCGTTCCCCTGAGCCAACCAAAACCCAAAAGCCCCGGTGCGTCATAGGCTGGGACTGGCCGCGTTTTGTTAGCACTGGCGGGGAAGTAGTAGCTACGGAGTAACTGAACAACAACACGGCCACCCGAGATAAGTGATATCTCATGCAAAAAACAGCAGAAGCTCGGGTTTGCTAATGGGTTGGCCGTTCAGGGTCGGTCCTCTATGAGCAATGCGCCCCAAGATCTGAGCGAATAACCATCCGAGACCCTACATCCACCTCCCTTTGTACGCCATGATGGGAGCCAATGCGAGGAAGAACCAAGCACGAAGGAAAGCAGAGAAGGACTGTTGGCTGTCAGAGGCGCGGCGGGCCAAGGCCAGAGAAGGAAAAGAGCGTTCGTTTGCGCGATGCGGCTTGGTCGAGTCATGACAATACCATGCCGGACGGAGACAGTCGGAGACAGCCCAGGAGCCTCCAGGCCCTTCCTAGCAGTACGCCGGAAATGCGCTGTTTTGTGAGCGAGTACGAGAGAGCAACCAACAAGCCGTCATCTCGCCTTCCCTAGTCCCGGCCAGGGGTGAAGCACGCTTTGCCAGAATAGCAGCATTACGGCGCAAGGAGCATGCAGCGGGATGCTCCTCCTACATTACATGTGTAGTAAGAATGCAGCAAAAAATTAGTGCGCAGAGGTGCGGAGAGCCGACGTACCAGTACACACTCACTGGTGGCAAACGAAGCCAGATAGACCGGGGTCGGTTGAGGTGGGAAGTGCTTGCATATTGGTGGGTCGGGCAGCCGCGGTCTTGGCTGTTCCTGGCTTTCGATGGCACTCCAAGTGCTGCAGAGGCGGCCTGGATTGGGCTGGCTGGCTGGCCGGCCAGTGTACGGCCACGGCACGGGGTCAGCAAATGAAACGTTTTTTTTTTTCGCGCTTCTCGAGCATCGATGCGAAGAAATACTCGTTCAGGTACGGGAGACTGCGGGAGAAGAAGATGGCTGCCGCGCCGCCGTTGAGCCTCTTGGGGCCAAGGACACCAGGACAAGGGCGGAGTTGGCAAAGGCCAGCCCCGTTTGTGCCTTGGAGGAAACCCTGTCGGCCGTCCAGGGTCCCGGGGGGCAGCTGATTCGGGCCGGCGTCCTGGGGCTTCACATCGCCGGGGCCACGGCCGTCTAGACCGGTCCCCTACTCCGTACTCCGTACGCTCAAGGTCACGATCGGCACCCGGAGGCCCCGTTTGTGTGTACTGCGAATTTACACATGAGTATTCTCATATACTCCGTATGTACGCATAGGGTAGGGGGGCTCCTGCAAGCCGAGCTGAACAGCTGAGGATCCAACGACGCTACCGTACAGAGCTAGCTAGCGCTCCAAAGCCATGTTCTCCTAGTCGGTCAGCGTGCCCGCAACGGCGGCCTGACGCCTGCCCGGAACAGGCAGGGGCTCGCCGGGTCCACGCCCTCCCCCGGTTATCACGCACTGCGGCCATTGGTCGAAATCCGGCGCCGAGCCACGGAGAAAAGCAACGCTACTTTTTATCGGAGAGTTGTCTCTTCCGCCATCTTCGCACCTTGTCCTTCCCCCGCTTCTCTGGCATGGCCGTGCTGTGCTATTTCTTTGATCTCTTTCTGGACGTTTCTTACAAGGGGTCTGTCCTCGCCTGTGCTGCCTTTACCGTCGATAGCAAGATACTCCGTACAGGAAGCGCACGCCGGGGCCTGTTATATCTGCCAACGGAGCGGCCGGCCTGGGCGGGTCGTCCCCCGCTCGTTGAAATAGAGCTCCCTTGCTCACCCCCCCCCTGCATACCTTTCAAATAGCCACTATTTGTGTAATGTATCTTACGGAGTACTTGTACCAGTACGCCAACCGCTTCATCTCACTGTTGAATTCTCCGTACGGAGTAGATCTGACAATGCTCGTGGCTTGTGTAAGAGATCAACAGGCTCTCGTTTGCTAGCCGCCAGCACACCATTCCCATGCCATTCCCTGAGAAGGGAATCTTGCACGGCCTACGAGTATGCCTCTGACGTACAACACACAGAAACATGCGGTAAGGCCGAGGCCCGAAATCTTAGCTCAGGAGGAATGCACGGTTGAGATGCCCTGCCAGGCCGAGACACGGCCATCTCTTGGAGCCGTAGCAACACCGCAAGCCTTTTTGAAAATACGACGGCCCCCCCTCTCCCCCCCCCCCTCGCCTCCCCTCCTCCTCTTCTCCCCCCCCCTAGTGCACGCCATCTTAGACCTGACAGGCAAACACGTCACCCCCAAGTGCCGGTAGGGCGCCGCGTCCCATCTCTGGTGTCGTGCATCTTCTTTTTTCCATGTGTACAGGGGCGCCGTTGATGCGTCTCTCCGGCGGCAGACGGCTCATTTCTTCCGGGCTTCTCTCACGCACCCGCCAACTCTGCCCTGTGGCTGCTGTGTGATGCTGCTGCTGTGCTGCTGCCGTGCTTGGGGGCTATGCTCGCTCGTCCATGGCAGAAGGGGTGTGGCCAATTTCGGGCTAGAAAGGTCGCGCATTAACGTGCATACATGGACGGCCATGTCGACTGCTTCTCGGCCAATGGCCTGGTCGGATGTGACGTCCTCCCCCCTCCCTCCTGTTTTTTCCCAGAACTAGAGGTCCTGCACTACCTTTTTTTGTGGCTTCTCATCACCCTTTGCTGCGTGCGTCCCTTGCCACGCAGTGCGAGGCCGGAGACAGGCAGGGCTTCGGCCTTTGGGATGCGATTGTTTCGGACCTTTCTGCAACAGTCTGAGAAGCGATGCTCGTACACGGCCGCTGGTCGAACAGCTAGAAAAGTCTCAGGTTGAGGAGTACTTTCCTCGGAGAAAAAGAACTCTGCATGAGGACCGCCGCATGGAAGGTGCGAATCCGTGCCTATACATACAACCTGCCTATCGTGGTAATGGCCAAACGCCGAACGGCCCAAGAACAAAAGGACCGCCAAAAAAAGGGCTGTGGAGAGAGTGTGGAGAAAGGACACGGCATGTTTTGGGTTGTTTTATTTTGTTGTTTTTTTGGGGGGGGGGCTGCCGCCTTGTTGCGAGAAATAAGAGGCTGCACATCGGCGCGGGCGCTCTTCCTGGCAAAGCTGCGCAAAGCTCGATGCCACTTGGCATTCTGCAAGAGCTTGGAGAATGCAAAAGAACAATCATCCCCCCCCCCTTCCAATAATTGAAAAGAACACGCAAGGGGGCCTTGAGTAAGCTGAACGGCTCCAATTAGCCCCCAAAAAAGAGAAGACGAAAAGAAAAAAAGTCGAAACAGCCGATCTGAGCCCGGTTCCCTGGGAGGGGAAGGGAGTCGATCTCGGTGGCGTCTTGGCCGATATGCATTCCAGGTTTTCTTTTTCCTCGACCACGGTGACGTGAGTGCGTTGCATGCATCCTGCGGCCCACTGTTGCTTGGCAGCCAAGGCCGAGGCCAGGCATCAAGACAGCAAAATACAGAGTATGGACAGGACACGGTTGCCGGGCTCCCCCACTTCTGCGGCCCTAATAGCTGCTATTCGGGAGGCTGCTTCTGATTTTCGGGCTATCCTTATTTCCCCTCGGGCCCTTGTGGTCTGAGTCTCGCTGTATGGACGAGCAATATGCCTGTTGTTGTTCTGGCTCGGCATGCGATGCTACATTGTGCAAACTGCTCGGGGAAAACACAACGGCAACTTGGTCTGTCCTGGGGGTTTTGCATGACAAGTTTTTTTCCCTTTCCTGCATCCCACATCCTAGTCTCTGAAAAGAATCAACCAATACTGAATATACTGTAGAGGGGAAAAATATCACAAAAATGCCTCGAACCACGACAGAGTGCATGTATACTACTACCCCTTGATATTTCCATCCATTGTGCCCCCCCCTTACCTTTGTACCGTCCAATCGTTATATTCCTTGAATCCAGCAACTCGGGTTTCACCCCTTGACATTTGAACCATGCCTGCTTCCTTTGAAAAGGCCAACTACCCGTGCTTCTCTAGCCCCAAAAACGTCTAATGAACAGTGAAGAATGAAGATATAAAAAAAAAAAAAACAAATTGAGGCATCTAATATGCCTCATAGAAAAGGGCCACCGTCCCGGCAGTCCAAGCTGGATGGAAAATAGACCCAACGTATTCTGTCTTTTAAAAGTTGCTCAATATCTCTCTCTACCCGAGGTGAGATGGGGAAGAATAGTCGTTAAAAAAGAGTGCTGGGTATCTTTCTAAATCATGTTTCCAAGGCCGTCAATAGGTGTCATGTGTGTGATCATAGGTCTTGTATGCGGCGGCGGCGGCAGAGAGCGGTAGTTTTGCAGCTGCAGCAGCTGTTGCTGCTGCTGTTGTTGCTGCTGCTGCTGTTGTTGTTGTTGCTGCTGCTGTTGTTGTTGTTGCTGCTGCTGCCGCTGTTGCTGCTGTTTTTGTTGCTGCTGCTGCTGTTGCTGCTGCTGCTGCTGTTGCTGCTGTCGTAGCTGATGCTGTTGGTGCTGCACAGCTTCCAGCTGACCCATACCCTGCAGAACGCTCCTTGGCGGAGCTGGCAAGGGCTGAGTGGGTGGTGGGTGAGCTGGGGGTAGGTGCAGGAAATGTTGCTGCTGTTGTTCTTGCTGCTGCTGCTGCTGCTGCTGCTGCTGCTGCAAAAGCGCTTCCCGAGGAGACGCCTCTGGTGAGTTCACCTGTTGTATCAAGGTCTGGTCCGCTGCGGCTGGCGATCCCACGGCCGTGGTCGTGACAGAGACTGGCATCTGAGCACAGAGCTGATGCATGTCGTTTGTAGGCCTGCTGCTGCTGCTGCTGCCTCTTTCATCCCCGAGGACAACCACGGCTGGCGCTGGGACCGGCGTCATCTGTGGTGTCAATGGCGTCTGTGACGGGAGAGTTGCCGGAAGTAGCTGCTTCTGATCCTGCTTTTGCTGCTGCTCCTGCTGATGACCATACTGGCCTGCATGTCCCGCGCCTAGTCTGTGGATGTGACTGCCCGAGGCCTGTATACCAACGGGGCCCATTACGACATGGGAGGAGCCGGCAGCCGTCATCCGCGCCTGGTTGCTTTCTCGCCTCCGCTTTGGGGCATCTTTGACCTTTTGGTGTGTATGACACTGATGCGCGTTAGCCCCGTCTCTCTTCCTGCAGCAGAATCGCACACAAAATAGAACCTACCTTGTAAGCGTGCCGGAACCAGGTGGTGCCCTTTTTCTTGCTGCTAATGAGCGCAATCCAGTCATTGCAACTGCCGCACAGTCCCTCCCAGACGTCTGGATTGCCATCCATCCGGCGTGTCTGCTGCGGCTCCTGGAAAGAGTTGCCCGTGGCTGCGCTGATGCCGTGCGTGAAGCTCTTGTCGTACCAAAAGGCCGAGTTCTTCAGGACGAGCCACCGTCCGGGCTTGCATATGCCACACCATCCCTCCCGCTTGTTGCCGTGTCCCCGAACCCATCTCGGGGTGTAGAGGTCGCCGCTGAAGCGCAGCTCCTGCTCGTGCGGGATCAGGTCGGGGTCGGCAGGGTTCATGTCCTCGGGCGGCGGCTGCAGCTGCTCTTCGTGGAGTGAGGCGTACAGGTCTGGGGGGTCTGACAAGTCGGCGTAGTGCCCATGCAGTGCGTGGGGGTCACCGTTGCTCTGCAACATGCGGAACAGACTGTGGGACAGCAGCGGGGCCGGAGAAGGATCAAATGGCAATGGCCCTGCTCTGGCCAGCCCCTGCTGGTATCCATGCATGGGATGCTGGCTCGGTACCGGGTGCGGATGATGATGATGAAATCCATGGGCAGCAGCAGTGGCGGGGTGAAGTGCCGCAGACAAATGATGCACCCCTTGAAGCCCGCCCCCGTCCATTTGGCGTGGTAGATGAAAGTTCATGGTGCCGGTGTGAGACGGCAGCTGCGTTGGGAGTAACATGCTGTGGCGGGTGAAGCCGGAGGCTGCAGCCGCCGCCGCCGCCGCCGCCGCCGTCTGAGTGTTGGCCGAGAGGAAGTATGGGTTCTGGGGCTGTGCCGCCATGGCGGACGCGGCTACCGAAGTCTGATGCAGATGCCCCATATCGACAAGCGGCAGCTGCCCTTCGCCCATGGTAGGAGAAGAGTAGCGAGCCGGCGCTGATGTGGGCAGGCGTGGGCCAAAAGGGTCATGGGGTCCGGCCCCCGTGACGGAAACGCCCACGCCTGCTACTCCAGCCGTTCCCGACCCCCCCGTCAAGCTGCTGCCGTGGAACACAAACGGCGACGGCCGGCGGTTGGACAGCGCACCGTAGGAACCTGTCGACCAGCGCTTATTCCGAGCGCTCTCCACGCTGTATGGTGCCGAGCGGACACTGGGGCGTGGCGACGGCGATGCGCGGCCTCTGCTCTGTGTACGCACCAGCTCAGACCGGCCCTGGGGCGTCATCCTTGGCGATGCCACCGGCGACAGCTGGGTCGACGACAACAAGGAGTTGCGGTTGGATGGCGGCGGGTAGTCGGAGCTATACGAAGGCGCGTCCGAGAGAGCAGCCGAGAAGTCTTCGTAAGGCGGCATGTCGGAAAGCGGACCCGAGGTTGACATGGTAAAGGACGAGCCAGACATTCGGCGCGGCTGGAGGCTCCGGTCGAGATGGAGCCTGTCGTCGCAGTCTATGGATGGCCCATTGGAGTAGCGCAAGTCGAGGATGGGAACAGCCTCGTCAGTCGTGTAGGCTTGGCCAATGCTCATGTCGGTATCCAGCTGTAAGTCGAGGCTGTCATCACATGGCTTTTGCACCCAGTTGTCTGCTGTGTCCAGTGATGCTCGGTCAGCTTGTCCTGATTCCCCTACCGTCCACGCTAGGAGAAACATTAAAGGCGCACACTTACTGCTCTCTATTGCTGATGTTGAGTAATGGTAATACTCTTGATGGCCAGAGATGGGTCTCGATGCGGTCTCGCTAGGCACCTGTTGCATAGGTAGTCCGGCCGAGTCCCAGGATGCGAGGCCATTGTATGTGCTGTCCAGGCAGTATGACAGGTTCTCGTGTATGGTTTCAGGTCTGGACTGTGTTGTCCACACGCCCTGTGGCGTCTCCATCGTAGCTGCAGGTTCTTGTTTTGTTGTCCTTTTGGGCGTTGAAGTCGCTTGCTGCTAAAACCGTTTCTGTCTTCTGACAGGCGAGCCGCTTTCTCCGTCGTGTTTGTTGAACGCCGCGCGATCTCGGCAGTAAAAGAATCAATGAGGGTATCTGCCGCTAAAGGTCCTGTGGTGATTCACGAGATTCACAAGTCGAGGGAAAGACAGATACTGAGCAGAGCTGAAGATGCGTCAAAAACTGGATCTCAAAAGTGCTATCCAAAGGAGGGGAAGTAATTAAACGTCCAGGGTCTGTACTCGAGTGGTGGAACAATGAATCATGAAGGAGTGTAGTGAGGCTCAGTCTTGCGAGATGTGTTATACCGACACAGAAAGGAGTGAATAGACGCCCCGGGTAGGTTATAATATCTGGGCGAGGAAGGAGTGTGAGGAGAGAGCCAGCTCCGAGTGTGCTATAGGACCAGAGGAGGTTAAACACAGATTCGACAACGAGGAGCAGGGAGCAGCAGAAGAGTTTAACATGAAAACATCTGTCCGAACAGTGGACCCAACAAAAACATATAAAAACGGCAAAAAGGAAAGATTGGCAAGTGACCGGGACGCTGGACCACAAGAGCAGATCTTAAGGGGAGGGGGACCACGGAGTAAACGGAGGCAGTGCAGGGCCTCCAGGTTCAAGGCAGGGTTCCACACTGGGCTGGAAGCAGCTCAATTGAGTCCTCGAGAACAGAAAGGAACTAAAACGGGGAAAGATAAAAAAGAGGGGCGGAGCAACGACTTTCTTGTCGGCTCTCCAGCACAGCCAGAGTCCGGAACACCGGTAGGAGCGAATCCGAAATCCCTGACACACGCGGGGGCCTGTAGTAGGCAGTGGCCCGTGAGAGAGGAGACGCGGAGGGCCGGAGTACTTACGACCGTACTCGCAAAGGCACAACAAACGGAAAAGGGCAAGAGAGAGGCGTGAAGAGCTGGCGAGGTGAGGGGAAAGGCACAAGCAGGGGTGCGAAGAGCAAGGATGGCCAAGAGCAAAAAGGGAAAGCGTGAGATATGGGATAACTCCAAGTTGTCCCCTGCAAGCACACCTAAAAGACAGGGGTAAGGGAAGATGGGGCGGGGTCTTCGTGTCGAGGGCGCCGATGGGCAAGGGGGCGGATCTAGACAAACTCCCCTTTGGGAAACAGACGCGGCGTGGAGGAGGGCTGGGAACCCACTGGCAACGGCACCCTTGATTTTCCGCCGCTGTTCTAATTCTGGGTATAGATCGGAGAGACGCGTACAGAAGGGATAAAGGTAAAATAGAAAAGCCCAGGGAAGAGGTCTGAAAAAAAAGAGACAAGGAAGAGGGGAAGAAACGGGTACTCCGTATGAGGCGGACAGCCCCATTTGCGGGTTCTAGAAGGGGTCGAGGGGCTGCTTGTGTCTCATGTTGCACGCCCCAACGCCGAGAGAGAGAGAGAGAGAGAGAGAGTGTGTGTGTGTGTGGTGTGTGTTCAGACCGGGTAAAAGTCGGCTGGGACCGAGGCAGATGGTCGATGGGACATGACGAACAGGCCTTCCCACCAACGCGGATAAGCAAGCAATATCAGAAAGCAGAGCTGCAAGGCGAGGCCTCGCCGGGTTGCGTGCAGAGCCGTCTGCGCGTCTTCCACGGTCCAAGCAACAAAGGTCTGGGCTTCTGCTCCGTAGTTGCTCGCCAGCGTCGTAGCTGGTGCCGCTTTCATCTCGACTCGCCCCGACCGACCCGGCCGACAGGAATGCAGATGCACACTCTTCTCCGGGCGCGAAGAGCAAGTCTCCCAACCACGCAAGACGACGGGGCGGAACCGGTTTCAGCCGAAACCGACGTCCTCGCCCTCGGCCGCGTTTTATCCACTTGCCGCGAACGCAGTCTGTGATGATCAACCAACAGTCAATGTTTTTGGTGCGGCGTCACTTTTCACGCCCAGAAAGGTCCCCTTTTTTTTAAAAAAAGGGAAAAAAAAAAACCCATCTTGCTCAGGCGTACAGCCGGTCCGTGGCGGTCGCCGTGGTGATTTCCAGACGATCATCAATCCTACTGCGCGTAAGATACGTATCTTACGCTGGCTCTGTGGATCCATCTTTTTGCGCCTCATCAGGGCTCTACTCCCCTATTGTCGCTTTTCCGGCGGGTCGCAGCCCGTGCGCAGTGTCTTGCGCTCCGGCGGCCAAGCGGGACGAGGGGGGGCTGGACGGATAGGCAAGAAGCCGGTGGTGTTCGGGCCACCGTGATGTGCATCTTTCCTTACTTGGCAAAACAAACGGAGACGAGACAGCGCCAGCCGTACTCCGTAGAAGAAAAAAAGAGATGACACGTCCCAGAAGATGCAAAGAAAGAGGTGGGATTGACCTGAGACGTAGTGTGAAGAGGGGGAGGGGGGGGGGGTGTGTTTGGTCCGCCGTGGCAGTGCCATGGTCAGAGAGGGCCTGAGAGACACAGTGGTGGGTAGATGGCGGCGGTGGACGTTGAACGATCCCCTTGCTCGCTTTTGTGATTTTTTTCGATGTTTGAGGTTGCCTGTTGCGCAACGACAGCCGCTGCCTGATTGGCCTACTCCCGACTGTAGCAGAGCAGGGGAAGGTGCGCCCCACCGGCACTGCAGCGGAAGCGGGGCACCGCAGCGCGCTGCAAAGTAGATATACCGCCTGCCCCCGCAGGAAATGGGAGACGTCCAATGTACATTTTTCTTTTCCCGGCCCCTGCCCTGGTGGGGCATGGGGCCACCCGTCTCAGATCTGTCGCAGGACCCTCTTCTCAACCAAAAAACGGCTTTTCGCGTGTAAGTGATATCGGCCTCCTCCCACATGGACGCCCCTCTTGTCACCACCATCCCATGACCAGCGGCCTCATACACACATACATACATTCCAGACGGCATCTTTGCAGCACGGCGCTCAGGCTGCGAGCATACACAAGCAGTCATACTTGTACATGACAAGAGCGCGGCCGAAGACCAGGGATAGGATCAGGGCACGAGACCCTGGCCTTTTTTCGCAGAATCGCTTCTGCCCGTTCGTCCGGCCGGGAAGCTCAAACAGACACACGTACGAGTACGTTCCTATATCCCGAGACATGACACGGAGTACAGCGGATCGTCGATCTAGCAAATCCCGTCAAACCACGAGCCCCTCGCCGGTATCATCCTCTGTGGGTGGCTCTCTCTAGGATTTTCAGGAAAGCGCAAGCTAACGGGCTTTTTTCCTGATACATTGGTTTTTACTTTTCAGTTGGCCTTGTGGCTCCTGCGCGTTCTTGGCCCCTCGGAGCCAACTAGGGCTCGGTCCTTGGCCGAAGGCCGAGCGAGCGCGGCCACCCCGGAGGATGCTTCTCTGTCCTCTGCAAGTCTCCAGGAGAAGACGAGACCAGCAAGGTACCACTGCTGCGCTTGTTTTCGGTCAACGGCTACGTAATAGGCACACGGTAGCAGTATGTATCTTACATATGTAAAATACGCCTGGCCTCGCCAACCCCGCTTGGCCGTAGCGTGGCAGTGTATTCTTAGCAGCGTCGTGTTATACCCACAAGAAGCGGTCTATGACTTGTTCGCTGCTGGATCTGTCACGCAAGTGCTCCGCCCGGGAGCATTACAGGCCCTGTGTCTTACAACAAAAATAGCAAAGCCAGAGGCAGCCGTTGATTGCGCACAAGCCGCACTTTCCCGGCGTCTTCTGCAAAAGGATGGCCAACGGGCAAGCCACCACGCCACCGCCGGAAGATCGCCGGAACCATGCCTTGGATGGAAGTCGTACCAGCATCTTGCCGGGCCCCTATTGCAGCTGGCGTGTTCTGGCGCGTGCTGGAAAGCTTCTAGCTCGGCTGTTTCCTTTGTTTTTTGTCGAGATATTGGAAGCTGAACCTGAACTTGCCAGCTTAATATAGAACTCACCGCTACGTTTTTTCCTTTTGTAAAAAGGGGCCATCCCGGCTTCTTGTCTTTTGCATAAACTCTTAATATCAAGGTGGGGGAGACGGCCGGTGGCGGGGCTGCAGAGACCGACTAGGGAGCCTGGCTGTGCCTGGCCGGGCCTGTGCCGTTGTCTTGATTTACTCCGTTATTCTACCTACCATGAGAGCTTGCAGCGTCTTCTGTATTGCGGAAACTATGCTCATGGCCTTGGTTCTACGAGTAAGTGCTGTGAGACAAAAGCAACAAAAGCAGAAAAAGCATAAAAAACAAAGGCAACAAAAGCAGAAAAAGCATAAAAAACAAAAGCAGACAAAAGCAGAATGAGCAGACAAAAGCGAGTAAGCCGGAAGAAAACCGGCTCAAGAAAACGCCCAGAGAGACCGTTGGAAGGACCAGAACACACACAAGGAATCATGGCCAACCAGGCCTCGGGGATGTTCCTGTTTCTGTAGTAGCCGCGTCGTTAGTCGGCGTTCCCACGGAAAGGTTTGCTCATACATGGCACGGCAATGTCCGTTTTTGGCGTTGCGCCTTGTTTCTATATTTGTCAAGCCCCGCCGCAGAAAGAGGCCGCGCTTTCTAGGGATTCTGCGTCCTCGGCGGCATCGTTGTCCCCCCTGTTCCGGCACTATTTGCATCTCCACTGACGTTCTGGGATGAGAAATCCCCCGATGGCTAGGGTTAGTCTCTTCTTTAGCCTACTGGGGTAAGTCTGCAAGGCTGCCTTCTTGAAGAACGGCTCTCTCTGAATTACAAAGTTTACAAAGTAAGATACGGAGTAGCAATTTCCAGCCTTTTTGGCTTGCTCTCAATAGTCTCCAAGATGGGGTGGCCCGCCCTCGCAG
Organism: Graphilbum cf. rectangulosporium; assembly: GCA_019925645.1. Taxonomy (NCBI): domain Eukaryota; kingdom Fungi; phylum Ascomycota; class Sordariomycetes; order Ophiostomatales; family Ophiostomataceae; genus Graphilbum; species Graphilbum cf. rectangulosporium. The sequence goes on from JADHKI010000021.1 coordinate 137,393, forward strand.
GTGCCACACCTATCTTGCACTATTGACTTTGAGCTCCACATGATCCGACCAGCAAGATCAGGTTTCCTGGTCTGTCATGAACGCTGCGTCATAGCCGAGTTAACGCATGACAGACGGGAACCGCTGGAAATTACACTCGGCAGCTGGAGTGTTCTACCGCTGCCTCACGCCAACAAGACATGCCACTTGAGCCCGGAATAAAAACAATCATGTGGCTCAATATTACACTTCCTCTACGAGGTGAACCAAAGCTGTTACCACAGCTGCCGCCGACGTCTGCTATCTACTATCCACTTCGTCTTTGGCTTTTCGACTATTGCTAAACAACGAATTGTATTGCCACCCGCATCAGCTTTACTTGAAATCAAAACTGCCCGGCAACGGATCAGCAGATTCCCCTGCCAAACTGCTCTAAAAAAAAACTAAACAAGCATATCTGCCGTGAACCTTAAAAGCATAGTAAATCATCCGATCCCTATTGTCCCCCCTTGCCCTCAGTACTCGTAAAGTTCGTCCCCCCCCCGGAGACTTACCTTGCTAGGCTCTCGCAAGAACTTTCGTTGACCACATTGCGCGTCGACACTACTTGAGCTTACTTGTCACTGAACCTGACACGTACGGCCATAGATACTGGAAAGCACGGGATCCCGTCCGCTCTCCCCTAGTTAAACCAGTAATCGGTGGATTAGTAGTTGGGTCGGTGACGACCAGCGAATACCCGCTGCTGTACGTTTTTTTTTCTGTTACTAGCTTTATTTTTGCTATTTTGGTATCAGACAAGCAGCCTCTTCTGCCGTATTTTTTTTGGGCGCCTAGTGCATAAGATCAACGACCAGGAGTTGTGCCGCCCAGATGCGTTTACTGTTCGTTGTTGATACGCTTCCAGACCTCGGTTTCGGCCGCCGAGAGCCGAGTGCCGGCAGCCTGGACGAGTTTCTTGGCTGCGCCCCATACACCGCCCTCGTCGCCTTCTTGGCCAGACCCGGTAAAGACGGAGTGGCCGTTGTCCGTAGCCCGGCCAGCGCTTGCCATCTGGGCGGCCTCCCTCTGCGATGCATTCTGGTCGGCTGCATAGGCGTTCTGCACGTAGCCCGGAGGGTGTTCTATGCTGGCCAGGTCCACCAGGCCGCCCGGCGGCCCCAACCCAGCCGGCTGCGGCCACGACGGCCGAGCATAGGCCGCAGTCTGCGCCGTGGACGTGCCCCGTGGAGCAGGGTAGCCGTTTGGCGTGACTGCCACAGGAGGCATGGCCATCTGTGGCAGCAAGGGCGCCGGCGCCGGCGTTGTGCCGGCTGCGCGTGCAGCCTCACCACCTCTGCCCTGAGGAGTCTGAGGCCGCCGATGCAGAGGCGGCTGGTCCGCCCCGGCTCCTGGTGGCCGGGGCACCGCTCCCGGCTGGGGAGGCGGAGGGCCGTGGTCCTCTGCTGTCGTCCGCGTAGGCGTAGGCTTGGCGGCCTCCCGGCTGGAGGCGAGAGGAGCCCCTGTCGGCTGTGGCAAAGCAGCCACTGCGCCCGGGCGAGGCGCTGGTGGCGAGGGCTCCCCAGAAGCTCCAGAAGAAGCCGCAGGAGCTGCCGTTGTTGTCGAAGGCGGTCCCGGGACTGGGCCGGGGCCCGCCACAGGTTCCGTCATGGGTGTGGGGGGGTCCTTTGCTTTCGATGCATTGATGGGGCTTTGCGAGTATATGGGAATGGGAGGCATTATGGGACGAGTCGAAAGGCTGGTGCAATAAAACGTTGAGAAAGGGATGAAAGAGGCGCGTTGAGAGCAGTTATCATACCAGACCCGAGCGCTGACAGGAACGGAAAATAGCACGAGAGCGGCGAGCACGGAAGCTTGAAAGCAAGATCTCTGACAAGCAGGCGTGTTCTAAACACGGACAGAGCGTGTCTTCCTTATATGTCTGCTGCAAGCAGTTGCCAGAGTGGCAGCTTTGCCGTCGAAAGGAATGTTGCCTTGTTCAGGTGGCGACGTCATCGGGCAGTCAGGTGACTACAGGGAAGCCCTTGCTCAGCGGGCTTCCCTAGTGGCGGAACGCTGAAACTGGGCATCCCCCACGACTTGCCTTGGGATGGCCTGCCATACATACGTGAGCGAATGCCTTGCTTTTGAGAGGCCAGCTTTGATTGTGGCCCGAGTCGCAAGAGTTGCTCTTCGCGTCGCGGGAGCTGCGTACCTGGCAGGGGCGCTAGCCAATAGAAGGCCGTTCTGGCGATCCGGGGCCGGAAAAACAGGACGCCGAATTCTGGCTGTAGCCAATTGTGGACTAGCGCATGCTGAACAGCATCCGATCGAGAGGTCAAAGCAAAAGGCCCAACACAAGGCGTTTATTTGGCCCTCGTGAAGTTGGGCAGAAGACGCTTGTGGACCCTCTGCATAGTCCAAAGCGCCTGATCCCCTTTGGAAACATCTTGCTCTTTTATGGCAGGCGACGCGACGGGGCTCTTGCAAAGATGGTTGGCAAAGTCAGCGAGCGCATCCTCCTTAGAGAAGGCAAGTTGGGAGGAGCCCCGGATATGGCAAAGGCTGGGGGGCGCGAGTACTAATGGGCCCTTTTTTTTCCCGAGCAGGACTGGAGCGCACCGACAATGGGATGAGGCAGACGACGTGGCCCGAGGTGACGCCGATCAACCAGAAGAACTATTATACGTAGGTGCATATGGGGGGAAGAGGCGTGAAGGTGAAGAGGCGTGGAGGTGAAAAGGCGTGGAGGTGAAAAGGCGTGGAGGTGACAAGGCGCGGCGGTGATGAGACATGAAGATGAGAGACGCTACGAGACGGGGAGTGACGGTCTAATGCTGGCTGCAGGGAGTATATGAAGCGCGATGACCAGATCCTGGCGCTGCGGTTACAAAACGATGCGACACGCGACCGGCTGGTGCAGAGCGCCAAGGACCGCGACCGGGCGCTGAACCAGAACCGTGAGACGCCATCGGTGGCGGGGGAGCATCAGCCGGGCGACGTGCCGCTGAACCTGCCGACGGACGACCTGGACATTTCCAAGATCATTGTGATCCACCCCGGGAGCCAGTACCTGCGCATTGGCTTCTCGACCGACGTGCTGCCCAAGACGGTGCCAATGTGTCTGGCGACGCAGTACCCGCGTACAGAGTCGGAGGAACTCGAGGCACTGCCGCGGCTGCAGGAGGAGGCGGCGGCGACGGCGGCGGCGGAAGAGGCCAACAACAGCAACAGCAACAGCAGCAACAAGGCGGACCAGCGGTTTGGCGAGGAATGGGCGAAAAAGTACAGGAAGATGAGCGAAGAGCTCAAGGCGGACATGCGGGCGAACAAGCGCAAAGTACTGCCCAACTCCAAGGAAATGGTGGTCAACTACAACCGGCGGGCGGAGCCGGAGGAGATCCCGACGCACAACGATGCTCTGCAGATTGAGTGGACCGAGGTGGGCGCAGGGCCGGGGCCGGGGTCGGCGGGGGTGTTTTTCGGCAGCGCGGCGCAGCGGATCCCGGACGACTCGAGCCCCAAGTTCCGGCTGCGCTGGCCGATGCAGCACGGGTGGCTCAACGAGGACGACTACGAGAGCGTGAGCAGCCTGTACAGCGACTTTGAGGCGATTGTGACGCAGGCGATTGTGGGCGAGCTGGGGCTGAAGAGCGTGTCGGCGTGCCGGCAGTACAGCTGCGTGGTGGTGATCCCGGACCTGTACGACAAGGCGTACGTGGAGCAGCTGCTGCGCATGTGCATGGTGTGGTTTGAGTTTGGCAAGGTGTGCTTCATCCAGGAGAGCTACGCGGCGACGTGCGGCGCGGGCTACAGCCAGGGCTGCGTGGTGGACGTGGGGGCGCAGAAGACGTCGGTGGCGTGCGTGGAGGACGGGCTGGTGGTGGAGGACTCGCGGGTGAATCTCAAGGTGGGCGGCTTTGACGTGACGGAGACGTTTGTCAAGATGCTGCTGTACGACCACTTTCCCTACGAGCGCATCAACCTGCGGCGGCGCTACGATTTCCTGCTGGCCGAGGAGCTGAAGCAGCGGCACTGCACGCTGAGCCAGGCGGACGTGTCGGTGCAGCTGTTCCAGTTCCACCTGCGGGCGCCGAACCAGTCGACGTTCAAGTACCAGTTCAAGACGTACGACGAGGTGATGCTGGCGCCGCTGGGGCTGTACGAGCCGGACATTTTCGACAACAGCGCGAAGCTGCGGGGCCGGCGCAAGCTGATTGACCGCACGTACAACGCGTACGAGGTGGACATTCCAGACGACCCGTCGTCGGCGGCGCAGGTGGCCATTATGGCGCTGAAGCAGCCGTCGGTGCTGCCGCCGATGATTGGCACGAGCGGCGGCGGCAGCGGCAACGGCAGCGGCGGCGGCGGCGGCGGCAGCGGCGGCGGCGGCGGCAGCTTCGGCACGCCGGGCCCCAACGAAGTGTCGACGCCGAGCAAGGAGAAGCCGCCGGGGCTGTTTGGGCGCGGCGGGCCCATGGGCGGCGAGTTGGTGGGCACGCCGTCGACGTCCAAGGCACCGTCGCCGGCGCCGGACGGGACGAGCACGCCGGTGCCGGCGCCGTACATTTTCGGGGCGGCAGGGCGCGAAAGCGGCAACGGCGGCAACGGCGGCGGCGGCACGGCCAGCCCGGCGCCGAGCGGACGCAACGGGGGGACGCCGGGGCCGGGGGCGGCGGCGGCGGCGGCGGCGGCGAGCCAGGGGGCGGGGGCGGCAAGCTTCCACGGGCTGCTGCAGCCGCCGGCGGGCCTGTTCACGGACCCGCTGTACCACCGGACGGCCAAGGAGATGGCGGCGGAGCGCGACCGGGTGCTGCCGGTGGCGCCGCTGGACGTGGCGATCATGACGTCGATCCAGAACGCGGCCAAGGGCGACGAGCGCAAGCTCAAGGACTTTCTGGGGTCGATCATGGTGGTGGGCGGCGGGGCCAAGGTGCCGCACTTTACGACGTACCTGGAGGAGCGGCTGAAACGGGGCCGGCCGGACCTGGTGGACCGGATCCTGGTGTCGCGCAGCGCCCGCGACATGGATGAGCAGGTGGTGGTGTGGAAGGGGGCGAGCGTGTTTGCCAAGCTGACGGCCAACGACACGTGGATCACGCCGTACGAGTACTCGTTTCACGGGCCGCGCGTGCTGCATCACAAGGTGCTGTGGCAGTGGTAGCACGGCGATATGTCTTGTCTTTTTGTCTTGACTGTGAAGAGATTGTCGAGGTGGACGAGGCAAACGTGGGAGCAAAACTTGGGGAGTTTGGTGTTTATGACAGTCATATATTGGTTGAATAAAGGATTCGGTGGAGACCAGGAGAGAATAAAGGATTCGCGTGGAGGCCAAGAGAAATCCCTGCTACCGCCTGCTACGACACCTGCTTGGCAATCTTGACCAGCAGCACGGCGCCGGTGGGCCGGCCCAGCAGCGGATCGCGCAGGTGCACCAGCCGGTAGCCGGGCTGCAGGCGGTCCAGCCGCACGGCGGCCCAGGCCAGCAGGGGGTCGCGCCGCATGGCGCCGGCGGCGTCCTTGACGAGGAAGCGCACAAACGAGAGCGCGGCGGCCGTGGCGGTGTCCGGGGCGGTGTCCGGGGCGGTGTCCGGGGCGGTGTCCGGGGCGGTGTCCGGGGCGGTGTCCGGGGCGGTGTCCGGGGCCGAGTCCGGAGCCGGCCCGGGGGCCGCCGCCAGGGGCACGCCGGCCAGCGTCACCACCTCGCCGGCAAAGTCCGGGTGCCGGCCCGAGCCGGATTTGGCCACACGCGTGCGCGCCTTGTACTCGCCCTCCTTCTCGGCCGCCGCCGTAGCCGCCGCCGTAGCCGCCGCCGTGCCGGCCCCGGCCCCGGCCCCGGCCCTGGCCCCGGCCCCGGCCTCTCCGACCGCACTGGCACTGGCGCCGTCCTCGGTGTCCAGCCGGTCGTCCACGTGCAGGTCGACCTTGACGTAGGGCCGCAGCGAGCGGGCGTCGTCGTCGTCGCTGTCACTGCTGCTGCTGCTGCTACTGCTGCTGCTACTGCTGCTGCTGTGGCTGCTGTGGCTGCCGGGCAGCGGTAGGGCCTGGCCGGCGAAAAAGGTAATGGACAGACTGAGCAGCCTGAGTGTCGGGGCCGTCGTCTGTGGCGCCACCGGTGCCAGCGATCCCGGGTCCGCCGTGGCCAGCTTCTCGCCGCGGTAGCCTGTTGCTCGTTAGCATGCGGTCTCTCTCTCTCTCTCTCTCTTTTCCTCTCTCTCTTCCTCTCTCTTGCCTTTTGGTTTGAGCACATAGCCCGGGGATCCGGCAAACATGGCTGTCACGGTCAGCGTCTCGTTTCGCGTCTCACTGGCGGTGCTTTGTTTCGGGCTCACCCTCGTTCAGCATCATGCCCTCGTCGCAGTTCTGCCAGTTGAGGGCCACAATCTGGATGCCCTTGCGCCAGAAGCGTGCCGGGTCCAGGTTGGACGAGCGGATGCGCAGGCCCGAGGGGTAGGCGCGCATCAGAAAGTGGCGGTTGTGGTGGAAGAGCGCGGCCGGCGCCTTGGCGTGCACCTCGGACACGGCCTTTTCGGACAGCGAGAAGATGTGTGTCGGCATGGCGGCCTCGGGCTGCGAGAGGCTCTTGAAGGACACGGCCCGCATGTAGACGCCGAGCCGGCTGAGCGCCTGGATCGTCTTGGCCTTGGCCTTGGCTTTGCGGCTGGGCTCGGGGGCCAGGGAAGATGCGGAGGCGGAAGCCGAGGCGGAGGCGGAGGCAGAGGCGGAGGCAGAGGCGGAGGCGGCGGTGGCTTTGGCGGCGGCGGCCAGCTGCGGAAGCGTGATGCCGGCCTCGGGCGGCACGTACTTGACCTTGACAAGGATCTTGCGCCGCAACATGCCCGGCGCCGGCAGAGTCGGCCCGGCACCAGCACCGGCACCGGCACCGACACCGGCACCGACACCAGCGCCGCCCGCTTCCTCCTCTGCCGGCGGCGGCGGCAGCACCAGCAGACCCGCCCACTCCTGCTGCATGATCTGCACCATGACGTCCTGCTGCTGCGCCGTGCAGTGCACCTCGAGGCTGACAATCAGCGGCAGGTCGGTGGCCGTGAAGGCGTGCTCGCGGATGGCCGCGCACACGCTGCGGAACGGCACCTCCTTGGTCAGCGTGTAGCCGTGCAGCACGCGCGGTTCGACGGGAGGGGGTGTGGGGGTCACATCCGGAGCCGGAGCCGGCGCTGGAGTCTGAGCCGGAGCTGGAGCTGAAGCCGGAGCCGGAGCCGGGGCCGGGGCCGGGGCCGGAACCGGGGCCGCAGTCGAAGCCGGTGTCGCAGTCGAAGCCGGAGCTTCCGGTGCCGGCTCCGCCCCCCACTCAACATACTGCTCGAGGCGCTGGCCGAGCGCCGTCCGGGCCAGGCGCGCCGCCAGCGAGGCCGGCAGCTTCGCCTTGGCCCGGCGCACCATGTCCTTGCGCGCCGCCGCCTTCTGCGCCGAGTCCTCCTCGCTGCTGGAGCCATCCTTTTCCTTTTCCTTTTCCTTTTCCTTTGTCTTTTCCTTTTCCTTTTCCGCGTCCTTCTCCGAGTCCGAGCCCGAGTCCGAGTCCGAGTCCGAGTCCGCGTCCTCGCCGTCCCAGACGTCAATCTCGATGCAGCGGCAACCGCGCTCCAGCACGTGGCGGTAGGCGTCCGCGCTGGCATCGCTGTACAGCTGGTTGCCCGTCAGGTACGTGTTGTGGCTGGAGCTGATGTAGTAGCTCGAGAGCGGGTAGCTGTCGACGTCCTGGTCCGCCGCCGGCAGCGGCCCGGCCGCATCGCCGGCCGGCGAGGTCATGTAGCGCAGAAAGCCGGCAAAGTCCAGCTCCGGCTCACCCGCTGCGGCATCCAGAGCGCCGCCGCCGCCGCCTTGCACGTGCGTCAAAAAGGCCGCGACCTGGTCTCGGTGCCATTTGCCGTCGCTCTTGTCGGCGTGCGCGCTGAAAATGCGGCTCAGATGGGCCATCAGAGACGCCTCCAGCACCATCTCGGACGCTGCGGGCGCCGTCGCCATTGTTTCTGCTGCTGCTGCTGCTGCTGCTGCTGCTTCCTCGGCCATGGTTGCCACCTCGGGGACAAGACTCGGGGACACGGCGGTGAACAAGGGCGACGAGGCCGCCGGATTTTGGGAGTGTTTGATCGGGGGGACATTTAAGCTGTTTTTCAAACTGCCAAATCAGGGAATACAGCGGAACTCCCACACTGCCGCCCACTGGTCCCACAAAGCCCCTCTACAGCACCTCGAGCATCATGCATCGACATTGAATATCTTGCACAGCATGCTCCAGAGCGTGCACGCGCATTCTTGCCGATGCTTTCGTACAGTTGTATTCCGTCACCGCTTTTTCTATAGGGTCCGTCTGTTGATCTGTGGTGCTAACAGGCTCGCAAGATCTTCACGTTGGCTTCTCGGCAGGCAAAGGAGGCGTGTCCCTCGTGCTGTTGTCAATAGAGTGCTCTTTGCTTGATATATCGCCTGTGTCTTTTACGTATGTAGAGTATGGTGAGCATAGACACTGAAAACACGCATCGACCTGATGCGGCGCGAGGCTGGGCCACGTGACACCGAGAGTCGGAAGCAAGTCGGAAAAACTGCACCGGTTTCCACGGATTAATTGTACGAGAACAGTGCATGTGATTCAGGCAGTGCTGCTGTGGAATCATAAATCGAAGAAAAAACACACCACAGATGCTGCCCTTCCAGAGCACATCAGCATAGGCACCTACCTGCATGCGGCTTCCGGACGCAAGTAAGCAAATGCTGTACTCCGTAGGATCGTCCGTTTGGTTTTTCGGCTTATCCACACCCGAGTCTTGGGCAGGTACCCCACCCCTTAAAAAGTACTTTTTTGGCTTGGGATGCAAGGGGGAGAAGGAGGGCCGACTCTTGGCCTAATCATATCGCCACGAGTGGGCTCAGAAAATGGGACGAAAGAAAGAAAAGCAGTCAAATGGGACGAAAGAAAAAAGCAGTCACGCTGGCCCGGAACAACAAACACATATAGGGTGCGCTGTCACAGCAAGAGGTCGGCATGCTCCCCGCACCGACCTCGTATTCGCCTGTGCGGGCTGTCTTGGCTGTGTGTAAAAAAGTACCGCAGCGCCCTTTTTTTTCTTCTTTTTTTCTTCTTTTTTTTCGCTTCCGTCAGGATCGTCATACTCCGTAGCTTCTCCCACTAAGAGGCTGAGAAATCAGAGACATTCCGATGGGAACAAGAAAACAGAGACACGGGGACGCTTCCCGGTAAGGATAGACAAGGGAACCCCTGCAGAGAAGAATCCGGAGTTCCCACGATCGCGGTACTGAGCGGCGCAGAATAGAAATAGAAGCATGTAGATTAAGTTTAGGGACAAAAGAAGCGAGCCTAGCCGCCAAGTTCTATCTGGCACCAGGGGGGGAGCCAGCTCAACAGCGCCCCGTGTAGCGCGCGATTTAGCGCATTTGGAACGGCAGTCGATGGCGGCCAAGGGCTACACTACAGCGCCTGGTACGAGTACGAGACCGGAAAGATGCCGGATGTACTCCGTGGCAGCGCTACTTTTGCTTTGTGTGTAGACTGCCCCGGCGCACGGGTACCTGCGGGGATGGAGAACGGAGTGGGCTGCTGGGTCGTGCCTTCTTCAGCTGGGAGAGGAGGGGCCTAGCTCCCAAATGGCGGGCGGTCCTGGAAACATGTATAACAACTGCAAATCAAGATGATGTGGAATAGCTGCAAGCGACAAGCGACACTTTTTTGTTCGATTTGCCCAGATGAATCGGAGCATCCCGAGCGTTCCTTGCGCCATTCACGACGGCCCTCCAACAACGCTTCAACAACGCTTGTTTTTTGGGGGGGTTTTTTTTGTTATTTTTTTCTTTTTAAAAAAACCCAGAATGCCACGCCGTTTTTGTTTTGTCAGCTTTACGTCAAGAGAGCCGAAAATAGAAAAGACACAACAAAGACGGGAGAGCAGAGACAAAGACGAGCAAACACGAGCACTCCAGACACGAGGTTGGCCGCGGCAAGACGGGACAATGCCATTATTGTGTCTGAGATGCCGCACTGTGCCGTCGCGGGACGTGGCAACAATGGGCCAGACAGGCAGTGTGTCGGGCCGAGCACAGTGGCCAGAGTCCAAGAACCAGACCGGCTCTCTATCGCCTGTAATAGGTTCTTGTATACATTCCGAGATGCCGGGCCTTGGACTTGCCTAGTACTGCCCCATAGCCCCATTGTAAAAATGGCTGTCCCGTTGTTGGGCGTACTCCGTATCTTTTTTTTTTTTTTCTCTCTTGGGGCTCTTGCCGCTTTCGAGCCCCCAAAACAAGATTGAATTTTTGGCTCTGCGTGCAGCACAGCGGAGACGCTGCTCTTGACGAGCTCGTCAGACGCTGCCTCTGACCGGCGGAGACCGCGGGACAAAGGCTTCTTTCTCCTCGGAGCTCTGATCTGCGGCAGTGATGCTGACGCCAGGGACAGCTTCGTTTTCATGTCATCCCCCAAGGCAAACGCTACATCATAGACGGGACGCCGGCATCGGATACGAACTGGACAACAGACTTAGTAACAAGGACTAGCTGCTAGAGCTCCTGTCCTGGCGCAACCGGTGGTACTTTCCGGCGAGCACCGCTTTCTTGTCACAGTCTCTTCTCCTGCTCGTCCGTCGTCCGGCTGGGGACGGCTTGCAAGCGGCGGTTCTGGTAGCTCGTTCCCTCTTCCGTATCATCGAGTCTACGTAGTTACGTAGTATGCCGTCATTTTTCTCCTGCATGGACAGGGGTCCCGGCAGCAGAGCCTTGGCGATGCGGCCGTGCTTGGGGCGTGCATGGGTGCGAGCAGAGCCCAGACTCGCCCAACCAGGACCATCTCGTAGCCGTTGGCCCTCCCATGACGGCCTCCGGCCGCCCCGTCCAGTGCCCCAATGTTCGGTGCTCTAGCAGGCGGCGCGGCGCCGTGCAAAAACTAAGCAACACTAGGAAATATCTTCAGGCCGACTAACATGAGCCATGCCAAGACTCGGGCCCTACTCGTACACTCATACATCCTGCCCCAGAGCTCTACACGCCCCCCCTCCCCCGCCGTTACTCTCGCCCTCCATTGCGTTCTCTCGTCTTCTTTGTTCAGATTCAAAGACGGGCCCTTGATGGTACATGCTCCGTACAAAGTACCGACTGTACCTGCCTACCTCTCTGGCTACCATGGGACGGGCATCTCTATTTATTGTGCCCTCCCCCCTCCTTCTCGCCTTCCTGGCCTTCTTCTTTTCTCTCTCCTCCTCTTTACCGAATCCAAACACTCGTTACCTTGTTACATACACACTCGCTTAGTGTAATTTGGCCTCGTTCATCTCCCATCTCCAGCTTAAGCTCCGTCCCCCCCCCCCCCCCCTCAGCCTCCTTCATTCACAACATCCCACCACCACACATTCCCACCATGAAGGCTGCCTTTTCTGTCCTGGCTCTGGCCTCGTCGGCCGTGGCTGCCCATGTCCCCATCCGCCGCAACGCGGGTGCCTTCTGGGCTCGCGGCCTGAACACCACCGGCACCACCACCGACGTTGTCTACACCACCACCACGGTCTGCCCCGTCACCACCTGGGGCTCTGAGAACGGCACCTCCAAGGAGGTTACTTTCCTGACCACCTCCACCATTGTTGTGACCAGCTGCCCGGGCGGCTGCGAGGAGACCACCACTCCCGCCACCCCGGCCACCACTCCTGTCGTCGTCCCGGTCACCACGCTCCCCGGCTCGGCCCCGGCCACCACCCCGGCCACCACCCCGGTCGTCGTCCCGACCACGGCCTCGGTCCCGGTCACCGTCGCGACCACCGTCCCGACCTCGCTCCCGGTTGGCGCCACCACCGTGTTCGCCACCGCCTACACGACTGTCTGCCCCGTGACGTGAGTAGAGCTTCTGAGTGCCCGTTGCCGTGATCTGCCGAGATACTAACCAGCCAGCGAGACGTACACCTCGGGCAACGCCACGTCGTTCAGCACCTACACCACGACCAGCACAGTCGACACCACCTACTCGGTTTCCGTGTGCCTGACTACGTAAGTCTGAAGCCCGAAACCTAGCCCAAGGGTTTTTACTTCCATGACTAACTTGGCCGACAGCTCATACTACGAGACCACCACCTGCCCGACGGTCGTCTACACCTCGACCTCTGAGGGCACCACGTTCGTCGTGACCTCGGCCACCACTCTGACCACGTCGGTCTCGAGCGTCTTCACGACCACGGTAAGTCAATGAAGTGGTCATTTGGTTTCAAGAACAGTTCTGACTCTACAGAACACCATCATCCCTGTGGCTGGTTCCACCACCGCCCCGGTGGTCGTTGCTACCGTTCCGGGTGAGAGCACCACCCTGGTGGTTGTCCCTGCCACCACCGCTGTGGTTGTCCCCACCACCGCTACGGCTGAGGGCACCACGGCCACGGTCGAGGCCACTACCCCTGCTGCTGAGGGTACCACCACCACCGCCGCCGTGGCCGAGGGCACCACCACCACCGCTGCCGCGGCTGAGGGCACCACTACCACCGCTGCCGCCGCTGAGGGCACCACCACCACTGCTGCTGCGGCTGAGGGCACCACTACCACCGCTGCTGCGGCTGAGAGCACCACCACGACTGCTGCTGCCGCGGCTGAGGGCACCACCACGACTGCCGCTGCCGCTGCGGGCACCACTACCACCGCCGCCGCCGCCGCCGCCGCGGGCACCACCACGGCTGCTGCCGCGGCCGAGGGCACCACCACCCCGGTGGCTGTCGCCAGCTCCTCCAGCACGAGCCCGTCCCAGGTCACTGCTGGCGCCAGTAACCTTGGTGCCGCCCCGGCTGGCATCGCCATGGTGGTCGGCATGATCGGTCTCCTGGCCCTGGCCTAAACGGCCGGCCATGGTGTTTAAAAAAGTTCCGAATCATCGCGAGCCTCTTGGCTACGCATTTGACAGCTTTTATCTTTTTATCTTCATCTAGCCTTGTTGCTAGCCTTGTCTCAGAGCCTCGCTTTGGCACATCTTTGGGACGGCTTTTTTTCTTATAAGGATGGGCGGGTAATCGGAAATGCTGTCACAAGTCCAGGTAATATGGGGACTGGTCAATAATTACATAGGAACAATCGATTGCCTTTACTGCAGTTTCCGTGAGAAGTAATGCACGTTAGTAAAGTCAAGGTCATTGATGCCTAACTTTAGCATCAAGTCTTTTGTTATTCAGCATTCTCTTTATTCAACATTATGACACGCCTGGCTGTATCAAATGGATAGCCCATACCAAGGTCTGGGCGACAACATAAACGGGATAAGTAAAAGACGAAGAACCAGGCATTATGTGCTTGAATTGATCCAAAATCATCCAGAACCCATCTCAGAACCTGGAAGTAGGCAGCCAGCAGAAAATGCCTTATAACTGCTTGGACTATGCGGACTCGGACTAAATATGGGTGACTACCAGCGTAACAAGACAAAATATGGCAGTTGAGTCGTGACTAAAAAGCAAACAGATTTAAAGAGGACTGGCGGGTGAAGAAGATTCCGAGCAGCCCTCAAGTGTGCCACTGGCGGCGACCGCTATGGCGGGACGGCCACCTTGTCGACACCAGACGAGACCGCGGTGACCTGGGCTGTGCCGTTCTGGCGCGGCACGTCGACGCCGCGGGCCTGGGCGGTGAGTGCGACGAGCTCGCGCAGCATGAGGTCGCGGGTGCGCTCAGTCAGGGCGGTGACGTCGTCGCTGGTGAGACCGTCGGTGGGGATGGGGTCGAGGACTGGAGGTCAGCACACAATGATAGTAGAGAGGGAGAGGGAGAGAGGGAGAGGGAGAGGGAGAGGGAGAGGGAGAGGGAGAGGGAGAGGGAGAGGGAGAGGGAGAGGGAGAGGGGAGGGAGAGGGACAGGGGAGGGAGAGAAGAGGGAGAGAGACAGAGAGAAAGAGAGGAAGAGGGACAGGGGAGGGAGAGAGAGATACCTTTGACCGGGATGCGGCCGGGGCGGAAGAGACGCTTCGGGGTGGAGTAGATGTGGCTGTAGTTGGCAACGACGACGGGGACGATGGGGACGCCGGCCTGGACGGCAAGGTGGAAGGCGCCCTTCTTAAAGGGCAGCAGCATGGGCTCCTGGGCGCCGCTGCGGGTGCCCTCGGGGAAGATGTAGACGCTCTGGCGGCGGGTGCGGATGGCGTCGGCGGCGCCGAGCATGGCCTGGCGGGCGTCGCGGCTGTTGGCGCGGTCGATGAAGACGGTGCCGCTGAGGCGCATGAACCAGCCGAGGAAGGGGTAGTTGCGCAGCGAGCGCTTGGCGGTGACGCTGCAGTAGGGCGGGAACATGCAGCCCAGCATGAGCACGTCGAGCGCGGTCTGGTGGTTGCCGACAAAGACGGCCGGCCGCGTGTGCGCGAGCACGCCGCGCGGGTCCTCGACGGCAAACGTCACGCCCGTTGCCAGCGCCATGACGTGCTTGTAGGCCCGCGCCGTCGTCCACTGCGACACCTGCCAGCGGTCGCCGCCGCTCAGCCGCAGCACCACCGACGCAGCCACGCCGTACAGCGCCACCCCCATGAGCGCCAGCCACGACGCCAGCACCCGCGCCGCGAAGCCCGCCAGCTGCGACGCCGGCGAGAGCACGTACAGCACCACGACGACGCCGACGTAGCGCACCAGGAACCAGCCCACGGCCGCCGCCGCGCTCGCCAGCCAGGCAGCCATGGGGAAGAGGTGAGAGGAGAAGCAGTGGAAGCCGGGAGAGCAGTAGAAGCCGGGAGAGCACTGATAGCCAGGAGAGCAGGAGAATCCGGCACGAGGGCTGACACGTGGAGACTGGAGACCAGAGCCGGCAGCAGAGCGCGCAGAAGCAAGCGGATGCCAAGATCGTGTACCAAGATGGTAAAGTCCAGATGCAGCGGCGAGAACCGCGGGTCGGCGGTTGGCGGCGAGGTCGGCGGCGTCGGCTTCAGCAACAAAAACGAATCCAACGAACCACTGCCGCTCAAGCGTGAGACCAGGAATCAGGGCCTGCTCGTTGCGATCGCGACCGTGAGGCTGCGGGCGCTCTTTATCGCTTTTTTTGTTGGGAGCGGGGCGCACTTGAGAGAAGACCCTAAATGGCACCACACAGAACACCGCGCCCGGCGCCCGAGCTGCGGAGCCAGGAAACACACGGGGGCGGCAGCCGTTTTTTGTTTTTCTTGACGTCGTGGGCTGTCCCCTTTTTGTTTTGTTTTTTGTTTTTTTTTTTTGGCTTCTCCCGTTCGTTCTTGGCCTGCAGCGAGCCGACGCCGACGCTGCAAGGGGCAGTTGCGAGTTTCGCCCTTGCCCGCACAAAATGGCGGGTGGGATGGCCAGAATGGCACTTTGTGATTGGCTCCGCCGACCCACATCCAGCCCTAGGCCGCCGAGACGACAAGCCCAGTGACCGATCATAGTACGAGTAGCGGCCATTGTGCACGCCGCCGCCACGGCCGGCGGGGTCCTTGCTTGTATCTTGCGGTGGTGGTGTCAGCTGCCGCGGCTGACGGCGTTCTGTGTGACGACGAGGAAAGCAGCACAAGTACTTTCGATCGATGGGGTGGGTGTGGCGGCTGCGTATGCTTGTATGCGGTATTGCATAAAACGAAGCACAGTGCACGGAAGGAGACACTGTGTCATGGCGTCAGCAGCAGAGCCTCGGGTGCAGTCGTTTCCTATCAACGGCAGTTATCCGGTATTACCACCAACACGGCCGAACTGTCCCCCCCTCTGCCGACCTGATCCGGCGCGGACAATGGTAGTAGCGGGCTGACCATTTCTGCGCATCAAACATCCCATACACGGTAGCCCACGCGAGACGAGAGGTCTTGACGCCCTCGGGAAACATCATGGCGGCTATGCCTCCGGCCGGGCCCGGGCAGCTGCCGGACCGGCCTCCGATTGCGGCGCTCTTCCTGATCGAGTTCGACGTCAAGGCAGGCTACACGATTGTGTGGAAGCAGGCGGCGCCGGGGCTGGAGCTGGGCGGCGCCGTCGAGTTCAAGAGCCTGCCGTCGGGGCTGCACGCGGTGGCCGAGGACCTGATATATTTTGTGCACGAGGAGAGCGGCGACAACGACGACGGCCACGGTGCTGGCGCAGCCGACGGCGGCTATGCCGGGCTGAGCGCCTTTGTCAACCTGCCGACAGACGATGCGGCGGCGCGAAACGCGCGCATGGTGGCCGTCGGCGTGCTGGTGCCGCGCAGCTACGGCCGGCTGGGCCGGGCGTGGCGGCACGCGGAGGCGCTGATAGAGTTGGCCCGGTGAGTCGGGGGAAGCTGGAAAGAGACGGAGGGAGTGGAGGATGCACAAGAGAAAGACAGGGCTGACGTACAGGACCCTGGCCGCTTCTCCGGGCGAGACGCCGCTGCTGGAAGCCTACTGGCGGGACAACAAGGGCGTGGCGCCGGCAGCGGACGGCACCGGTGACGCTGCCCTCGCGTCCTGGATGGGCGAGTCGCCCCTGGCGTCTCCCATCTTCGCGGCACCGCCGCCGCTGCTGCCGCTGCCGCCGCCGCGGCCGGCCGGCTTCCCGGCGAGCTTCGGCGGCGCGGCCGGCCGGCACACGCGCAAGCGCTCGGCCTCGGACGGCACGGCGCTGCTGCTGCCGCCCGGCCACCGGCTGCCGCGCCACCACCCGGCCTGGAGCCTGACAGCCCTGCTCGACACGTTTGGCCCGCTGGTCTTTCCGCTCTACCGCGCGGCGCTGCTGCGCAAGCGCATCCTCATCTCGACGCACGCGCCGGTGCGCGAGGTGAACAACTTTGGTGGGTGCCCCAGTCGCACGGTCTTGTTCCCGGTTCTTCGTCCTGACCAGACAGTGTACGACCTCTCGGTGCTCGCCAACATCCCCGTGTCCGCGCTCGACATTGTCGACGCCTCGGCCCTGCCGCGCCAGCGCCTCCGCCCGCTCTTCACCATTGGCGTCAACGACATTTCCTTTCTGGTGGACGACCAGGCCGCCGCCGCCGCCGCCGACGCGGCCAGTCCCGGCTGGGTCGCCTGCACGACGGACAGCATCCTGGCCATGAAGACCGAGCTGTGGGACGTGCTCGTCACCATGCCGCCGGGGCATTACGCCGCGCAGGCCACACCACAGCGGGTGTGGCCCCGCGTCGAGGACGCCCAAGGCGTGCCGGTCCTGGCCACGCAGCGGGATCTGCGGCGCTTCCGGTCGCTGACGGCGGGCCTCGAGCGGTTAAAGAGAGGAGGAGGAGGAGCGGCGGCGGCCGCGGCGACGACGACGACGACGACAACGACGGCAGCGACGGCGGCGGTGACGACCACCGCTCTGGCGATGCGGCAGGACGACGCGCAGCTCATCGAAGCGACCGAGGCCATTGTCGAGCCGGTGACCTGGGCGGCGCTGGCCTACAACGGCTTCATGTGGTGGGCCAGCGCGGGCGAGCAGCGGCGGGCTGACGAGGTCGAGGAGAGCATCTACGACGCCGAGCTGCTGGCGGACCTAGCGCCGGCCGCAGGCGGCGGCGGCGACGATGACGACGACGGCGGCGACGGCGACAACGGGCACGGCGACGGCCAGGCGCACGTCGAGCTGGCCACAATTACCTACTTCCACCGCATGACGACGCAGATGCTGGCGGTGCTGGCGGACATTGTGGAGAGCCGCGGCGAGGAGGACGAGGAGGAGGACGAGGAGGAAGACTACCACGATGACGAGGGGGACTACAACGACAACGGCGGCTATGACGACAGCTACGAGGGCGCGCCCGACCTGGACCGGGTCGCCGAGGAGGACGGAGGGGAGAGCAGCGGCGACACCGACGCCGAGGACGACGGCCTGCTCGGCGCCCGCCGCAGCGGAGGGATGGCGGGCCGGTACGCGGCCCGCAACGCGTCGGCGGCGGCGGCGGCGGCGGCGGCGGCGGCGGCGGCGGCGGCATCGTCGGCATCGTCAACATCGCTGTTGCTGAGGCGGCGGCGAAACGGCGGCAGCGGCGGCAGAGGCAGTCATCGCCGCGGTGGCCTCTTTGGCAGCAGCAGCAGCAGCCGCAGGAGCAACAATGCGGCCGGCGCCGGCACCGCGAGCGCGAGATCGGCCGTGCGCGTGCCCAGCGACGCCGTCATGCGCATGGGCCTGGACGTGTGGAGCGAGGCGGACGCGGCGTTTGTGCGCGGGCTGGCCTGGCAGTACTTTGGGCGGCGCGGCGCGCAGGTCGAGAGCCGCGGCGTGCAGGTGTGCGGCCTCAAGATCTGCTGACTAGCCGGCGGCGCGACGGCCGCCGTGGCCGTCGTGGCCGCCGTGGCCGCCATGCGGGGGGGTGTCGTGGCGTGAGGGCGACCATCTTGGGGCCGTTTTTGGTGCGAGAGCCGGCTGAGATGGCGCCAGGGCAGGGGCTGAAGACGTCAAGGCATAGTCGGGCGTTTTGTGTTTTGAGATTATTTCTTTTACATTTTTTACTTATTTAATCATTCCATATAAAAAAGCGCTCATTTTCCATTGCCGGCTCGGCTCCCGGCCTAGTAGTTGTTGTTGCCGGAGCCGTAGCTGTCGCTGCCGCTGTTGCCGGAGCCGTACGAGTCGCTGTTGCCGCGGCCGCCGGAGCTGCCGCCAAAGCCGCCGGACGAGCTGTTGTCGTTGTCGCGGTCGCGGCCGCCGAAGCCGCCACGGCCCAAGTCGCCGCCGGAGCCGTACGAGTCGCTGTTGTCGCGGCCGCCGGAGCTGCCGCCGAAGCCGCCGGACGAGCTGTTGTCGTTGTCGCCGCCGAAGCCGCCACGGCCCGAGTTGCCGCCGGAGCCGTAGCTGTCGCTGCGGTCATTGTCGCGCTTGCTGCTGCCGAAGCCGGACGAGGCTGGACGGTTAGCGCGGCATTCAACCAGCGTAATTCTTAAGGACGCCACTTACAGTCGGACGAGCCGTACGAGTTGTCGCTGTCGCGGCCGCCGCGGCCCGAGTTGCCGCTGGAGCCGTAGCTGTCGCTGCCGCTGTTGCCGGAGCCGTAGCTGTCGCTGCTGGAGCTACCGCCGAAGCCGCCGAAGCCGCCGGACGAGCTGTTGTCGTTGTCGCGGTCGCGGCCGCCGGAGCCGCCGCGGCCCGAGTTGCCTCCGAAGCCGCCGGAGGAGCTGTTGTCACGGCCGCTGCTGCCGCCGAAGCCGCCGGACGAGCTGTTGTCGTTGTCGCCGCCGAAGCCGCCACGGCCCGAGTCGCGGCCGCCGGAGCCGTAGCTGTCGCTGTTGTCGCGGCCGCCGGAGCCGTAGCTGCCAGACTATGAGGTGTTAGTGCCAAGCTGAGCGCAAAGGGAGGGCTGGACATACGTTGTTGTCGTCGTTGTAAGACATGTTGGAGTTGAGTTGGAGTTGTAGTTGTAGTTGTGAGTTGTGAGTTTAGAGTGGTAGAGTTTAGAGTGGTAGTTGTTGTAGAGTTGTAGTTAAAAGAGTATAAGAAAGTGAAGAGACCACCAGAATAGAGATTGGGTGCCGGAGGCGACCCTTTTATGCTCTTCCCAAGCGCGTGATGCTCCGAGGTGCCGCTAGCCTGTGGCTTGTCTTGCGGTTGGGGGGGGGATACCCCGGGAGCAAGGAATGGAGGAGGGGCAGGGAGCGGAGGGGGGATAGGGAACAAGGAATGGAGGAGGGGATCGAGGAGGGAGGCAACGTCAGCTCCGGGGGATGCCACGGACACGTCCTGGCTTCTAGCCGCTTCTCTTCTAGCCTCCTCTTTGCTTCTCCTCTTTGCTTCTCCTCTTTGCTTCACCTCCTTGCTTCTCCTCTTCGCTTTCAGGAGGGATGGTACCGGCTACCTCGCAGGCGGCGGCTGAGTCGGCCAGCGACGAGGTACCGTACCGGTCCCTGTACCGCTGGTGGAGACGTCAGGCGGCATGCGTGAGGACCAGCATGCCGTGACTTGCCATGCAGCGCTAGGCGGGCAAGGCGTGCTTTTCGCCTGCGCGGCCGGGCGTCGATCCGTCGTCCTTTCGAGCCCTCTGTGCAGGCGGCGAAGCGAGGCAGCCGGCAGGGAGATGGAAATACCGCGCAGGTTCTTTTCGAGAGGAGGACACCAGAGACTCTCACACAGCACCAGAGCTTCGCCACGAGCTGGAGCTAGAGCTGGGGGGAGCAACAAGTACGTAGTGGTGGTGCAGACGAAGCATAAAGTACGTAGTATAGCGGAGACGGAGCATCGAGTACTCTAGCGCAGAGACACAGTACGGCGGAGTACAAGGTACAAGCCAGGCAAGCCGGCGCATCGCGTCATGCCGACAAAGACTGCGTCACTCGCAGCTGCCGTATGGAGCACGGCAAGATCTCAGCTGCTGCCGCCCAGACGGCCCACTCTGGCTGCAATGCCGGCACACAGCAGCCAACCAGCGCGCGCGGCAGCCCCTCAAAAGTGGTCCCCGTTCAGCTGGGCAAGCCCATGCGAGCGATATTCGGTAGCGTACTGCGCCGTACTTTGCGCGTGAATTGTGTGTGGAGGTACCCGGGAGTACGCCTGTATTATCGTGCATAAGTGTGCAAATTCAAGTCGCTCAGTCTGGCCCCGGATGCCTCAGTCTGGCCCCGGCTCGCAGTTGGATGCGTCGCTCAGTTGCCCGATGCTCGCTCAGTCTTTTCCAATGCTCCCTCAGTTGCCCGATGCTCGCTCACAGTCTGGCCCCGGCCCGCGGCTGGATGGCGCCGCTCATCAGCGGCGGCTCCGGCGGTGGTGCTGCTGCTGCTGCGGCCGGGACGGCCTCGCGGCGGCCGGTCAGGACCAGCTCGGCGCCGCCGCCGTTGCCCCACCAGGCGACGGCGATGGCGGCGCGCTCCACGTCCATCTCGCCGCTGCCGAGCACCTCCCAGAAGCGCTGCTGCACGACCTGGCGCAGCGCCGGGTCCGCGACCGTCCACACGGCCTCGGCCGCCGTCGTCATCCAGTCCTCGAGCACCGGCAGCGCCAGAAACGGCAGCGCGTCGATCAACGTCAGCACCAGCGCGCTCTGCTCTGAAACCAGGGGTCCGGGGCCGGGGCCGGCGTCGGCGTCGGCGTCCGGCTGGGGCAGCGGCCAGGTGGCGGCGGCGGCGGCGCGCAGGCGCACCAGCTCCAGCAGCGTCTCGGCCAGGTGCGGGTGGGTGGCGTAGACGGGAAAGGGCGGCGACAGGATCTGCACGAGCGTGCGCAGCGCGAGGCGGAACTGGCGCGGCGACACGCGGCTGGGAAAGGCGGCGAACAGCGCCTCGGCGTAGCCCGGGCTGAGCGCCGCCGCCAGCGCGGCGTTGTGCGGGCACGCCAGCACGGCCAGCGTGGCGCTGTGCGCCGCCTCAAAGACCTCGACCGCGAGCGGCGAGAAAAAGGCCGCGTCCGAGCCCTCCGCCCCCGGGGCGGCCAGCTCCACGTAGGGCCGTGCCGGCTGGATCAGCAGCCGGTCGCAGGCCGCCGGCGGCAGCACGGCCGCCAGCTGCTCGGCCACGCCGAGGTAGAAGAGGTCGGCGGTCAGGCGCACGGCATCTGTCGGCATCGGCATCGGCATCGGCATCGGCATCGGCATCGGCGTCAACGCGGCCGTCGTCGGCTGCGGCAGCGGCAGCAGCGGCGCCATGGTGGCCAGGAAGCCGGCGGCGGCGTCGGGGAAGCGGGCCAGCGAGTCGACGGCGGCCAGGTAGGTGAACTGGTAGGCCTGGAAGTGTGCGGCGCCGTGGCGGGCGGCGATAAAGTGGAGCTGCTGCAGCACGCGCAGGACCTGGCCGGCGAGCTGCGGCGCCACGGCGTCGGCGGCCAGTCCGCGGCGGTCCAGAAGCCCGCGCGCCATGACGGCCTGCAGCACGATGACGGCCGCGTAGAGCACGCGCTTGAGCTGCTGCCACAGCGCCGAGTCGGCGTCCATGTCGGCGTCGGCGTCGGCGTCGGCGGCGGCGGCAGCGTCGGCGGCGGAGGCGGCGGCGTCGGCACCCGAAAGCAGCTTCTGCTGCCGCCGCCGCCGGCTCGCGGCCCAGTGCCCGGCCAGGTCGGCCGCGAAGCCGCTGAGCACGTCGAGCGCGCGCAGCACGGCCGCCGGCGCGCGCGCCTGCTGCACGGCGGTCGCGATGAGGGCGGCCAGCGGGCCGGCACTGGCCACGAGCGGCTGCTGCTGCAGCTGCTGCAGCGCGGCAGCGGCGGCAGCGGGCCCGCTGGCCGGGTCGAACACGGCGCCGACCGCGGCGAGCCCGTGCGGCCGGCCAAAGAGCACGGCCGCCGCGCACGGCAGCAGCGCGTCCCAGTCCAGGCCCGCGCGCACGTGCTCCGGCAGCAGTGCAAAGGCATAGTGCAGGCCGAGCACGACGGCATACGCCGCCACTGCCGACGACGAGTCGCCGTGCGCTGCCGCCATCTCGGCCAGCGCCAGGTTCGCCGCCACCACCACGCCCTGCTCCAGCGCGCCGCGCCGGCCGTGCGACAGCGCCGGCGGCACCCGCGTCTCCTTGTCGCCGTCGCCGCCGCCGCCGCCGCCGCCGCCCAGGCCGAGCAGCACGCCCACCAACACGAGCAGGTGCCGCCACCGCGGCGACCGGCCGTCGGCGCCCTGCACCACGGCCTGCGCCCAGGCCTCGCTGCCCAGGCGCTGGCGCTCCGGCAGTGGCGGTGCCGTGCCGAAAAAGACGGCCGCCGCCGCCGCCGCCGCTGCTGCTGCCGCCGACAGCCCGTGGCGGTCGGCCGCTGCCTCCTCGAGCTCGCGCCGCCGCACGTGCCGCGCCGCCGTGTGGAAGACGCCGAGGACGCGGAAGCAGGCCTGCGCTTGCGCGGCCGGCGCCGCCGACGCCGACCACACGGCCGGCGCCGCCAGAAAGTGCGCCGTCAGCAGCGAAATGTTGAGCGGATTCGTCAGACTCATCAGCAGCGTCGTCGTGCTGCCAAAGACGTGTTCCGTCGTCGTCGCCGCGTGCGTCGGGCCCCCCTCGCCGCCGCCGCCGCCGCCGCCAACGCCGCCGTGGTACGACGCAAGAGTCGTGCGTAGCAGCGTCTCCGTCGCCATTTTTGCTGCAACGCTGCCGGCCGTGTCGTCGTGTCGCGCTTTCTTGCGTTGTTGTCGTCGCGAGGCTTCTCTAGACGCGGATTGTATACACACACACATATTCCACATATTCGGCAGCCGCAGCCCGAGCCGAGGCGCCAGCGTGGGTCCGTGCGCGTAGCCCCTGTGCACGTGTTCACTACGTAATGAGTGTATTCTACAGAGTACGTATCTTACTTGATCGCATCAACAACAGAGGCTTTGCATTTGGCTCGCCGTCCGCAGCTTCGTCCAGGTTCCGCCCTGGTATCTGCGCCATGTCGCAGTCCACTACGGCGAGCGTGCCCGAGCAGTGAGTATTGCGAGAGAAAGGCGCATTTCAGCAGCTTCTCTTTCACTTTTCAGCTTTCTTCCAGCTTCCAGCTTCCAGCTTTCTTCACAGCTTCTGCACAGCTTCTCTTCTCTTCACAGCTCCAGCTGCACACGTATGCTAACGGCCAGCACGACCATCTTGTCGCTCAGCAGGCCGCCTGCCGGCTACCGGTCGCCGCCCTTCCCGTCGCTCTACTGGCCGCCGCAGTCGCTGCGCGCCGAAGGCAGCCTCTTCTACCTCGCCGACATCTGGCGCTTCACCCTGCTCTGGACCCTCATCCTCTTCGCCATCTTCCACCTCTGCGCCGCCACCATCGCCCTGTCCGTCCAGCTGCTCTTCTCCGGCCGCCCGGCCTACTGGCGCTGTCTCTGGACCATCCCGGTCGCCTTTATCGTCGTCGCCGGCGTCGAGGCCCTGGTCGTCGGCAGCCTCGTCGGCCTCCTGTGCGGATTTGCCCCCCCCCCCCCCCCTCCTCTGCTTTGATTTGTACTTTTATTCTTTCTCTACTTCTCTTTTCCGCACCCGCTAACCAACAGCGTCGGCGCCGTCTACATATCCGACCATTTCTGGATGTCAACCTGGATCCCCTTTATCTGGGGGTGGGCCAACGTGCTGATCCTCGTCGTCTCGTCCTTTTCCATCCAAGGCGGCCTGTAATTGTAACGCCACCACGACAACCAGACCAGCAGCACGTACTTTTGTGCGCGGAGCGGGCTTTCACACCGTGCGCAGCACGCGCGCCGGGTTGCCCGCCACCACCGAGCGCGGCGGCACGTCCCGGGTCACGACGCTGCCGGCGCCGACCGTGCAGCCGTCGCCAATGGTCACGCCCGGCAGCACGACGACATTGCCGCCCAGCCAGCAGTCGGCGCCCACGGCAATGGGCCGGCCGGTCTCGGGGCCCTTGGTGCCATTGCGCAGCTGCGGGTCGACCGGGTGCGTGCCGCTGTAAAACGAGCAGTTGGGCCCGATCAGCGTGCGCGCCCCGATGGAGATGGTGCAGGTGTCGATCCACGTGCTGTGCGCGTTGACATAGACGTTGCTGCCCATCTTGACATTGTACCCATAGTCCATCCAGACCGGCGCCTCCACCCACGGCGCGTCCTCTAGCAGTGCGTCGTCGGCCTCGGTCGTGGCCGCTGCCGGCGGCAGCGGCGACGTGTCCTGGGTGATTCTAGGCAGTTAGTGGGGGGGAAGAGAGGAGAGGGAGGGCAGGAAGATGGGGGGGGAGGAGAAGAAGAGGGAGAGAGGAGAAAGAAAAGGCCGAGAGGGAGGACACAGAACACGGCACCTCCTCCAGAGCTCGACCAGGTGGCGCCGCGGCTCAAAGCGCGAGGCCTGGTTATAGGCCTGGCAGGCCATGCCGCAGCGGCGGCGGTCGGCCAGCAGGTCTGGCGTGAAGCTGTAGTACAGCTCGCCGGCGGCCATGCGGCGCCGGTTTTCGGCCACATCCACGGCCGGCAAGACAGGATCGGCCATTGCTTTAGAGGACAGACAAGACTGCGTGCGTTGCTCGTGCTTTGTAACTGCAAGCAGTCGTTGCTATTGTGAGATACAGAGGGGACGTATTATGTTGCTATTGTGTGAGGGGATCACTCCGTATCTTACAAAGTGCGTACTACACCCGCCCTGACAGCGGGGCGGTCCACCGCGCCAAGGCACCCCCAACGCGCTAACGCTGATCGAGCTCGAACAATAGCAACAAGCAACCAACATCAATCACCACGCATTGCCGCCCGCCGGCCTCTCTTCGCCGGAGACAGCCAGGGCACAGACGCCGACGTTGCAAACAGCCGGCCGAGGCTGTTGCATCGGCGAGCCCCGTTTTTTTTTCTTCTCTTTTCTGTGCCTTATAACAGGCGCCCCTCGATTCTGCCCGGCACACTCAAACTTTCTGGTCAAAAAACGGACCGAGGTATCTTGTCTTTTCAAAAGCCTCACACAGCGTCCGTGTCCGTCTTGTCCGCAGCCAGCCAGCCCGGACGCTTTCCCATGGCCGACGCCGCAGCTTCTGCCGCGGGCAGCCGCGAAGAGCCGGCCCAGGCCCGGCGGCCCAGGTTCGTCGCCTCGGTTTCTTTTTCTTCTTTTTTTCTTTAGTTTTTATTTCTTATTTCTTTCCTTTTCCTTTCCTCTTTGCTGACCGCACGACCAGCCCCCTCTCCACGCTGGCGCCACGCCCGCGACAGCCGGCGCCCTCCGGCCTGCCCGGCTCGCCCGACTCGCCCGACTCGCTGGACTCGCCGCCGCTGTTCGCGCCCGATGCCGCCTGCTACCCGGGCCAGCCGCGGTCGCTGGCCGGCATCGCGCTGCGTGCCTTTGCCCTGGGCGCGGGCGCCGTGCTGGGCGTGGTGCTGATGCTGGTGCTGGCGCTGCGCCCGGAGAGCCTGCTGCCGGCGTCGTCGGCGGCGCCGGCGTCGGCCGCCTGGCTGGCGCCGCTGTGGCGGCTGCCCTTCTTCCTGGCCGCGCTCTCGACCTTTCACTTTCTCGAGTTCTGGACCACGGCCGCCTACAACACCCCCGCCGCCACCGTCGACTCGTTCCTGCTGACGGCCAACTGGCCCGCCTACGGCATTGCCCACACGGCCGCGTCGGCCGAGTGCCTGCTGCGCCTGACCCTGTTCCGGCGGACGCCGCCGCCGCCGCTGCCGCCGACGTCGTCGTCGTTCCCGACCCCGGACGACGGCCCCTTTGGCTGGCTCGGGCGCGCCGCGCTGCTCGTCGGCGCGCTGCTCGTCGTCGGCGGCCAGGCCGTGCGCAGCGCGGCCATGGCGCAGGCCGGCCGCAGCTTCAACCACAAGATCCAGCGGCAGCGCGCGCGCAGCCACGCGCTCGTGACCACGGGCGTGTACGCCTGGCTGCGGCACCCCAGCTACTTTGGCTTCTTCTGGTGGGCCCTGGGCACGCAGCTGGTGCTGGGCAACGCCCTGTCGCTGGCCGCCTACGCCGCCGTGCTGTGGCGCTTCTTTTCGCTGCGCATCCGCCACGAGGAGCGCCTGCTGGGACGCTTCTTTGGCGACGAGTACGCCGCCTACAAGCAGCGCGTCGGCACCAAGATGCCTTTTATCTAGGATGGTGGATTAGACTGTATTATTGGGGGGGGGGAGGGGGAGAAAAGAAAAAAAAAGAAAAGAAAAAAAAAACACAAGTCAACACATGTAGCATTCATTATCCAACCCATGATATCAGCCAGCCACAACCACACTCCATGCTCTCATGCTGCCCCCCCCCCCCCGCACTCACCCGTCCGCGGGCCGGCGGCTGACGCTGCCGTACTTGGCCTGCCAGGCGTAAAAGTACAGGAGCGCGGCCAGGGGCTGGCCGAGGACGGTAAAGGAGACCCAGAAGATGCAGTTGCCGAGCATGCGGCCGTTGGCGGTGTGCATGCGCTCGAGCGGCGCGGTCAGGGCGATGAGCGGCAGCTGCAGCAGCATGCCGAGAAAGGCGACGCCGAGCAGGTTGTGGGTGGGGGCGCCGACGAGCAGCTCGTGCAGCAGGGCCGAGGCGACAAAGACCATGGCGGAGGCGGCGCGCGGGCTCCAGCCGCGGCCGACGAGCGGCGAGTAGAGGTGGCGCCAAAAGTAGTGGTAGACGGGCCGGTTCCAGCTGCGCCAGTAGGCGCCGACGCTGGCGCTGTTCCACCAGTCCTGGTAAAAGTCGCAGTCGGCAAAGCGCGTCAGCTCGGCCAGCGCGTTGAGAAAGGACTGGAAGACGGCGAAGAAGCCGGCCAGCCAGATGACAAGCGAAATCGTCGACAGCTTGAGCAGGCGCTCGGCAATGGCGGCCAGGTCCAGCGACGCCATGCCGGCCAGCGAGTTCTGCAGCACCGGCGCCGCGTACTGCGCGCTGCAGAACCAGATAAAGGCGCCCAGCACAGAGACCTCGCCCAGCCGCTTGGCCACAAACAGCCAGCGCACCGGGCCGGGCGCGCGCGGGTACACCGGCTGGTACACGAGCGTCGGCGCCCACCAAAAGTACACCAGGTTGCCCATGGTGATGTTTTGCGGGTACGGGCACTGCGCGTAGAGCGCCGGCAGCGCCTCGCGCTCGCCGCGCGCCGGGTGCAGGTACGCGTGGCGCAGGTCGCGGTTGGTAAAGGCGTACGAGGCCGTCTTGAGCCACACGATGATGGCGTGCGTCTCGGCCAGCGTGCCGATGAGCGGGTGGTGAATGTGGTGGTAGACGACCAGCGTGGTCGCCGCCAGCGCCAGCGACACGTTGAGCGCGTGCAGCCAGGCCACAATGTGCCACGTGGCCCGGAACCGCGCTGCCTCGTCCTCGGTCGGGCTCGCCGTTCCGGGGCTGGGGCCGCCCGCTCTGGCCTGACCCGGCCCCGGCCCCGGCCCCGGCTTCTTGCGCCCCCCGCCGTTGCGCCGGATCTGCTCCTGCCGGTGGCGCCACACCTGGGCCTGGCGCGCGGCGCCCAGCTCGATCAGCAGCGCGGCAAAGAGGTGGCAGGGGATCAGCAAAAACAGCAACAGGCCCAGCAGCACGTCGTGGCGGCGCACGTCGTGGCAGCGGATGCAGATCAGCACGCCGTATTTCTGCATGTTCTCAATCATCAGGCGCAGATTGCCCGCCACTGGCTCCGGTCAGTCAGCAGCGAAAAGAAAAACACACATGAGACGGAAGAGCGGGATTCCAGCAAGATGACGCACCGAGCACAATCACCATCAGGTTGCGGAAGCCCAGGAAGCTGGGCGACGCCGCGCTGTCATGGCTCAGGCACGACGGCTGCGACTTGTGGTGCACCGCCGCCACATGGCGGTACTTGCGCTGGAAGGCCTTGTGCAGCTGCTGCACCGTCTCTGCGTCGGGCTGTGGTGCCGGCTGTGGCTGCAGTTGCGGCTGCGGCTGCGGCTGCGGCTCCGGCTGTGGCGCCTGCTGCGGCTCTGTCTCGCGCCGGAGAGGCAGCGGGTCCTTGGGGCGCCGCTGTGACAGGTGGCTGCCGCCGTTGGCAGGTTGCAGGCTCGTTACGGCTGCCGAGTCCATGGTGAAAGGCCCATTGCTCGACACGGAGCGAAGAGAAGCGGCGGCGGGAGGATGAAGGAGAAGAGGAAAAAGATGGCAAGAGAAACAAGGCACGCTATTCTTGGCCTGGAACGCGCGCTCGATATAAAGCACAGGCGGGTGGCGGCCCGAGACAGCCTTGGACAACAGACAGTGGAATGATAGTTTGCATATAACGTGTGTGTGTGTGTGTGTGTGTGTGTGTGTGTGTGTCTGTGTGAGATTTTTTTGCTAGCTCGTCAGGTCAAGGCGGGGGATGCAAGGGTGCAAAAGCTGGGGAGAGGGATGGGCGCAGGCCAGAAAAGGGCAGCAGAAGCGAGAAGCAGGTGCGATTGCCGTCTGTTCCGTAAAACCCTTGCAACTCGCCCTGGCCAGTCCGTGGTTTCCCCTTGCGGCGACTGGCAGCGGGAAAGTGGTGACGACACTGGACGCGGCCTGATAGGGCGCGCTAGCCAATCACGTCTCGGAGATAACTAGCCTGGCGCCAACAGACGTTGCAGGGCCCGATATGGCGCAAGCCAGCCTGCAGACGCCCTCTGTGCGATGCGACCTGGTGGCGAGAACGCGCCGTGCTGATTGGCCGCCTGCACACCGGTCTGGCTGGCGCACCTCAGAGTCACGTGACCGCGCTAACCAAGAACGACGCGGCCCGTGCTCCAGCTACGCTTTTCACACACACACGCGCGACGCTCAACTTGCGCCGCATTGCCCGGACGGAACAACCACGCCCGGCCTCTCTCTCGCACGCCCCGACGAGAGACCCCGCGGCATGAGACTTGACACGCTCTGTATTCATTACTGCTGCCGTTGATTGTCTGACAGGCCCGCTGCGGCCGGCCGTTGTGCAGTCATGGCGTACGAATCGCGAGATCACGGAGGAGGAGGAGGAGGCGGAGGATACACAAGAGGAGGCGGCGGAGGGTACATGGGAGGCGGCGGTGGCGGCGGCGGCGGCGGCGGCGGATACATGGGAGGTGGCGGTGGAGGCGGAGGCGGAGGCGGAGGCGGCCAAGACGGCGACTTTGCACGCCCTCGAGGACGGCGTAAGTAGGCGCGAGTGACGACTTGGGGGGTTCGAGGGGGGAAAGTGAAATCGTGGGACCGGGGGGAGCTGACACACCGTGAGCGGATAGGCCCCGTTACCGACTACGGCGCGACCCTGGTGCACTGGATGCGGCACCGGCAGCCGCGGTACCGCGACGCCTACCTGGGCGAGGCGGAGCGGCCGAGCGCGAGCTACATCATCGATGTGAGTTGGAGGGTTCAAGGAAAAGGTTGAGGGTAGGGCTGGCTTCCTGACCGTCACACAGATGCTGCCGCCGGCAGCGCGCATCACCAACGCGGCGGACACGGTGCCGACGCGGCACCTGCACTCGTCGCTCAACAAGATCAAGCACCCCGTCAACGTGGTGCGGTGGACGCCCGAGGGCCGGCGGCTGCTGACGGCGTCGAGCAGCGGCGAGTTCACGCTCTGGAACGGCACGGGCTTCAACTTTGAGACGATCATGCAGGCGCACGACTCGGCCATCCGCGCGCTGGCCTACTCCTACAGCGACGACTGGCTCATCTCGGCCGACCACGACGGCCTCATCAAGTACTGGCAGCCCAACTTCAACAACGTCGCCAGCATCCAGGCGCACAACGACCCCATCCGCGACCTCGCCTTTGCGCCGACCGACGCCAAGTTTGTGACCGCGTCGGACGACTCGACGCTCAAGATCTTTGACTTTGCCGCCGCCCGGCCCGAGGCCACGCTGGCCGGCCACGGCTGGGACGCCAAGACGTGCGACTGGCACCCGACCAAGGGCCTGGTCGTGTCCGGCTCCAAGGACCACCTGGTCAAGCTGTGGGACCCGCGCTCGGGCCGCTGCCTGACCACGCTGCACGGCCACAAGAACACGGTCACGCAGGCCGCCTTTGAGCGCGTGCGCGGCCAGTGCCTGGCCACGGCCGCGCGCGACCAGACGGTGCGCGTCTTTGACCTGCGCACCATGCGCGACGTCTGCCTGCTGCGCGGCCACGAGAAGGAGGTCACCGCGCTGGCCTGGAACCCCGTCCACGCCAACCTGCTGAGCACCGGCGGCAACGACGGCGCCCTCTTCCACTACCTGCTGGACGAGCCCAACACCCCGCCCGGCCACCCCGTCTCCGTCGCCCCCTACGACACCCCGGACCCCTCCACCGCGCCCGCCCAGAGCATCTACCCGGCCCACCGCGTGCCCTTTGCCCACGACTTTGCCATCTGGTCGCTCGACTGGCACCCGCTCGGCCACATTCTCGTCTCGGGCTCCAACGACCGCATCACCCGCTTCTGGACCCGCGCCCGCCCGGGCGAGGACGTCGCCCGCGACCGCTACCACATTGGCGAGGCCGCCGCCGAGGCCCAGGGCACCTGGGACCGCCGCGGCCACCGCCGCCAGCGCCAGGAGGAGGAGGACCAGGAGCTCGAGGACGAGATGGAGGGTCTCGTCGACCAGAAGATGCCGCTGCCGCTGCAGCTGCGCCACCCGTCGGCGTCGTCGTCGTCTGCCGCTGCCGCTGCTGCTGCTGCTGCTGCTGCTGCTGCTGCTGCTGCTGCCGCCGCTGCCGGCGGCGGCGGCGGCGGCGGCGGCGGCGGCGCCTTTCTGCCAGGCCTATCGAACAACGGTGTCTCCGCCGCCGCCGCCGCCGCTGCTGCTGCTGCTGCTGCTGCCGCTGCACACGGCCACCTGCCGCCGCCGCCGCCGCCACCGCCGCTGCTTCGCCCGGGCCAGCTGCCGCTCCTGCCCGGCATGGACCCTTCGAACCCGGCCGATGCGGCCAAGATGCTCGAGATCATGCAAAAGGCCGGCATCAAGCTGCCGCCGCCGCCGCCGGGTACGCGCCTTCCGCCGGGCATGGTTCTGCCACCGCCGCCGCCGCCGCCGCCGCCGCCGTCAGCGGGCTCTGTTTCATACGGACTACCGGGGCTGCCAGGGCTGGGCATGGACTTTAAACTGCAGCAGCAACAACAACAACAACAGCAGCAACAGCAACAGCAGCAACAGCAACAACAGCAGCAGCACGAGGCAGAGGCGGCGCGGCGGCGAGCGCCCTTGCCGAGCCAGGCGGAGAGCCTGCGCGAGGAGCAAAAGAAGGGGCACTATACGCAGCGGCGCTAACAAAGGCTACGAAGAGCAGCGCGCCAAGGGAGAGGGAAAAAAGGGCAGGAGCAGGCAGCATGTTGGCACGGCGCACTGGGCGTTTTGGGGCTTCGAGTTCAGGATAGCATGTATGATGATTCATCTAATGCGAGCTAATATACAGAGTTGTAGGACGTTGTAGGACGTTGTAGGACGTTGTAGGATAGTTGTAGGACAGTTGTAGGCCAGAGTTGAAGGACAAAAGCAGGAGAAAGCTTGGAGAGCTCACGCCGGCGATGGTGACCGTGAGGCGGCAGCGGCAGCGGCACGCGACTGCTGCTGGTTCTTCTGGCGCTCGGCAAACTCGCGCACGACAATGGAGCAGGCGGTCTCGGCGCAGAGGCGGCGGCGGCGCTGGGGCGGCAGCTTGGCGGCAAACTCGAGGCCGGAGGCGCGCTCGACGACCTCGAGGGGCACCTCAAAGTCGGCGAGCGGCTTGTTGTTGGGGATGGGGGCGTTGGGCAGGACAAAGGCGCCAATGGCGACGGGGGCGGAGGAGGAGGAGGAGGACGACGGCGAGGACTCGGCAAAGATGACCTTGTAAAAGTGCGTGGGCACGGCGACCGAGGGCGGGCTGCCAATGACCTCGTAGCGCACATACCACTTGTTGTCGGCCGGGTCGCGCTGCGGCAGGTAGAGCGGGCCGGTGACGACGCGCACGCTGGGGTAGCGGGCGGCGGGCCCGGCGGCGAGGCGGCGCACAAAGTCCTCGAAATGGGCCCAGTAGTCGCGGTTGAAGCCGTCGCCGACCTGCGGGCACATGTTGGTCAGGAAAAAGGTCTCGTCCATGGCCGCCTGGCTCCATTTGGCGTCGGCCGCCGGCACCTGGTGTCCGCGGTCGTAGCCCGAGCGGAAGTAGTCCTTGAGCCGCGCCCGGAACGCCTCCGGCACCCCCGGGTCCTCCAGAAACTGGCTGTTCTTGCGGTCGCCCCCGCCGCTCCGCACCGCCAGCGACGCCGCCGTGATGTGCTCGGCCACCCAGTGCGGGTTGCGCAGCCGCCGGTCGTACGCCGACACCAGCGCGCTGCGCACCGCCAGGTCTGCCACCGGGCCCGGGAACCCGTACGCAAACAGCCCGGCCGGGTCCACCCCCAATGCCGGCCCCGGCCCCGCCCCCGGCCCCGCCTTGCTGCCTGCTGCTGCTGCTGCTGCCGCCGCCGCCGGAGACGGAGCTGATGAGCCGGCGGCGCCCGGGCTTTTGCTGGACGACGCCGCCACCGTCGCCGCCGCCGGGGTCGGCCTCTCGGGCGAGCGGAGAGAGTACATGGCCGCCGTCACTGCCGCACCCGTCCCCGCGCTGAGCGCCGCAATCACGGCCAGAGTGGACTTTGACATGCTGGATGTGCTCTCCGGGTGTGCTGTGGAAAAGGGAAGCGCCTTGGCACCAAAAGAAGCGAGGCAGAACAAGGCGGCTCAGAGGTCTGTTCCGCTGGCTGGCCTCACGTACAGACAAGGAGGACTCGAGATGGCTGGGGAGCACAAAAAGTGATCACCAGGTACCGGACGGACGTTCACTTTCTCTTTTTTTATGCCGCTGTGGGGCTTCCGCGAGGCGGTCGCGGCAGGCACTACCGGCTCTCAGTGAAAGCCCCATAATTTGGTAATCCCGCCTGCTGATAGGCTGGACTCTTTGAGAACCCGGTTGGCCACGAGCCGCCACTGCCATCAGAACATGGCTGCCGTTCTTTCTTCCTTCTGACCCCCATCCATACCATCCACAACCTTTTTATCTTTACTGTCAATTCAACCAGCCATTCGGCTTGCCAGTGGCCCCTGACCATACCAGTAGGGCTGTCGCAATCAGAAAAGCTGCTCGCTGCTTGCCAGCTCCGTCCAGAACGAACACTCTTTAGGACGCCCTCCCACGACTCGGCCTTTCCCAGCTCTTTCCAGCTTTGGCAAGGAGCTGGCCGGGCCGCCGACCCTCGGGACGTCCTCGTCGGACGGTGCGATCTCTTCTTGTCCCGGCTGCACTGGACTGCCGGTCTAGTCTCGCCTGGAGCCGGTTTCCGTTTACTTGCCACTAGCCCGCTGCGTTGCCTCCCTCCACCTCTTCGCTGCTCGGGGGGAGCAGCAGAGCCGCGATCATGGAGCCTGCCAACGGCGACGACAACGACACTCGCGGCTGGGTTCTGTGTGTGGTCAGCGCGGCCGGTATGTGTGCCTTCTTTAGCAGCGCTGTTATTGGCGTGGGCGGGTGGAAGAGAGGTCTTTGCTAACTGCCGCAGCGTGTGTGTTCGGAGCCTCCATCATTTATGTTGACGTTCCCATACGCCTGATTCCCGGCAGGGAAAACTTTCGCATACAGGACAGCAATGGCTTTCTTTCTTGCTCCCTGAGCCTCAGCTTTGGCGTCATGGTAAGAATAAGCTCTCAATTCTCTGTCAGGCCAGGCCGCCTACTCACACCGGCCGGGACAGATCTTCTCGGCGCTCTACAGCATGCTCCCTTCATCGAAGCGCTACCTCTGCGCGGCCGGGGTGCCCGAGCAAACGGCCGGCCTCCTTATGATGGGTGCCTTTGTCCTTGGCTTTTTCGGCATCCAGGTGCTCTCGCGCGTCATCCATCGCTTCATGCCGTCGCACGTGGTCGACTGCGACCATACCCACGACGACAACGACGACAACGACGAAGACCACGGCAACGACAGTGACGATGATCAAAGTACTGACCGCATGCGCCCCCATCGCTCTCCCTCGCGCAGGAGGCGGCCGCGGCAACGCTCGTCGGCCTGTTCTCGAAACGCGGCCGCCACCGAGTCAACACCGCTTCTGGCCGGCGTCGACGGCACAATGTCCGTGCCAGGGCTGCAGCGGCAGATGCCCGCGCACAGGCACACGGAGCCTGCAAGCAACAACAACGCTGCCTACTCGGACAGAGGAGGCAACGGAGGGCGCACAGTCTTTGACCGACAGAGCGCCCGCCCCCTGCCACGGCTGCAGCGCCCGTCCATGGTCCAGGTCCGGGACCGCCTGCTGTCCTTTGTCAAGGACACAAAGGCCAACTGCGACGAGTTTGGGCCTTGCTACGGCTACACCGACCCGTGCGGACAAGAGTGCAAAAAGCACATGGCCTCGCGCACGCTCCCTCTCTTACCGCCCCGCCTCCTCTTCCGGCCGGCTTCTCGCAAAAACTCCGCCACGTCCGCCCCAGCAACGCCTGCCGCGCCGCCTGCCGAGAATCCGCCATGGCATCCGACCTTTGAGCATTCCATTTCTCCGGTCCTGGAGGAGCGTTCTGCCTCTCCGGTCCTGGAGGAGATCAACAATGACGGCACCAACGACACCCACGATACTACCGACGACGCCACGGCAGCAGGTCCGAGCAGCGGCAGCAGCAGCAGCAGCCCAGCGTCCTCCATCACCCACAACCCCCAAGACCACGTGGAGATGCGAGAGGGCGACCCAGAGACGGCCTGTCCCGCCGCCGACGAGACGGCCGAGGCCCGCGCCGCGGTGAACGACGGCGAACGGGATTCTGGCCGGACGCCGAGCCGCCAGTTCCACGACCACCATTCCGAGCACGGCCGCGACCCCGACCCCGACGTCCATCACAATGCTCACCAGCAGAGCCGGCATCACTTTGACCACCGCCGTCAGCATTACTACGACCACCATCTGCGTCACCACGCCGAGCATCACGCCCAGCATCACGCCCAGCATCACGCCCAGCATCACCATGACGAGTCAGAGGGCGACGTCGACTTGGAGGCCGGCGCGGCGCCGCACCCGCCGCACCACCACCACGTGCCGGCCAACGCCTTCCTCTCCATCGGGCTGCAGACCGTGCTGGCTATTGGGCTGCACAAGTTCCCCGAGGGCTTCATCACCTTTGCCACCAACCACGCCAACCCGGCGCTGGGCCTCAACGTCTTCTTGGCCCTCTTCGTGCACAACATTGCCGAGGGCTTCTCCATGGCACTGCCGCTGTACATGGCCCTGGGCAGCCGCGTGCGCGCCATTTTCTGGGCCGCGCTGCTCGGCGGCCTGAGCCAGCCGCTGGGCGCCGGCGCCGCCTCGCTGTGGCTGCGCTACCTCGCCGCGCGCGGCCGTCCGGGCGGCGGCAGCGGCGGCAGCGGCGACAAGCCGGACCCCGACGAGGCCGATGACGGCGTGGCCTATGGCCTGCTCTTTGCCGTCACCGCCGGCATCATGGCCGCTGTTGCGCTGCAGCTCTTTGTCGAGAGCACAGCCCTGAGCCACAACCGCCAGTTGTGCATGGGCTTTGCCTTTCTGGGCATGCTGCTGCTGGGCCTCAGCAACGCCTTGGTGGCGCATTAGACGGGCAGGCCCAGATAAATTTGGGGCAATTCTGGCTTTCTGGTTGTTGCATATTGACTCTTTGTGTCTTGATCCCAAGCCTTTTCCGTTTATTCTGTTTCCGTATATCCTGAGCCTCTTTCGTATAAGTGTCTACGTATCTTTCGTTCCTCTTGCCGTAAATCCTGGGCCTTTTGCTGCATATCCTGGCCTCTTGTCGTAAATCCTGTGCCCTTTGCTGCATATCCTGGCCTCTTGTCGAGACACAAATGTCCTACACCGGGGTATCAAAAGAAACAAGCCCATGCAACCATCCAATCCATGCATGCTAAACTCATACAAAAAGGCCGGGGTCAAGATACTCTGTCTCGAGATCGCCGCCGTCGCCGCCAATCAGCCGTCGCATCTCCGCCTCGTCCACTTGCCACTCGGTATCGGCATCCTGCGGCTCCGCAAGGCCGGCGCCGGCGCCGTAGCCCAGGTCAAAGCCAAAGTCGATGCCGTCTGAGAGGATGTCGCCGCCGCCGCCGCCCGCGAAGCCATCCAGGACGTCGTTCCCGGTGGCGCTGCCCATCCAGAACTCGTTCTGGTTCAGGCCGAACATGGGGGAGGTGAGGTGGCGGAGGTTGGGCGGCAGCAGCAGCAGCGGGCCGTCGTCGCCGGCACCACCGGCCAGAGACTCGTCGGCCTCTCCCCGCGGCGCCGGCGCCGGCAGCGCTGAAGCACCGCCGCAGGAATAGCCGTGGTCCCGCTGCTGGTGCGTCTGCAGATCGTGGTGGCGTGCGCACCGGACGGGGCAGCCTGCATGGGGGCACGCCAGCGTGTGTGTGGTCCCCGACAGCGCGCTGAGCAGGTCGACGGGTGGCGCCAGCAGGCGCCCCGCGTTGCCGTCGTTGCCGCCGTTGTCATCGTCGTAGCCGCCGCCGTCCGCAGCAGCCGTGGCCTTGTTTCCGTCGCCGCCGTGGCCGAACCCGGGCACAACAGCCATCAGCGGCGGCGGCGGCAGCGGCCGCTCTCGCCCCAGGTGGACATAGAGAATGTGCTCTTCCAGCTTCATCTTGGACACAAAACCGCGGCCGCAGCCCTCTGTCTGGGCATTCCAGCGCGCGAGTTCCGGGTCGCCAATCAGGGCCCTCGCGTCGTCTCCGTCGGCGTCGGCGTCGGCCTCCAGCTTTCTTTGTTCGGATCTTGCAGACTCTGCCGCGCCGCCGCCGGACACACGGCCGAGGAGGACGCCGACGTCGCCGCACACAAAGCGCAGCCCCTCGTGGACGGCGCGGATGTGCACGTTGAGGTTGGGCCGGCGGGTAAACGTCTTGCCGCAGCCCTCGTGCGGGCACGCAATGGTCTTGCGGTCGGCCACCGTCTTGCCCGAGTGGTGCATGTCGACGTGCCGGTGCAGCTCAAAGGGGCCCGCGCAGCGGACGTCGCAGAACATGCACGCAACGTGTTCGTGGCGCATGTGCGCCTCGAGGAGCGCCCGCGTCGCAAAGCCGACGCGCTGTGTCGTCGCCGCCGTCGCCGCCGTCGCCGCCGTCGCCGTTGTTGACGCACACTCGTCGCACCAAAACTTGGGCACGCTGTGGTCGCGCTCCACGTGCCGGCGAAGCGCGCCCGCACTCTCAAAGACGGCGCCGCACGTCGCCGTCGTCGCCGAAGAGACCGCCGTCGCTGAAGAAGCCGCCGCCCCTACCGCCGCTACCGCCGCTGCCGCCGCTGCGCCGCCGCCGCCCTGGTGATTGCACATGTACGCGGCCTGGCCAAGATGGTCCACCCGGACGTGCCGCTGCAGCGTCTGGTGCTTCCGAAAGGACCGCGTGCAGCCATCGAAGCCGCGGCAGCGGAACCGGTTCTCGCCCTCGTGGACGGCGGCATGGCGGCGCAGGCGCGTCGCCGTCAAAAAGGCCTTGCCGCACTCGGGGCACGCATAGCTGCGCTCCTGGGAGTGCGAGCCCTTGACATGCTGCCGCAGGTGCTTCTCCTCCATGTAGGCCTTGGGGCACTCGGAGCACTTGAAAGGCCGGTCGTTTGTGTGGGATCGCAGGTGGGCCTGGGCATCAACGTAAGCAACCACCCCTCTCTCTCTCTCATGGCATCACGCTCCTTCATCGACAGAAACACACCGTCAAGCGAGCAGGTCGATTAAAAGTCTTGCTGCAGCCGGCCCAGGTGCACGGAATCGTTTTGAGATCAGAGGGAAATCGGCGCGAGGTGGCCGCCGATTGAGCCGTCGTGAGCGGCGTCGAGTAGGCCTCTGAATTCTCCGTTTTGCTTTCGAGCGACTCCAAGGCATCATCTCCATCTCCAAGGAGAGCGCTGTCGTCGTCTCTGTGAGCGTCTGCCAAGTCAAAAATCCATTAGTATTTCTGGGCCTTTTTTCTCACTCTTGCACCTGGATTGAACAAGTGCAAACATACCCTGCAACAACCGGCCCGTGCCCGGTCCATTCTCCCGCACCCCCTCGCGAGACAGCTCTTCTACGGCTTTCCGCTTCATCTTTGTGGGATGCTGCCGTGGTTCGAGGGTCACATTTTGAATCTTTTTACCTTTTTTTTTTTCTAGTCGCATAAAATGTGCTTAAAACTTGGGGCTTATCGCGATAAGATTCTGGCTGCTTTCAGCCACTGGATGCCCGCGCACGGACCATGGCAGTCGCGCCAGAACTTTTTTTTCCCCCTCTGATAGGTCCTCTTCAGCCTCACAATTTTTCGCAACGACAACCAACAACTCGACCAGCCGAGCGCAGCAGCATCAACTCAACCACCCCCCGTCCCCACGCAGAAAGGCCGACGCCCAAGAGTGCTTACCCCGACAATCATCTTTGTCTTTTCACGCTCGTTACTGTCAACGAAAATGTCTGATTACGGCGATGACGATGGCGGCAACGTGTAAGTCTTTGCGCGAAGAGAGAAGAGAAGGGGGGAAGAGCGGCGAACGAGAATGCCACCTGGACTCTAAGCTCTGACACTCTATGCAACAGCGAAGAGGCTCTGTACGATGAGGACGAGGTCCAGGAGTACTACGACCCTGAAGTGCCCGAGAACGACGATGAGAACGGCGCCGGCTTGAACGGCGCTGGCGCCGGCGCCGGCGACGACGACATGGACATTATCGTCTCGGGCGACCCGTCGGCGGCGGCCAACCAAAAGGCCAACGGCGCAGCCGGCGGCGCGGCGGCCGGCGGCCACACCAACAATGTCAAGTCGCTCAAGGACAAGAAGATTCCCAACGACCAGCGGACCACGACGCCCTTTTTGACAAAGTACGAAAAGGCCCGCATCCTGGGCACGCGGGCTCTGCAGATCAGGTATGTTTTGACTGCTGCGATCCTGCACATCCGACACCGGAGAGGGCGACTGGCTAACACAACACCCACCCGCAAAGCATGAACGCGCCCGTCCTGGTCGATCTGGAGGGCGAGACGGACCCGCTGCAGATTGCCATCAAGGAGCTGCGTGAGCGCAAGGTGCCGCTGATTGTGCGCCGGTACCTGCCCGACGGCTACTACGAGGACTGGACGTGCGAGGAGCTGCTCCAGTAAAGGCGTGGAGGGTCTGGCAGGGGGCTTGCCTTGCCCGAAACAGAAGAGAGAGTGTTTGCATTAGCGATGGCGTTTTTGAGTACCACTTTTTGCCTTTTTTTTTTGTCGGATGTGACCGCCTCTTCGGTGACTGAAAATTGCACATGGCCAGAGATAACTACATTGAAAAAAACAAATGTCACGACTCACATCCGCTTTTATTCTAGAGAGGGAGGGAGGGGGGGGGGGCAGCTCGTTTCGTTGACAAGATCTTTTGGTGGACGCTTGTGAATGAGAACGTCGACATATTTTTTAGAATGCTAAAGCCACAAAGAACGCCGTTCCAGTCGAGGCCTGTCCTTGTGAGACTCGTTCCTTGTTACTTTCTCTCTCCAAGACAAGCCAAGAACGATAATAAAAAGGTATAAGACGGCGATATAACCATATGTACAGAGTGGCGGGCCAGATCGTTCACGCACATTACCCTCCCCCTTCCCCCCCCCCCTTCTGCGGGATACGCCTGCTCTTTTTCCTGGCAACTGTTTCGTAAACAAGCTTAGTTTTCCGGCTCCGTGTCTGTATTTGTTTCGCTGGTGTCGTCGCCCTCCTCCTCTGTGCCGCTTTCCTCATCCTCCGACTCGTCATCGCGCCGCTTGCTCTTTTGCGTTGGCATGCCCTTGGCCGCGTTCATGATACCGGCTATCGAGTCTGCAGGGGGTCAGTGAGCGTTTGGAGAGCAAAGAAGAGAAAAAAAGGATAAGAAAAAATAAAAATTGGAAAGAATAAAAAAAGAACAATGAAAGGGGGGGGGGGAACAAGAAAAAACCTACCCTCCTCGGGCTCGCTGATCTCGTCCTCAGCAGCCATCTCGGTTGCCGCATTGGCGTCGTCGACCATCAGGGTCACCTCGGTCTTGGTGTCAAAGCCGACATAGCTATCGCACACCACGTGCATGACAAAGGTGTACTGGCCGGCCTGCGGCGGCGCCTGGAACTGCGCCTTGAGCGTCT
The DNA here is from genome assembly GCA_019925645.1 of Graphilbum cf. rectangulosporium. Taxonomy (NCBI): domain Eukaryota; kingdom Fungi; phylum Ascomycota; class Sordariomycetes; order Ophiostomatales; family Ophiostomataceae; genus Graphilbum; species Graphilbum cf. rectangulosporium. The sequence continues at coordinate 177,565 of JADHKI010000021.1, forward strand.
GCATGGCATACGTGGGCGTCTTGCCGTCGGCCTCAAAGAGGGGCTTGTCAAACTGGGTAAAGGTAAAGGGCGGGATGACCATCTTGCCCTGCTTCGAGTCGGTGATGAAGACGTGCCAGCGCGGCGAGTGGTCGCGGCCAAAGTAGGGGGCGTAGGCCAGGGGCGGCAGGATGGGCTGGTCGTTGTCGGTCTCGGTCATGATGGGGGTGCCGTCGGGGTTCTTGCCGACGGCCTGCTTGGGCTTGCGGCCCAGCAGCGCGTCCAGGTCGTCCTCGGCCGGGTCGACGTCGATCAGGTCGAGCTCGTTGACCTCGGGCGCGGCGGCCGCCAGACCCGGGGGGATGAAGCGGCCCTTGACCACGAGGCTGACCAGCGACGAGGGGATAATGTTCTTCTCGCCCGTCACCTTGAAAAAGGCCTTGGCCACGCGCAGATACGGCAGCTGCTGGGCCACGGCCAGCGCCTCCTCGTACTGGGCGGCCGTCAGGCGGCCCGGGCCCACGGCGAGTTTCCGGCGCTTGTCGTCGGGCAGGTCCATGAGGCGCTGGATGGTAAAGTGCACGCTCGAGCCGCTCTCAATGGCCTTGGCAATGGCCGGCGTGACGTGGGGCAGCTGCAGCAGCGGCGACGCCTTGGGCGGCATTGCCTGGATAAAGAGCTGTGAGGTCTGGAAGGAGACGAGCACGGGCGGCGAGTTGCCGTAGGCGAGCGCAATGGCCGAGAAGGAGCGCGTCAGGGCGTTGGCCAGCGGCGCGACCTGGAACTTGGCCGTCTCGAGCGCGGCGTCGCCCAGGTCGATGCGGCCCAGGTAGGCCCACAGCAGCGCCAGGACCTTGCGGCGGACGCCGTTGTCGAGCTTCTCGAGGCGCTCCTTGTCGGCGGCGGTCATGCCGGCCACCGTGATGACGGCCGAGCCGTTGAGCGTGTCGGGGCCTGCGCTGCCGGGCACGGACCCGGACCCAGACCCGGACCCAGACCCGGACCCAGACCCAGTCCCAGACCCAGACCCGGACCCATCCTCGCCCTCCGGCGACGGCGGCGAAGCGGTGATGCGGGCTTCAATCGTGGCCAGACCCGACTCGGCCTTGTCGCGCGCCAGCAGGTGCTCAAACTCCTTGCCGGTGCTAAAGGCGGCGACAAGCGCGGCAGCGTCAATGTTCTCGCTGTACTCGTGAAACAGGCGGTTGGCGCTCTCCATGAGCACGCCCTCCTTGGACTTGCTCAGCGTGCCGTACCACCAGCTGCCGACCAGGTAGGGCAGCAGGACGCCAAAGAGCAGGAAGTAGAGCAGCAAGATGTACTTGCCGTTGCCCTCGGAGACGAGGATCTTGGGCAGGGCAATGCCGATGCTGAGGCTCTGCTTGCCGTCGGGGTGGCCGTACTTGATGTAGTTGTTGCGGATGTCCTCGTCCGTCAGGGCCTGGTACGCCTTGGAGATCTCGACGTAGCGGTCGTTGAGCATCTCAATCGTCTCGTTCTTGGCCAGGTCGGGCTTGACTTTGTCGGGGTGCAGCCTGCGCGAGAGCTGCTTGTACGTGCTCTTGATCACCTTTTCCGTGGCAGACTGCAGAAAAAAAGGGTCAGCCAAAGCACAGAACGGCAACGAGAAGTTCCACAGAAGTTCCACGCAAAGAGAGGATATGAAAACAACAACAACCCCCCCCCCCCCTCCCAAGAACCCCCCAGCAGAACTCACCTCTGATATGCCGAGAATGTCGTACGGGTTCCAGACCCGCTGGGCGGCCGGCGCATCGGTGTAGTGGATCAGGTACAGCATGTAGCCCAGGACAGCCCAGCCGAAGATGACGACGGCCGCAAGGCCCAGCCGCCGCTGCTGGCGGCGGTACTTTGCGCGCTCGGCATCGACGAGATCGGCGTGTGGCACGCGGTAGTCGGATTTGATGCGCGGGAACACCGCGGCCGGGTCGCCGGAGCGGCTGACAAGCAGGTATGTCAGCGGGAGGGTGATGGTTGAGGCGAGTGTCAGGACGAAAAAGGGCCACAGCTGGCCGGTCTCGTCGTAGTTGTAGTCGGAGCTCATGGTGGTGGCGAGGCGTCCGTCAGCGGACAGGCGTCAGGAAGCGGCCAGAAGAAGCGGCCAGAAGATGCAGAAGAAAAAAGCGGCCAGGTGTCGGAGCCAGACGTTTGGGGCCGCAAAACCCAGGTACTGCTAGAGGAAGAAGTTGGCGCCCAAGATTATCGAGGCATGTGAAGAAAAGAAGCAGAAAAAAAAGGTAAAGAGGCCGACACGAAGGAGAGAGGCTGCAACTCAAGAACAGAGGCTCCTCAACATCCCGCAACAGCCTTTGCAAGTCAAGCAACAAGGTCGGGTCGGGACGTGGCAATGCGTCGGCAGTGGGCGAACGTCGCAATGCTGTGTCGTTGTGCGGATAAGGCCCTCCAAACGAAATGGGCTTTGGTCGCTTGCAGACTAATATAATTTTCGCTTAATAGGATTCTGAATCGTGGCCTTCCCCAGGCAAGAGACGCGCTAGTGCCTCTGCGGCAGTCCGCACTGTAGTGGGGCACAGTGTTTTTAGCGCCCCCAATAGAAGAACGCTCCATTAGAAGAGGCGCTCACAGAAGAACAATAGAAGAGCGCTCACAGAAGAACAATAGAAGAGCGCTCACAGAAGAACAATACAAGAAGCGCTCCTAATAGAAAAGCTCGAAGAACGAAAGAACGACGGGACAGCGAGCGACGGGTGTTTATAACGTGTAGGAGTAAAAACCAACTATATATAAGGACAACATGAACAGAAAAGCAGAGAGAAGACGGAAGAAGAGATGCCTGCAGAAACGACACAAAAAAGAGCTGTCTATCCCGGAGCCCCCCCCCTCCCATCCTGCACGCAGACAAGGAAACGCCTCAGTGCCCCAGCCGAACGCGCCGACCGGCACAGATGCAGCACCATGTATAGATCACGCCCAGCCCGCCGAGGAGCACGAGCACCAGCTGCAGGGGGAGGAGGACCACTGCGGCGAGCACGACCACGCCGACGCGCCGCACCGTCTCGAGCCGCGTGTCCCGGCGCCTCGCCGCATCTGGCACAGCACGACCAGGGCCTTTTGACCTGCGGCCTGCATGACTGCCGTTGCCAGTGCCAGAGCCGGTGCCAGAGCCGGTGCCGGTGCCGGTGCCGGTGCCGGTGCCGGTGCCCGCCCTCGTGTCTTTTCTGCCTTGTCGTTGTCCGTGGCCGCGCGCCCATCGAGAGTGCCGGCGCCGGCGAGGTCGGGCAGAACGCCACGTATCGGAGCTCGTCGAGGCTGAACTGAAATAGCACCTGTCGTCGCCATCGCTGCTGCCGCTGCTGCCGTCACCGCTGCCTTTGCTGGAATCATGGTCGCTGCTGCTGCCGCTTCCGCTGCCGCTGCTGCTGCTACCGCCGTCATCCTCCTCTGCCCCGTTGGATTGTCACTGAAACTGGAAGCCGCCCGGGAAGCCGCGCTGTCGTGAGCCGCCGGCCTGTTGGTTATAGGCAAAGCCGCCCTGGCCGCCATGGAAGCCGCCGCCGAATCCGCCACCGCCGAATCCGCCGCCGCCAAACCCGCCGCCGCCGCCTTGGCCGCCCATCATGCTGAAGAGGATATCCGGGTCGATGCCGCCATGCATGCCACCGCCGCCAAACATATCGGACGGGTCCACCAGGTCCTCGCCGCTGTCATAGCGAGCACGCTTTCTACAAAAGTGTCAGTCTGTGCCAGGAGGAATAGAAAAGGAGGGAGGGGGGGGGGGGGGAGGGTGACGCACTGTGGGTCGCTCAGGGTCTCGTAGGCTTCGCCAATGTCCTTGAAGCGGGCCTCGGCCTGGATGTCGCCCGGGTTCTTGTCCGGGTGGTGGATGACGGCCAGCTTGCGGTAGGCCTTCTTGATGTCCTTGTCGTCGGCGTCCTTGGCGATGCCGAGGATCTTGTAGTAGTCCTTGCGCTGGCTCTTCTTCAGCTCGAGCTCGGCGCGCTTCAGCTCCTTGACGACGGTGCGGTCCTCGGGCTCGCGCTCGGCCAGGGCCTTCCACTCGCGCACCGCATCCTCCCAGCGCTCGGCCAGGCCCAGGGCGTTGGCCTTGGTGCGGCGCGCCTTGGAGTAGGACGGGTCCATGCTGATGGCGCTGTCGCAGTCGGCAATGGCGCCGTCGTAGGCCTTGAGCTGGATGCGGCACAGCGCGCGGTTCTGCAGCAGCTTGGCATTGGTGCTGCGGTTGGTCGGGTCAATGGCCAGCGCGTCCGTGTACTTGCCAATGGCGGCGTCCCAGCGGCCGGCCTTGTACTCCTTGTTGCCCTCCTCCTTGGTGCGGTCGAGGCGCTGCAGGATGCGCAGCCACTTGATGGCGTCGCGCATGTCGGGGTCCAGGTCGATGGCGCGGCGGAAGTGCCGCTCGGCCTGCACATTGTCGCCCTGCGCATACAGCGCGCGGCCGCGCAGCACCATGGCCTCGGGGTCCTTGTTGTTGAGGCGCAGCAGCGACATGGCAATGTTGGAGGCCTCGCCCAGGTTGCTCTCGCCGCCCATCTTGAGGTAGGCCTCGCAGCGCATCAGCTGCCACTTGCGCGGCTGCAGGGCGCCGGGGCCGAGCAGCCGGCTGGCCATGTCCAGGGCGTGCAGCACCATGGACCCGGCGGTGCCGTTGACCAGAGCGTCGCGAGCCGCGTTGACGTGCTGCAGCATCTCCTTGGCCGCGGCGGTGTCCTTGGCCGACGGTGGCGGCTGGATGCGGCCAAAGGTCAGCAGGGCGTCCTCGGGCTGGCCCAGGCTGCTGTAGATGCGCGCCAGCCGCAGCAAAATCTTGCTGTTCTGGGGGTCCAGGTCGGCTGCGCGTTGGCAGTCCTCCAGGGCCGGCGTGTAGTTGCCGGCCGACATGAGAGCCGCGGCGCGGTTGCTCAGGTAGGTGGCCGACTGCGGCCGTAGTAAGATGGCTATCAAACAAAAGCATTAGCCGTTGCGCTTCACAATCACTCTTACTTCACCGGGAAAGGGACAACCGGGGAAAAATACAAACCCTTGGAGTATTCCTCAATGGCCCGCGGGTAGTTTTTCTCCTTGAAAAACTTGTTTCCGGCGTTCTTGTAGCCCTCTGCCTCGTCGCCGGCCGACTTGGCCGCGTTCTCGGGCGTGGACTTGTGAGGTGGCGGTACGGGCACGTTGGAGTTGCCATTGTTCAGGGCGCTGCCTTTGGCCGCGCCAGGGCCAGAGCCAGGGCCAGAGCCCAAGGGCGGGGACGAGGGGGTGGCCATGCTGGGCGGCGGGGACGGCTGAGGCGGCGACTGCGACCGCTTCGGCTGGGAGGTGAAGAACTGGGCCGGGGTAGGCTGCTGCTGCTGCTGCTGCTGCTGCTGCTGCTGCGAGGTTGGCGGCGGCGGTGGCGGCGGCTTGGGCGAGGACGCAGCAGGGGCGGTCTGCTGCAGGCTGGGAGGCGAGGCGGGGCTGGCTGTGTTGGAAGTGACGCCGGGAGTGTCGCGGTCCGTTTCCATGGAGGTGCGACTGGACATGGCGGAGAGAGCGGAGAGGCGTTTTCGACGTTCCTCGGGAGGGAGGTTGAGGGGGTGGATGTAGGATTCCGTCTTTTTGCGTCGCGAGGAAGCCGAGGCGGAGGAAGAAGAGGGGGACGCCGGCGAGGGGACCGAGGTCGAAGCCGAAGCCGAAGCCGAAGCCGAAACGGATGCCGAAGCAGATGCCGATGCCGAGGCCGATACCGAGGCCGCAGCCGAAGCCAAGGCGGGATCGTAAGAAGAGCGGTGCTGACGGGGAGAGGGCGCCGGGCGGGGGGCCGAGACAGAGGCCGAGGCAGAGGCGGCGCCGACAGGCTTCCGGGCGCGGGGCGCAGAAGCGGGCGAGGCGGGCACGTAGGGCGGCACCTCGGCAGCGACGACGGGCGGCCGGGACGGCGAGGCTGCAAAGGCAGCAGCAGCAGGATTCGAGGTCGACGCGGGAGAGGGTGGCACCGACTTGGGCGGCAGCTTTGCAGGCGGCGCCGGGGGTGCGTGCTTTTTGGAGGGCGACCTGCTCCTGGCGGCAGGCGAGGACGGCTCCGATTGAGCGGGCGATGGCAGGTAGTCTGGAGGGGGGTCGTCGTAGACGTGGACGGCGGCGGCTGACGAAGAGGCAGCGTGTTTCTTGGAGGATTTTTTTTTAAAAAACTCCATTGAGGGCGGCGGGTGGTTTAGTGTCGATTTATGCCTATAAGCCGAAATGCTCTCTCCCCCCAAGCTTTCGTAATCGCTGGTGTCTTATTATTTTTGTAAGTAAAAAAAAAAAAAAAAAAAAAAGGGCTACAGCGCCTGCCCGCTGTATCGGATTTTAGGGAAAGCTGACACTGGCAACGGCGACACGGTAACGGCGCCTTGAGTCTGGCGGTGGTGGTGGTGGTGGTGCTGCTGCTTCTGCTTCTGCTTATGCGTATGCTGATGATGTTATGCTATGATGCTGTGTCGTCGTCCTGGCGCTGTCGCTGTCGCTGTCGCTGTCGCTGACGCTGTCGCTGCTGTTGCGGCCGTCGCTGTGTTGCATGAAGACGGAAACCCGCGTTTCCAGACAGATGTCGGTACCTTTTTATTTTCTGGCGACCAACTCCAGACCCTTGAAGGGTAAAAGCGCAACTGGTGCGATGCGTCTTCGGCGGTCGGAAGCCGGGGCAAAGTGCTGACGGCAAATGTTCTGTTGACAACAGTCTGAGAGCCGGATGATGTGGGAAAGGCGCGCAGCGGCCGGTGAAGATAGGGCGGAGCTGACGGGTCGTGCTGGTGCACTCGAGTTGGGGGGAGGGGGGCAGCAGGCGCGTGCTTCCTGTTGCTGCAGAAAAGAGAAGAAGATGGCGATCGACGGCGGAGGAGAGGTGTCACAATCGGTTCAGACCAAGACAGCGCCGACGACGGGAGGCAAGGGCATCGTTGCAGTCAGGACCGCATGTGTTTAGAGTCTAGGGAAAGCATGCTGCAGAAAGAAGGATACGTAATGTGGAAAAGGGGAAAAGGCAAAGGGACGAGAACCAGACGACGGCGTCAAGAGGCAGACAGGAAGCACCTCTACGGAGCAAAGCAAATTTTCAGCCAAACACAGCCATCCATCTCCACCCATCGGTCTGGTGGCCCATTGCTTGTGGGCCGCCGTTTTGTCTACGAAAGAAACTACTCCGTATCTTGTAGGCGGTATCACGGACGGGGGGGCAGGGGGAGCCAGTTTTGCGAGGACCGCGGGTTGCTCAACGCCTAGCGGAGCAGCAAGACCTCCTCTGGGCACAGCAGCAGCAGCAGCCAAGCCAGGCCAAGTCCAAGTCTGCCTCTCCCTCCCTCACCCTCCCTCACCCTCCCTCACCCCCCTCCCCCTCCTCCCCTCCCCCTTGCCCCCCCGGCCAGTGACTTCCGCTTCCGGTGGACAGGCCAAACCGCGGTTCGTAGGATTGTATTTACATGTATACTTTTTTACGTGTATTTTATACGTAGCTGTGTATCCAAATGCACAATGACACAACTGCGGCGCTGTGTCCTTGGCACTGCCGGGTTCGGGTTCCAGTTCGCGGCATGCATGCCTGCGGCCCTGAATGCAGCCACACGCGGGCAGGCCGTTTTTCGACTACAAACTCGCGTCGTTTACCTCCCTGCTGGGTCGGCGAGAGACGGTTGACGGGCAACCTGTGGGGGAGCCTTCCCGCCCTTTCAACTAATCAACACGGGAGACGCCAACGTGGCCAGCGCTACCGGTCTCGGACAGCCTGTCCTTTTTAGTGCTGGGCGGCTCCCTAGCACCTGTCCCTTTTTAGTGCTGGGCGTCTCCCTAGCACCTCCTCTCCGCGCACGCTGCCCAAAATCGCTAATTGCCGGCAGCGGCTCGGCCTTCCGTTAGGGCCCTCCCGCTAGGGGGGGGGGGGGGAGGAGGGAGAGACAATAGATATTGCTATAAGCGAGCTTAACAGCCCAGCCATTCTCGAAGCTTCGGTGGGGCCGTCAAGGCAGCAAATTGAGCCTCGCGAGTCAGGCATACAAGGAACATACTCGTACAAATACTCGTACACTGGGCAACGTGGCAAGGCTGATGTTGCAACGGCGCCTACCGGTGGCTGGAGCAGTGCAACAAACTCGTCGCATTCTCCGTTCGCGTATGTAGCACAATGACGCCGTTCCCAAGCCGACCACAAAAGATAAAAAAAAAGAATACAAAAACACAAAAAACGCAATCGTACAAACGAGGTCACGCGTCGGCGTCGGCGTCGGCGGCGGCCTGCCCTGTGCCGGCAATGGACTGGACGAATTCCTGGTAGCGAAAGACCTCGTTGCGCTTTCCAAAGGCCGGCCCCGGCTTGGACTTGCTCGTAAAGGCGCGGCGCCCCGTAAAGCCCTGCATGACGCGGTCGATCTCGGCCTCGGTGAGGGGCCGCTCGCCCGGCTCCGGTGCGATGTGCAGCAGCGCGTCCCGCAGCTCGGCCACGTCGATCTGGCCGCTGTCGTCCTCGTCAAAGGCCGACAGCGCCGACAGCAGCTCGTCGGCCGGCGCCATGGCCGCCAGCGCGGGCGCCAGCGAGTTGAGAAACGTGCCTATCGTCATGGTCTGCGGCCCGCCCGGCGGGAAGAACGGCGACAGGTCCGACGCCGTAGACGGCAGCCCTGGGTGTTGTCAGTACAAGCGAGACGGACAGTGAAGGCTAAAAAAAGAAGAAAAGAAGAAAAAAAGAAAGAGAAACAAAAAAAAAGGCAGAGTCACCTAGCTGGCCCAGCATGTCGGCCACGTCCTCCCTGGTCACGGTGCCGTCGCCGTCGCGGTCGAGGACCTGGAAGGCCTCGCGCAGCGTCCGCATCTGTGCGGGCTGCAGCTGTGACAGGGCCATGCCCGGCGCCATGGGCAACGACGAGGCGGCCGTCCTGGACGGCGACGGCGACGACGGGGCCGGCGCCGCCGGGGAGAAGCGCGCCCTGCTGGCGGCAAAGTCTGACGCGTTTCCGCCGCTGATCTCGGCCGCCGGCTGCAGCTGCGACGGTGCGTTGCGCGGGGTCCAGGCGCCCGGGGCCGGGCTGGGGCTGCTGCTGCCGCCAAAGCGGGAGCCCGGGGTCAGCGGCGCAGCGCCGCCGCTGCCGGCGGCGGCGGGCGTGGCTTTGAAGGGCGACGCGGACGGCGTCGACTGGCGCAGCGGCGAGGGCGACACGGGCGATCCGGGCCGGCGGAAGGGCGAGCTGCGGGGCGATCCATAGCCCAGAGGCGACGGCTTATAACCTGCCGGCATGGACTGCTGCTGCGGGTTAGCCGACAAGGCGTCGTGATCGTGGTTGTGTTGCGAGTACTGGTGCCGCGGACTTGCCATGGTGACGTCGCGCTCGAGCCGATGCAGGCGGCGGGTGGGTGTGGGTGGTGATAGCGTGCCGATCGTGAGCGTTGCGTTGTGTCCAAGTGGTTCGATGCGCCGCGATACGGTTGTTGCGCTGCAAGATACTTACTCGTCCGTATCTGGCTCCGTAGGAGTATCTCTCACTACGTAGGCCGCGAAAAGGCGTGACAGGCGGAAAATCCAGTAAACAACTGACCCAGCAACCGTTTTAGGTGGGCTGTCCCCCTGCTTTTTACTGGCGGGACGAGCCACTGCTGTGGCTCGTGCACTGTCCGGAAACGCGTTTTGGAACTGCCAGCGCCCCACACCCCCGGCCGCCAGGGGAGGGGGGGGGGGGGGGAGGGGGAAAGGCGAAACGTGTGCCTATTCGTTGTGGCCAGCGGCGCCCCCCCCCGCGGGAAAAAGGGGCAAGTAAGATGTATCTTTTTTTCGTACGAAGTGTACGTATCTTACACATGTGCACTACCCTACCCTACAGGCAGGTACGGGCAGACCTGGCGCTAAGATTCGGGGAGGAACAAAACTGAGCCGCCTCCACCTCCGGAACCCCTCGAAGACGGCTGCACCGCACCTCATACAGGGGGGATTCGACACGCCAAAGACGAGAGACGAGAGACGAGAGACGAGAGACGAGAGACGAGAGACGAGAGACGAGAGAGAGAGAGAGAACAGCAGCTGTGAGAGGAGTGCGTGCACAGGCCAATTGGCGTGTTTGCGGCTTTCTGTTGGGAGGAGATTCCGACAGTTGAAGTGAACAACGTGCACTTTGGCTTCGTGCTCGGCCGGCCGACTTACCCATTACGTGACCCTGAACCGGCAGACACACCGTATAGGAGAGAGAAGAGAGAGAGAGAGAAGATTGCCGCTCTGCCGTTATCGCAAACCCGCCACCCCCCCCCCCCGGCCTTGCGGTCTCGGCCTATCTTCGCGGACCCGCGTCCACCCGCAGCGGCCATTCCTGTCCCCTGCATATACTTTATATCTTTTTTTTTTTGCTTTTTTTCCCTTTGGGCATAGGCACATATTGGGCCACCATGGCCTCTATGGACAGCGCCTCCTCGCCCTACATGACCGCGCAGGGTTTCGGCCGCGACCAGAGCAGCAGCAAAGCCTTGAGCCACGGTCCGGCGTCGCGCAGCGGCACTCCGTCCACGCGGCTGGCGCCCTCGCTCTCGTCCTTCCCCCCCTCTCCCACGACGACAAGCTCGCCGATGCTCAGCCACTCGCCGCAGCTGCGGCCAGCGCGGTCGCCGCAGCCGCCGCCGCCGTCGACGATGCCGCCGCCGATACCCATGTCGGCGGCGGCGGCGGCGGCGGCGGCGGCGGCGGCGACGGACGCGGACCGCAGCTCGAACCCGAGCTCCAAGTCGACGCAGGCGGCGTCGGTCGGCACGGCGGTGTCGTCGTCGCAGCACTCGTCGCTCTCGGGGCCGGTCGGGCGGCGTAACTTGCAAGCCGGGGCGCACCCGGCGCGGCGGCTGCGGCCCCAGTACCCGCGCGGGGCGGCGGAGAACCACGTGGAGTACATCTTGGCGGCCTCGTTTGACGTGGACGAGGGGCCGGTCATGGAGCACCAGTACCCGGTGGCCATCACGGGCGACGAGCACATGCTGGCCGGGCTCATGCTGCCGGACCAGACGCATCTGCGCAACCAGGACTGGACCATGTTCTTTCTCCACAAGGACACCTCGCCCGAGGAGGAGGAGCAGGAGCGCCTGGCGCGCGAAACACGGCAACGCGCCCGGCGCCGCCGGCGCCGCCGCCAGCGGCAGCAACAGCAGCAGCAGCGGCGGCAGCAGCAGCAGCAGGGGCGTGCCGGCATGGCGGCGGCGGCCGAGGGGGGCGGCGAGGCAAGCGGCGAGCCGGGCGAAGACGGCCTGCTCGACGAGCTGGACGAGCTGGACACGTTTGACGACGACGGCGCCGGCGACAACAACGACGACAACGGCGACGGCGACGGCGACGGCGACGGTGGCGCCGACGACGACGACGACGAACTGTCCGACGGCCTCGATGACGACGCCTCGATCGACAGCGAGCCCGATGGCGGCGAGGGCACGCCGCTCATCTACGTGCTGAACCTGGTCAACACGAAGCAGGACAAGACGAAGCGGCGCGGCGCCACCGTGCGGTCCATGGCGATCTGCACGCGGCACCCGTTTCTGCACATCTACAAGGTGTGTGTGTGTGTGTGTGTGAGAGGGCTTTGTGGGAGAGTTAGGAGACTGACAAGCAGCCCCTGCTCCTGCTCGCGCTGGAAGAGTACTTCAAGTCGCCGGTGCAGGAGACGCTGGCCCTGCTCTACGACGCGGTCAACGCCATGGACCTGTCGCTGATGCCGCGGCTCAGCCGGCTCGAGCGCAGCCTGCTGCAGGCCAGCGAGAACAAGGACCTGTTTGTGGAAAAGTTTGAGCAGATGATCCAGATGCGCATGGCGGAGGAGGCGGCGGCGGCGGCGGCGGCGGCGAATGCGGCGGCGGCCGATACGACAACGACGGCGACGGCGACGGCGACAGTGCCCGGCCCGGACAGCCAGCCGGAGCAGGCGCTCGACGTCAGCCGCAGCCCCCCGGCACGGCCGGCCCTGGCGGCGCTGGGCATCTCGCGGGCGGGCACCAAGGCGTACATTGAAGGCCAGTCACAGTCGTCGGCGTCGGCGGCGGCGACGGCCTACTCGGTGCCGCGCGACACGCACGAGTTTGAGAGCAAGGTGTACTACAAGGGCATCCCGATCCCGATCAAGGTGCCGGTGGCGGTGATGCCGGGCATCGTGGGCGACTTCTCGCTCATCAAGCTGATCCAGACGTTCTCGGAGCCGCACGCCAAGTCGCCGCAGCCGTTTGCGCCGCACGCGCACCTGACGACCAACGGCCCGCACACGCACCCCATCATCGTGCTGGTCAACGCGCTGCTGACGCAGAAGCGCATCCTCTTCATGGGCCACAACATGCCGTCGGGCGAGGTGGCCGAGGCGGTGCTGGCGGCCTGCGCGCTGGCCTCGGGCGGCGTGCTGCGCGGCTTCACGCGCCACGCCTTCCCCTACACGGACCTGTCCACGATCGAGGCGCTGCTGCAGGTGCCCGGCTTCATCGCCGGCGTCACCAACCCCAACTTTGAGATGCACCCCGAGTGGTGGGACCTGCTGTGCGACCTGCCCACCGGCCGCATGCGCATCAGCAGCCGCATCGACGAGGCCCCCATCACCGACGGCCTGCTGCTCTTCCGCCAGCAGCACCCCGGCTACGGCAGCCTCGTCAACACGCCGCTGCTGACCTCGACCAGCTCCGCCAACAGCGACCTGACCGGCGACAACGCCTTCATGGCCGACATTCTCAAGAGCGTCCACGCCCGTCTGGGCGAGCGCGTCATCCGCGCCAAGTGGCGCGACTGGGTCGTCAAGTTCACCCGCATCGCCGCCGCCTTTGAGGAGAGCGTCTACGGCGGCAGCGCCCTGCACATGGGCGGCGGCGACGCCGACGCCGACGCTGCCGCCGCCGCCGCCGTCGCCGGCGCCCGCGGCCACGGCTACATCTGGGCCGACGAGAACGCCAAGAACCGCGAGCTTGCCGGCAACGCCAGCCGCGTCGAGGGCTGGCGCAGCACCCGCAGCTACTTTAGCTTTATCCAGGTGTGTTGTTGTGCATCGAGTTTTTTTGTCTTGCGTTGTCTTGTCTTGCGTTGTCTTGTCTTGCGTGTTGTGTTGCGTTGCGTTGTGTTGTGTTGTGTGTTGTGTGCCTTGCTGACGTCCCAGGACGTCGCCCATCTCTACACCGGGCGCACGCCCCGCGGCCTCGACCTGCACCACATGCACGACCGCCTGCGCACGCAGCGCCTGACGCCCGCGCAGAGCCGCGACATATACCTGACCCTGGCCCGCTGCGTGCACTCGTACGACGCCATCTGCCTGCTGCTCTCCGTCGCCCCCGAGTCGCACGGCGGCCTCTTTTACGTCGCCCTCGGCCTCTTCCACAAGGACCGCGACGTCCGCTTCAAGACCGCCGAGCTGCTCGAGCGCCTCGCCGAGCACGAGGCCGGCCGCCACTGGGTCCGCGGCCTCAGCCGCTTCGAGAAGCTCGCCCTCGTCCGCATCCGCCGCGAGGCCGACGCCGAGCTGCGCAGCAAGCTCGAAAAGGAGGGCTTCGTGCCGCCTCTCCCCGACGACTCTGCCGCCGCCGCCGCCGCCAGCGCGCCCTCCAGCTCCAACGGCTTTCTCTTGGGAAGCCTCGTCGAGAAACGCGTCAGCTAACCAAGGGGCCATGCTGTCTGCTCTTCCCCATGCGGGGTTGTTTCGGGCAAATCTGATCTTGCCTTGTTCTGTGGGACCGGTGCCCTCGTTTTGTTTTGCTTTGGAGCCATGCTGTCATCTTACAAGGGTCATTCTGGGTCAGTCATTCCTGGAGTGCTTGCCGAATACTGCCTGCGTATCTTGTATAGTCACAAGTTGTGTATCCTACATGTATACACACACACACACACACAAAACCTACTCGGTGCAAACCCAATATGCCATGGTATCCGGCCGCGCAAGCCTTTCCTTCAAGCCAGCAGGTACTTGGCTGCGTGGTCGACGTGGTCCGCGCTAAAGGTCGAGATGAAAAAGTACGAGTGGTCGTAGGCCTGGCCGACGGATCAGCTTGCGTGCTCGGATTTGCTTTTGTTTTTGGGAGGGGGGGGGGGGGGAAGGGACGCACTTCCTGGTAGCGCACGGTCAGGCCGGTCAGGCCGGCAGCCTTGACCGCGCTTTCAAAGTTCTCCGGCAGCAGCTGCTTCTTCTTGTAAAAGTTGTCCCCGGTGCCCTGTGTTTGTCAGAAGAAAGCATTGAAAGGGTTTTACCAAAGGGGGGAGACGTAGGAAACCCACCACGTCAATGAGTATCTTGAGGTCGCCGCCGGACCACTTCTTGACCAGCTCGGTGGCGTCGTGCTCCTTCCAGGCGGCCGGGATGGAGGCGTCGTCGGCGGACTCGGGCGTGATGGCCAGGTCGGCCGGGCCCAGGTAGCCGCGGAAGGCCTTTTGGCCCCAGGGGCAGCGCGTCGGGTTGGCAATCGGCGCAAAGGCCGAGGCCGAGCGGAAGCGCCCCGGGTGGCGCAGGTACAGCGTCAGCGCGCCGTGGCCGCCCATGGAGTGGCCCGTGATGCTCTGGCGCGCCGGGTCGAGCTGTGCGGCAAAGGCGCCAAACAGCAGCTCCGGCAGCTCCTGCGTCAGGTACGTCTCCATGCGGTAGTGGTCCGCGTAGCCGTCCGTGGCCGCGTCCAGGTAAAAGGACGCCGCCTCGCCAAAGTCCCAGTCGTCGTGCTCGCCCGCCAGCTTCAGCCCGCGCGGCGACGTGTCCGGGTACACCACCGCGATGCCGTGCCGCGCCGCCGCCGCCTGGAAGAAGCCCTTTTCCGCGCAGTTGTCCGGCGTGCACGTCAGCCCGGACAGGTAAAAAAGCACCGGCACCTTGTGCTTCGACGCCTGCGCCGGCAAAAAGACCGACACCGCCATGTCCGTGCCCGTCGTCTTCGAGGCGTGCGACAGCTTGAGCAGCTGCCCGCCAAACGACGCAATCGTAGCCTTGGTGGTGAATGCCATGTTGAACGCAAGATACTCTGAAAATGGCAACAACGTGGGGTGAGATGTCTGCGCCGTACTTACAGCCCTGATATAAGGAAGGAGCTATGACATACGTCCATTATCTTAGTACCTACCTGCCGGCCCCTCATTCCCCCCCCTCCCACCAACAATGCCGATCCATCCCCGAGCCAGCCCCGCGGTGGCAGCAAAATCTGTTTTGTCGGCAGAAACTACCAAACAGGGCAACGAAAACGCAGTTTGAACCTACGCTACTTCTCACAAACAACTGGTAGCCGTTGGTACAAAAAAAAAAAAACACCCACGCACTCTGTAATTCCCAACGTCCCAATTCAGAGCACCGTGGCAACACGTCCTCTACCGGCAGGGGCTGCTCAATTTCACTTCCTACAAAGCATAAGCTTCGATAGGCCCGAGCCTCCTTCCCCGGATTCACCCAAATTCCCGTGTCTCCCTTGATTGGCTGCTGCCCTTCCTCCAGAAACGGCGTCGGCACTCACCAAAAACGGTCATACTGCAACGCCACCGCATCGTCCATGCGTATCTCGGGCGCCGCGTCGGCCCATTGCGACAGTGACGCGCCACCAGTCTTCCACAGTTGTTCCTTTGCCTGCTCCCTCCACCCTGGTGCCACCGATGCGCCCCGTGTTGCCGGACAGGGCCCCAGTGGTCCCGACTGCGATGTGCTGTGGCTGACGCTCGACATCTCCAGCGCAGGACTGCCCGCGCATTCTTCCTGCCCCATGCTATCCAGACCCAGACAGTCGTGCTGGTAGATCAGCTTGTTGAGCCAGCACTGTCCCACGTTTGACCAGTGAGCCCCGATAATGCTCTTGCCCGACGGCTGGAACCCAAAGTCGTTGGTCAAGGCACGATCGTACCGCAATTCCGCCAGGCCCTTTTCACTTCCGTACAAGATCTCGGAAAACACCCAGCGGTACTGCCGTACGTTCTCGCGGCATGCGTTGTACACGCCCGTGCTGTCCGAGCTCGTGAACTCGGCTTCGTATTCCCTCTTCGCCCGATATTGCAAAGACGCCATTTGCATCAAGATGTTCATAATCGAGCCTCCGGCGCCCCTATGCCGGCGCTTGGCGTGCACAAACACGTTTACCTTGATAGAGTATTTGCTCGTGCCGGTGAGACTTCCGGCCAGTCCAGGCTGATACACGGAAAAGAAGCCAAACCCAATGGCCTTTTCTACCGCGCCTCCGGGCCCATCCTTGGCTTCCACGGCCACAACAAAAGGAAGCTGATTCAAGCTGCAAGTCTCCAGGATAGCACCGATATCATCCAACGAAAGTGGTTCGATATCTGTAGCTTGTGTCCCCTTGGACACCTCCAGGTTGTAAATCTCCTGGATGTCGGGAATGTCCCTTTCCATTGCTGGGCGCATGTAGAATTCGGCCGCAGATGAAGGTTTTCCTTCTGAGTGGGTGCTTGGCATGGTGGCAGCCCCCTGGTGGACATGTGATTCATCTTTGCTCTCGCCAACAGCTGCTTCAGAAGTTTTCATCTTCGAGGGGGCACATCTGACCTCGCTTGCGTCCTTGATTTCGTCCTTGATTTCGTCTTCGTCTTTGTCTTCGTTTTTGTCTTCGTTCTTGTCACTGTTCTTGCCCTCATCCTCATCCTCGATTTTGTCCTCGATTTTGTCCTCGATTTTGTCCTCAGTCTTGTCATCTTTGTAAGCATGCTCGTGTGCAGGCGGCTCCTTGACCTCTTCGCCATCTCCATGCCCACACTGTAGAGTATAGGCTTTGCAAGCCGAGTTTGCGGTTTGTGTCCAGCGCCTCAGTCGCATCATCTCATCCTCAATGACTGCGTCGTTGCGTGCTGTGGCCGGATATTCCACGGGGTCCACCAGCGAGCCGTCAGACGGGTTGACGTCACACTGGTAGTTCTTCCAAGCTATCTTTTCCAGATGATCCGGCATAGCTTTACTTGACACTGTAGCAACCCATGAAGAAATAAGATTCACGTATACCTCCACTGACCCGAATCGATGTTCCACCTTGTCTTTCCAGTCCACGCTGAAGGGGCCCAGCGATTGCTTGCTGTTGCTGTCGGCGCTTCCATCCCCGTCCCCGTAGTCATCTCTGCCGTTGTACAGATGATTGGAAGCCGAATAGCTATCCTTTGGCTCAATCTCACAAGTATAGCTCTCAGGGTCCAGGCTGCCGTGATCACTGCCAATCTTGCCTGGCTCACACCAGGCTTGCTGTGAGGCTGGCAGAGGCGACAAAAGGCCTGCGTTTCTGTTGGTATACTGTACCAGTGAGTTGGTTTGGGGAAGCTTGTTCTGTGTGTCTGTGTCGTTTGGACGGGCCAGATATCGTCCAGGAGTGCGTATCATTCCAGGTGGAATCATCATCCCGCCTGGGCTGACCTCGTAGAACTGGCCCCCATACCTCCGGTACGTCTTTGGAGGCGTTTCAATATGACCATTCGTACTCCCTGGAATTATAATTTCATCCCGAACGTTCGGCTTTCTTGTATTTGCCGCCGGTCGGGGCTGAACATTAGAGACGTGCGAGGCAAGGTTCGGAGGCGGAGCAGCCTGGTACTTGTGTTTGGCAAAATCGTATCCCTACACCCAAGTCAGTCTAGCTTCATCCTCGATTTACAAAGCACCATAGCCAAGACTTTGTGTAAGTGTTTGCGCTGACTTACATATCTGTGACCGCCGGAGCTCTCCATAATGAATGATGCTTTCTTGTGGCAAGAAGCCAGCCACCAAACAGGAAATGCAAAGTTTCCACGAAAATCCAAGGGTTATAAATCAGCGCTTTCTCACAGAGAGTCAACAGGAATGTGCGCTAGATTTAATGATCGTATGAGATGTGGTGATAAATAAGAAAGACGCTGCGATCCAATCAGGGTACCGTGATGCTTGGATGTGAGGATTGTCCGCACACCTTGGCAATGAAAGGTATGCTCATTTTTTATGGTGAAGACAGAAGTAAACAAATCACAAATGTGTGCGATGGCTATTTAGAGGTGAACATGAAAGCAGCAGAGGAAGGTGCGGGGCCATTTATGAGGAAGGAGCGAATGTACCAGATTCAAGTGCAGCCCCTTAAACAGAGCTGTGAGAATTGACTCGGCAGAGGTCTGACTGAAAACTCAAGATAACGCCATTATTTCGTGGCTCGACTCATCATGGCCACGTTCCCAAGTGTTAAATCCTTTAAGACGCTCAACTTGTCTCCTTTTTGCTCCCGCCAATGCACCAGTGAAATTATTGAGATATCCAAAACGTATACCAGAAGAAAATACTTAACACGGCATTGAAATTATCAATACCACTAAATCTTGAGCACAACACTCTGACTCTACATCTAGAGTCTACTTATATCAACGCATAGCAAACCCATCAGCAGGGTATATCCCGAAGCCCATCTCTATACAGTTATAGAAGGCATCTGAAGAAAAACATTTCAATAATGTATCACTAAGTTTTACGGCATATTTAGGGTCATACACGGTATCGGAATTTAATCAACAGCTTTCAACAGCTTTAAAGAGAGTAAAGGTACGTTCTTGATATAAGAAAGATCGATGAAGGGCAAAGTCTCTTTTCTGTATAAGTGTTGTTTATTAGAAGCTTATTGGAAAGCACTGAGATGAGAGGAGGAGACAGAGTCAGACCCCCAGGCTTGAAATCCAAAGAGAATACCAAACTAATCGAAGGAACTTACGAAATTATACAGTGTCTTACATGTTTGAATATGGCCCTGAATTTGTTCTCGTAAGACGTTCTCGCCAGGTCCGAGGAAGCCGGTCACGTGTAGGCCATGACATAACGAGGCACCAGAATACGGATCCACTGCTGGCTCTGCCAATCTGCTCCGGGTCGAATGCTTCCATCAGACTGCGTGGCGCAATCACTACGAGTGCAGACATCGTAGGGACCCACGATGTTGTCGATCTTGCGAAAAGCCCGTCTCAAGGACAAGGAGTTGCGGATTTTGCTGCTGTGCGTTGCCGCGCCGCGCCGTATTCCCTGCGTCTGAGGACAATGCTCTCTAACAAATCGTCTTTTTACTAGTGGATTAGACAATGCCGGCAAGACGACTATTGTGAAGAAGATTATGAACGAGGATGTCAATACGGTCAGCCCTACCCTTGGATTCATCATCAAAACTGTCGACTATGAAGGGTATGTATTTCTTGATCCGCCCGGTTTATTTGTTCCAGTTCCTGACACGCAAAAGCTACAAGTTGAATATCTGTGAGTTACCCCTTACAGACATCCCTTTCAAAGGCGGGCCGAAGTGTGTGAGAGAGGACTAAGACAGACAGGGGATGTTGGTGGCCAGAAGACTCTGCGCTCGTACTGGCGCAACTACTTTGAAAAGACAGACGCACTTATCTGGGTGGTGGATGCAACAGACCGGTTTCGCATGGACGACTGTCGGGCCGAGCTTCACGGTTTGCTCCAAGAAGAGGTAAAGCTGCACTACTGCTTCTTTGTGGTACATTTTTGATGTCACTTGGTCCTCGCGGAGGGCCGTAAAATGTGTTGTGGGCATGAAGCTGACCTCGCCAGCGGCTCTCCGGCGCCACCCTGTTGGTGTTTGCAAACAAGACCGACGTCCAAGGCTGCATGGACGGCGACGAGATCATGGAGGTAGGCACCGATTTATTATTTTTATTTTTAGTTGGGGTCAAACGGACTGACCCTCGCAGAAACTCAAGCTCCAAGACATCCGCACACACAAGTGGCATATTCTACAGTGCAGCGCCATGACGGGCAAAAACTTGAAGGAAGGTTTGGCCTGGGTGGTGGAAGATGCCAAGGCGAGGCTTTTCCTATATTGATGAGCCTGCTTTAAACTGTCTCACAATCTGGGTGAGATGGAGGGGTAATATTTTGTGCAGATTAATTGGTGGCGTAACGATGGAGCTTTGAAGCTAAGCGAGGATGACATAGATGCATTGTCATCGTTGTGCTGGGTACTCGGTAGGAATGCCGCTTGAACGTGCCATAGCATATAATACAATATTTTGCATGCCTGGCTTTGCATGCCTCTGGACGCAGACGTTTCGGCATTTTTCATTGTTTACAACTGTAGCTGTTGTTCTCGAGACGGAAACTAAAGAGCGTTGTGCTATCCGCTAACGCAAGCACTAGGGCTCATTGTTCAACGAATGACAGCGCGATTCAGGCCTGTGTAGCCGAGGACACGCTAAAACCGTGTTTGGAGGGGCTGCACAGAGTAAACACAGCAGCCAGACACGCTACTGTTGTCCCCGTAACACTTCCTTCACTGC
Organism: Graphilbum cf. rectangulosporium; assembly: GCA_019925645.1. Lineage (NCBI taxonomy): Eukaryota > Fungi > Ascomycota > Sordariomycetes > Ophiostomatales > Ophiostomataceae > Graphilbum > Graphilbum cf. rectangulosporium. The sequence goes on from JADHKI010000021.1 coordinate 197,726, forward strand.
CTATTTCCATTGCTTTTCAGGTGCTGTGGGATATCAATTCTGCTGAATCGGGTTTCGGCCTCCGCTTGTTTCTTCCCACGCAATCTTTCCGTGCCGGTTCCGAACCAAGTTCAAAACGAGTTCTCTCGCCGCTGTCGCGTACGCAAGTCTTTTCCCGGCGTGTCATGTCTGCGGACTCTCTTGTTTCCGAACGAACAGCAGATCGGCGCAAAGCCAGTTGCACCGGTTGCAGCCCACGCCGCGGCCAGCCTCAATAACAACCGCCAGCAAGTTCAGATTTCAGCACCCAAGCGGTCAAACAGAAAAAAGCCGCACAGCATGTCAGACGAGGTCACCGACTTTCTGCGCTCTGTTGAGCAGCTTAAGGACCGCCGGCAGGAGGAAGACGAAGCAAGATCGCGTGAGCTGGAGCAGAAGATCTTGCAGGAAAAGCGGGAGCGCCAGGCGCGCCGAGCAGGTAAGACGATGCCGTTCCGGGTACACATCTGATGCGGTGCAAGAACCAGCCAGTGTCTCCATGCATGGTAGATTCTGGTGCTCATGTTGGAGCCAAGTGCCCTTTGCCCTTGCTTTATGCGAGGGATCCCCCCCCCCCCCTCCTCCCCTACCCCCTTACAGAGTTGAGAGTTGCATGTGGTGTTCTGGGCGGGTAATGGCTTCTGCTTATGGCTGGCCGGGCACGCCTTCCTATTCTTGGCCGTGCCGCTGCTCGTTCTTGCCGTTTTGATGCTGTCCTGCTGACACATTCACAGAACGAGCAAGGTCAATCTCGCCGCAGAAGTCCTCACCGGCAAATACACCGCCCCCTTCGCATCACCGCTATCAAACTTCTCGAGCATCGGACATTCAAACTTCGCCTTCTGCCCTCGGCGGCTCGAAGAGCCCAACGTCCCGTGCCTCGCATATCAACAACACCGAGAGAAGCAGTTATATCGACAACACTGGGGCAGCTGCTCAAGTGCCGGGCGAGGCTGTTTCTCAATCGTCGGCGTCCTTTTCGGCGTCGTCGTCTCCGACCAAGGAGAACATATCCCCGTTCGATATTGACGCCAAGCCACCTGTAAACTCGGTCTCCGCGCGGACCCCGACACTTTCGTGGCAGAGAAGACCAAATTCATCCACCGGCCAGGCAACGCCGGAATTCAGGCCCAAGAGCCGGCCTCTGTCCATGGTCGCTGCCGAGAACGCTGCCGCTCGTTCTTCTGGCTCCAGCACCACAGCAGCCTCCGGTGCCAACCCGATCTCTGACTCTGATCCGAACAGCGACCTTCCGCCTTCGCGTGACCACATAGCCCAGGCTTTGTCTGCCAAGGATCCTTCTTGGTTTCGCCAGACTCCTGACCGTGGCCTAAGCTCTGCCGCTTACCGTAGCTCTCAGGTTGAGGACGACGACCGGCAAGATCTCACATCCGCCTCGGCACACCTTCCCGGACTGTCCGCCACACGTTCTGCGCCTCCTGCTGAGCCCGAGACCAATGCTGCATTGGCGTCACCTTCTCTCTCGCTTGGCAACAAAAGCACTAAGCTAGGACCCGCGCTTCCTCTGACGCCCACTCAGCGACTGGATCCGCCCGTTGACTCGGTTCCCTCCTCTCCGCTGCCAGGACGCCTGTCGCCTACGCGGTCGCTCTCCCCTACAAAGGGGGTTGGCGGCTTTGTCCAGAGTGCCATGATGAAACGCAGTGACAGTGTCAAGAGATGGAGCGTCACGTCTCCCCCAGGCCTGCAGCGGGCTGATTCCATTGCCGCTCTCCGCGTTGGCTCACCGCAGCCCAGCCCGACGTCCCGCCCGACATCTAGCCACGGGCGAGACACCTTGGCCGGCAACATTCTCGATATCAGTGCCCAGACCGCTGCCCTGAAACTGGTCACACAGTCAACGCCGAGTGAGGAGAACACAAAACATACCGAGGACGACGACAAGAAGACCAGTCCGCCGGTGAGCCCGTCGAAAACCATGGACCCGCGAAGATGGAGCCCTACAAAGTCATCAAGCTGGCTCGAAGCTGCGCTCAACAAGCCAGAGTCGCCCAAGCACAAGGCTGCCTCCGCACCAAACAACCAACCTGCATGGATGGTTGAGCTCAGCAAGGCCAAAGCACAGAAAGCAACCAACCCGGGATCGCCAGAAGTCGGGCACTCGCCGTCTGTGGCTCGGAAGCACGAAGTAAGGACCGGCGGGCTTATGCGGTCAACGCCAATGGGAGCAACAGTCGTGCCGCCTACTGCCCCTCTCGGCCGGGGCAGCCAGACTGTCGGGGCCGTCACCACTGTCACGGCTGGCTCCGCCGGATCTTCCTCCCCCCCCAAGTTCGCCAGCACTTTTGGCGAGAAATCTGTAGCCGAAGCACCAGGCTTAGCAGACACCTCTTCCATGATCGATCGCCGCGCAAGCTTGAAGGGGAGGATTCCGCTGCCGGTTGGTGGAAGAGAAAAAGAACCAGAAAAAGCCAAAGAGACACAGGGTGAAGCCAATGAGCTGCAAAGTGTTTTTGGGACTTTGCGCCCCGCCAAGACCCAAAACTACGTCGCCCCTGACATACTCAAAGATAACATTCTTCGAGGCAAAAAGTCCCTCAATGCCATTGGCGGACCGAAGCCTCGAGAGAGGAAGGATGAGCTCAAAGAGGCCATTCTCCAGAAAAAGGCCCAGTTTCAGCAGGCAAAATCGACAGGCCGCGGGATCAGCACAAATGCCCACACTCTAGATGAGAAACCGGTCATCCCAGAAGGGGTGGCGAAGAGGTTGGAGATGAGCCGGACCGGAGGATCCAGATCAGTGTCTCCTACCCAGCGAAGGCCCTCTATTGTGTCAGGAACCCCTTCAGATATCATGTCCAGAAGAGACTCCGAAAGCAGGTCTATGCCATCCACTGAGCAGGCCGCGACTCGGCTAGTCGCCGCAAATCGTGGCGTATCTTCTGGGATTCCGCGTATCGAGGGCGGCAGCTCGCTGGCGAGCCGATTCAACCCAGGTCTGGCTGGGATCCTGGCCCGAGGGCCACCCGGTGCTGGCGTGAACGGGGCTGCTTCGACGCCATCAGCATCTGCTACAGCTGATGCTTCGCCTGGGACAGGCCCTGAATTAACTCACATGACTAAGAATCGTGCCCGCGGCCCGAGAAGAAAGGCGCCTTCGAGCTTGCAGCCCAAGGAGAAAGCAGAGACGACCGATACTGTCCTCGAACTCAAGAAGTCGCCGCCACCAACCGGGCCCAAAAAGCTCAACTTGACGTCGAGGCCTGTAGCGCCAATTGACTTTTCTAGGAAGGCCGCCGATACTACACCGAGTCCACGAACCCCCTTGAGCGTTGCGATACCCCCTCTAAATGCTTCCAACAGCCTGACATCCAAGGTGGCACCAGTGTTGCCGGCAGCATCTGGCGAGGTCGGCGAGTTTTCCAAGCGTTTTTCCACCCGGCCACGGTCGCCATCCAAGATTCAGGACCAAGTTGCTGCTTTTGCAGCTATGAACAGCCAAAGCGGGTTTTCAGCATCCAAGGTTGAAGCCTCCCCCGCTTCACCGGCGTCACCGCCAAAGAAGATTGATGTGAAGAGGATGTCCAAGTTTTTGGAAGAGGCAGCACAGAACAGCTCTATCTCTCCAGCCGCGGCCGTGGCTGCGCCGAGACCATTGTCGCCCTCTAAGACAGGAGGTGCGCCGCCATCGCTTCAGCCTCGGCCGTTGTCGCCGCAGAAAACCGGAGGCGTAAGCAGCCGCCCGCTCCCTGTTGTGCCTGTTTCGTCAAGAAAGGACGGGCCACCAGCGGCTACAGAAAGTACAGCGGCAGAGGCGACGGCGCCAACGAAATTGGGGTACCCAGCGTCCCAGACAGTCCCGGGTCGACTCTCGAGTGACGATTCAGCACACCGGCCGTTGCCATCGCAATCTCCTACCGTCTCGCGACGTGATGGTCCGTCAAACTCGGCCCTCCCTTCTCTTTCGCTCCCACCGCGCTCACAAGCCAAGCAAACACAGGATATTTCGGCGATTCTCAATAATTTCTTCGGACCCGACCGTCCTGGGCGTGACTATCGCGTAGATGCAAGCGAAGTACTGTCAAAACGACCCTTTGTGGATACAAAGGTTAACACAGTTCAGGCGCAGCTGCTCCGTATTTCCAGCGATGGGAAAACGCACCCGGTTCCGGCTCAGCTTGAACGTGTTCTCTTTGAAGGGGAAATGTACCTCTGCCCGCATACCTTTGCGAATCAGCATGGTCATAGAGTCACAGAAGTGTATTTTTGGGCAGGCGACGAGGTACCGGAGACTACGGTGGAAGACACCCAGGTGTTTCTGAACCGCGAGGCGCGAGCTCTGGGTGGAAAGCTGGTAAAGTTACGACAGGGCAAAGAGACGGCCGAGTTCTTGCAGGCCTTGGGCGGTGTGGTCACGATTCGGCGTGGCTCGAGTAACAAGTACGACTCACTGGCGTCCAACATGTACTGTGGGCGGCGGTTTCTAGGCCAGATCACGTTTGACGAGGTGGACTTTGCTCCGACCAGCCTTTGCTCTGGCTTCCCCTATCTGATCACCCATCAGGGCAAGTGTTATCTATGGAAGGGCAAGGGCAGCAGTGTCGACGAGCTTAGCTGCGCTCGGCTGATAGGTATGGACCTGACGCTGATGGGCGAGCTCATCGAGGTGGATGACGGCCATGAGCCAGCCAGCTTCTGGGCGCTCTTCGAATCTAGCGGCAGCGGCGGCGGCAGAGCGGGTTCAGCGGACCACTGGCGCCTGAAGCCAAAGTACACCAAATACACGGCGCGGCTGTTTCACTCTGACCCCGCGCATCGCCAGCAGGTGAGTCTGGTTCCTCATCTGTGCTCGGTGTGGTGCGTGATACTGACAGTGGTCTTTACAAGATGCTTGAGATCCACCCTTTTGACCAGCGTGATCTTTCGCCCGATGGAATCTACGTGCTCGATGCATTTTTCGAAATGTACATAATCGTGGGCCACCGGTCGCAAGCCCAGTATGCGGCATTTCGCAACGCGCTCGAGTTTGCACAGGAGTACGCGATTTTGGCGGCCAGCATGGAGGACCGGCCCTTTGTGCCGATATCGACCGTTGTGCTGGAGGGCATTCCCCGCGATCTTAAGAGCGTGTTCCGCAAGTGGCACGACACAGCAAGCCCTACGCGAGTCGTAGTAGCGCCTGTCCCCCCCCCCAGCAGCGGTCCGACGAGCACGCAGTCCCTTAAGCGTGTCCGCAGTTTGCGGATTGTGCCTTTGACGGCAGCTCTGCAGGCATTGGCGGACTAGCACGGTGGAAGAAGAGGGATATCGTTCATTTCTATCTAGAGGGAATGTTTTTTGGGGAGTCCCAATGACATGGCAGGCATGCATAGCATCAATTTTTTCCTTTTTTATTCTGCATAGAGGGGAAGAACAGATCTTTTGCTGACCGGCAAGTGCTGAGAAACTGGGCCGGGATACTGCAGCTGAAAAGAAGGGGGAATGGGAAAGGGACAAGGCGCGTCGGAGGGGGCCGGTGTGTATTTTATGTTAGGTGTACTCAATTGCCAGTCATTGCATCCTTGACCAAAGCTATCGAAGTGTGAAGTCTGAATGTGAAGTGCTGATCTTCCAGGCCATGAAGATTCTGATCTTCACAGGTCAGCTGTAGCATCCGACTCTGGTCTTTCGAATGGACTCCTAAGATGTGTTCTCCAGTCTCTGTAGGAGGCTGTTCAGATTCTGTCGAGACGCGTTCCCTGGCTTGACGCGGTCTCTAACAGCCTGTCATGGCTCTGGCGGACAGCATTCTCCGATCTCAAGTCGAATATAGGAAGGCTCGAGGCCTGCCCCAACCAAGCGAGCTGCTGTGAGACAGATAGGCGGCCCGACAACTGCTGAAGTACAACTATTATGGCCGAGTCTCCAACATTTGCCCGAGTTTGTGCCAAGTTGGTTGTCCCATTACAGAGCATGATTCGGCTCCAGCGGGCTTCTTTAGCTCGTTTGCATAGCATCCGCATCGGTCCCGTTCTCGGCCGCCGTCTCAGCGCTGGCGCCGGCTGCAGCCAATGTCGCGTTCCCCACAGGTTGTGCTGCTGGTGTCGAGGGTAGCATGCCCAGCATGTCGATGCCGCCCGAGGCTTCAGCTGAGGCTTCGCCGCCGCCGCCGCCGCCGCCGCCACCGCCGCCACCGACCTGGGGCGAGGCGGACGCCGAGGCCGAACGGGACAGCGCGGCAGCCCCGCTTGGCCCCCCCGGCGCAGATAAAGGCACAGCCGCGGCGGCTGGCGTCTCTGTTGCATCTGCTGCCGGCGCTGCCGCGGTGGCAGCGAGCACGCGGTCGACGTCGGGCGCCAGCTCGGGCAGCGCCAAGCGGATCTGGCTGGCGAGGGCGTCGCGGAACTGGGCGAAAGCAGCGCTCTTGCCGGCGCGCAGCTGGTTGGTGCGGCGGACGAGCTCGACAAACTCGCGCGTGTAAATGTCCGGGTTGCGGCCGTCCTCGACGTACTGGACGAGGTCGCGGGGCACCGAGGGCAGTCCCTTGGTGGCGGCCGCTTCGGTGGCAATGGCGGAGATGTCGCGCAGGGACTGCGAGAGGGTGCGGACTTCGTGGACGAGAGCCTCGACGGACGTCTGCGGGCCGGCAGCGTCGTAGGCGCTGGTGTGCAGCATCATATTGTAGAGAGATTGAATGGTGTCGCGGATGGCGCCTTTGAAAGGGGGGTTCGTCAGCAAGAGGGGTCCCAGAGAGAGAAAGACATATAGAGAGAGAGAGAGAGAGATAGAGAGAGAGAGAGAGCATACTTTCCGCCTGCACCGTAGCGGACGGCTCTATGGGAGCCATGGTGATCATTGTCACGAAAAAGTGCAAAGGCTGTGGTGTTGAAGGAGAGAGAAGGGCAGATGCAGTCGGAGGTTGCATTAGTGTATATTTAGTGGGGCAATCTCGCTATAAGCTCCCTTCTTGGCAGGCTGGACACCTCCTACAGTCGCTCCTTCCATAATCGTACATCAGTAATGTGTCCTGGACGTCTACTCAAACCAGTGTCACCAACTCCCATCGCCTGTTCTCCAACTGGTTCCAATCCTCCTCCCACACGGAGACTTGGCCCGTCCGCGATAGCTCCCCATAGGCGCCTCTCTTGACGATGAGCACGGAAAGCTGGCCTCGGGCCCGTCCGCGCTCCTGGCTGTCACGGCCTACGACCATGGCACTGACCAGCTTCTTCTGAGGGCCTGCGTCTGGATCTATGGGCGGATACTGATCCCACATGACTTTCAACCTGGTGGCATCGTCAGCCCACAGGCTGTAACCCGGCGGCATGTCATCATCGCCACTGTCTGTCGGCAGGCAATATCTGAACTGCAGCTCCGCACAGCTGGTCCAAAAGATCAGAAGCGTGTGGCGGGTCTCTGGCCTGAGCAGGGGCTGGGGCACGTCCGCAAGGGTGACGGGCGCCTCGGTGTTGCCTCTCCAGGCGGGGTTGACTCCCGCAAACGTCCGGCCGGGCAAGCCGGTGGTGTGGCGGAACTTGCTGTTCTGGGGGATGCGGTGCAGCGTGGGCACGCCACCATCTCCAGCACAGGCAGCAATCGCCGGGATGTGGTAGAACTGCAGACCGGCGTGCTCGCTGTCCAGGTAGCCAAAGACCTCGTGGAAGTACACGCGGCCGATCCAGCCGACCCAGGACCAGCTGGGGAAGTAGGACGAGACAGCCTGGACTGGCTGGCAATCTTCGTCCTCGTCGACGGCGTTGCCGACAGCCAAGAGGCATTGCTCGTCACGGCGCTCCAACGGCTCGCGGCAGGCCGGCCATGTCAGGGCGACGCCAAGCATCGACGCCGGCATGCCCCAGACGAAATCGACACGGACGATGAGCGACAGAGCGCGCAGGACGCCGGAAAAGGCGTGCAGGCCGTCAGAGGGCCGGCCGAGCTCGCGCTGGGTATAGTTGTGGACCAGAAACTGGTAGACGGCATCGAACTCGGCGGTCGAGGAAATGGCCCAGCGGTTGCGAAAGACCTCATCGTGGAACAGGGAGTCGTAAAACACGGTCTGGTTGCGCTCCCGGTGCTGCGGCAGCTCCCAGCAGGCCTCTTCGCACCAGGTGGCCTGGCGGCATTCCCAGAACACCTGCTCGGGGGTGAAGATGAGCAGGCGCTGCGACAGCTGGTCTTCCTGGAAGGTCCAGCCGCGCGTCGCCCACTTGCTGTGGCCCGCTTCGACCGAAGACCACGTGTGGCTCAGCATGAACCAGTCGCCATTCTCGTCGGCGGCGGCGTTGTTGTTGACGACATCACCGTCGACGCTGCTGCTGTTGCTGGCGGTGTTGCTGGCGCTGTCGCTGTCGCTTCCAATGTCACTTTCGCCGTCACTATCGTCGCCCGGCTGCTCGAACTTGAACGGCTCCTCGGCGCGGAAACGGGTTCCCGGACGGACGCCGGGCAGACCGGCAAAGGCGTCTCCGCCGGCAGCCTGGATGATGGTGAGCGTGGCACAGCCATAGATGACATCCATCCGTGGCAAGAAATGCATCTTGTCGCTGGCCGAGTCCTGCACAATGCACAGGCTATCCACCCAGACATGGCGCTCACCGAGGCCCCGGGTGACCTGGATGGCGTCGGCAATGGTGGGCGGCAGCCAAGGCGCCGACGCTGCCGCAAACGCACCCGGCCTTTTCAGGTCCTCGAGCACATCAGAGGTCAACGTGCGGAACGGCTTCGTCCCCCAGACATAGCTGAGCGCGACCCAGGAGACAGCGCCGGTGTCAATGTCGCGGCCATCAACCTCGTCGAGGCACAGTGTCTGCACGTTGATGAGCCGGAGCATCCGGAGCGACCCCGGCATGTACGGGACGGCGGACTTGACGGCCCCGGCGCCAGTAGACAGGCAGCAGCGGCTTCCATGGGCACCGTCGCAGAGCATTTTCCATTTGTGGAACAGCCGCAAATCGGCCACGACGGGGCGGCCTCGCGCCGTGTACGGCTCATGATCGGGCCACTCCAGCGTCTCCGGGCCGTGGCGGGCCTCCTGCCCGGACCCGTCGTCGTCATCATCATCATCATCATCTGGGATCTTGCCGAGCATGGCCCACACGTTGGAAGCCGGTGATGCCAGCATTGCCGGAGCCGGGCTGCGGTAGATGGCCGCTTCAAAGGCGAGCAGGATCGGGCCAAACGATTCTCCCCGGTCGTCGAGTCTCTCCTCTCCTTCTGGGTCTGGCACAACGACAGAGATCCTGGCCATTCTGAGCCAGCCGCGCGCCCAGTTGTCCTCGTCTCCGTGAACCAGCTCGTCTCTGCCCTCGCCATCGTCAGGCAGCCGCTTGGCTATCAGGCCGCGCAGATCTATGCGGCCCTGCGACACGGCAACACTGTGGACGGAGCCGTACCGCTCGGCCGCCCACGCTTCGAACGCGGCCCAGATTTTGCCGCAGAGAAAGCAGAGGTTGGCATTCTCCATGACGTCCAGCAGACGCCAGGGCTCTTCTTCAAATTCTTCTTCGTCGTCGTCGGCGTCGTCGTCGTCGTCGTCGTAATTCACATCGTCTTCGTCTTCGCCATCGTCTTCGTCTTCGCCATCGCTTTCGCCCGGTTCTTCGTCGTGGCCAGCGGCATCGTCTGCGGCGCTGCCGTCCTCCGTCTCCGCGTTGTCGCTGGCGTGCGCATCGGCACTTTCGTCCGCAGCGCTTGGTGGCGGACCGGGCCCAGCGAGAGAGTCTCTCGTCCGGGGCGGCCGGTAGCCCAGTGCCTTTATATTGTCGTTTTCTTTCAGCTGACTGCACCACTGGCAGAAGCGGAATGTCCTGCCGGCGCCGTTCGCCATGTCGGGTCAAACGCTCTGGTTTCTGCTTTTGCCGCGCAAGGATTGAGCTACTTGCGAAGCCCAACCCGGAAATCTCCCCCATTGGGGCAGCACTGCCCCTCCTTGGCAATACCACAAACACTTTTATCACGGGACCCATAAGTTGAGCCTCACTGGCAGTATCATACGAAACGAAACTCTAGTTTCAGCTGTCAAACAAGCGAACACGCCATTTCCGCTCAAGCATGGCTACTTTAGTATTATCACGACATACCCAGTCTGCCCTTTATCGAAATAGAACGAATCTGGCCAGGTTAGCTTGCTGTCTGCCGCATCTTCATTGACTGCATTACGGTCCGGCAACTTCAACATGCCATCGAACATGTGGCCAATTCCCCGCGGCTTTGCAACTTTGCATCAATCAATCTCGGCAAATTAAATCTCAGGTCCAATGCGATTCCTTGTCTTAGTCCCATGTCCTAATATGTGGCCCAGCCCGCCCCTATTGCACCAAAAGTATGCCCAAAAGTATCAAAAATATATCATCAAACGCCAACCAGACACGAAATGCTCAGAAAAACAGATACAGTACGCTGTACAGTCCCATGTATTCTCCGAGCCGGGGCCCAGCAACTCATGTCTCGTCATGCTTCATGGTACCCGTCACTTCCGCAGCTTCGGCTGGGCCAGCCGGTTGAGACGGCTGAGGCTGATCATCGGCCGCTTCTTTGCCGACGCGGGGGTCTTGGCGCTCAGGCTTCCGTTCGACGCAGGCAGCTTCTTCAACGGCGTGTTGCCCGGCGCGGCGGCCCTCGGCGAGTGGCGTTTGCTGGCACCGCCGCCGGCCACCAGCCGCGGCGCCAAGAGCGCGTCACCTTCAGGCACCGGCGGTCCGTTCCTGCGCTTCTTGGCTGCTCGTTCGGCCGCCTCCTCATCGGCCGCCTCCTCGGCCTCGGTGATACGGTGGCGCTTCTTGTTGCTGATGCCGTGCGGGATGTTGGCCACCATGGGCCGCGTGTTCTCCTTGTTGGGGCCGTCTGTAGCCACCAAGGCCGTGAAGCCCGATTCGGGAAAGCTGCCTGGGATCTTGGGCATCGCTGCTGCGGCGGCGGTGGTGGTGGTGGTGCTGGCAGTGGCGGCGGCGGAGGCGGCGGCAGCAGCAGCTGTAGATGAGCGCACCTGCCGCAGACTCACTTGTCCCGGCGATGAACCAAACCCGGCAGGCGACATGCCGCCGAAATGAATGGTCTTGTCGCTGCGGAACGTAAAGGTGCCCGGCACCGACGGCGGCGGAAGCGCTTTGCTGGCCGCTGTCGTCTTCGTGGGGGTTCCTGGGCCCGTGGCGTCATCCCCGCTGGCAGACGACCCCTTTAGCAGGTAGTGTCCCGACAAGTCGGGATAATAGACAACACCAGCACTGTTGGCGCCTTTGCTCATGCTTAAGCGGAGGCGTCCGGCGCTCGGAGATGCCGGCTCTGGTTCCTCGGCAGCGTGTGCGCCGCGCAAGATGGGCTTGAGCACGCCTCGCGGAATGCCAGACCGGAACAGCGAGGGCGATTTCTCCGACAGGATCGCACGCTCCGTCCCGGGCGTAAAGGCCACGTGCTTGACCAGCTTGCGGCGGGGCGTGGTGGCCGGGAAACGGGGCAGCGGCTTGATCGTGCGGGCAGGCCCTGGCGTCTTGGAAAAGGTAAAGGCAACGCCGGTGGCCAGCGCGGGAATGCCGCTGCTTCTCGGCGCTGTGTGAGCAGAGGTAAGCAATGTGCTGCTTGGCTTGTCGTCTGCACTCGGCTTGACAGCACGAATGGTTGGCCGTGGAAGCACTGTCGAGGGAGGCTGGGCCACCACGGCTGCGCTGTCATCTGTTTTTGCCGCAGCCATGGCACTGGCGGCGTGCAGACTGCTCACAGAGGCCGATTTCTTCATGGCGAGAAGTCGAGACGTCCTGCTGGGTGTCTTGATCGGCTCGTTGGCGCTGCTGCCGCCGAGAGCTGCCGGGGCCTTGGCGCCCGCCATTCTCGCGAGAGATGACTTGGTCGGCGTCATCAGGGCCGTCGTGGTGTGTGACCGACCAAGGACGCCGCCGGCCGTACTGGCTGTGCTGCCCTCGGGGGCCAGGCTCTTGCTGCCGGCCGTGGCCAGGGCAGGCCGGGGGAGCGAGCTCCCATCGCGTGACACGGGCCGGTTGCTGGAAGTGTCGTCCTCCACACGCTGCTTCAGGCGTTTGGCAGCAGCCGTGGGCTCATCGGCAAAGAGATTGCTTTTGCGGACAGAGCCAAAGGTGCTGGCGGAAAAGGGGTTGTGCTGCTTGGCGGTCGCAGGTCCCGGGGTTCGGGCGGCGACTTTGGAGGTGGCTGCCGACGATGGCGTCTCGTCCAGGTTGGCCTTTGACTGCGTGCGCTTGAGGCCGCGGCTCTGGCTCGAAACCGCAGCAGTCGCAGCCGTGGTGGTGGTGGCGGCAGTTGCGGCGGCAGTTGCGGCGGCTCTGGTCGGGGTGGGCCGGCTGTGGGTGGCGCGGAAGGCAGAGGGATGGTTGGCAATCGAATCCATCTTGTCAAACTGGGCTGAGTGGGCAGCGCTGAAGCGCCCCGCACGACTCTTGGGCTTGGCAATCCGCCGCCCGTTGAGGGCATCCTGCTCGGCCTCTTCTCTCTCCCGGTCGCGCTGCTCTCTCAGTTCGGCGTGGATCTTCTCGGCCTTTTCGCGGATTTCTTCCATCAGGTGGCGCGCGTCGTCGGTCAGCCCGAGGTCCTTGTCGCTGCTGCCGCCGCCAGGACGGGGAACATGGAAGGTGAAGGGGGACGCAGGGGGTGGCGCGGCCGCGATCTTGGATGGCGTGGCCTGCAAAAGAGCGGCCGTGGTTTCGGGATTCAGCGTGTCGTAATCCACATCCATGTCGGCCATGCCCTTGACCTTTTTGGCCTTGACGGTGCTCTCGCGCCGCGTCGATGACGGGATGTCGACAAAGCCGAGCCGCAGCACGGACGAGGGGACGGGAGGCGCGACATGGGCTCTGGTTGGGCGCATCTCCGACAGTGTCGGTTTAGCAGGCGAAGAGCTGACCGGCGTGCACGGGGGCTTCAGAGAGGGCGACGACAGGGCGGCGGCCACCTCGCTCTCGTCGCGCTCCGCGAGGGGCACGAGCGTCTGGGAAGCTGCCGCTCCTTGCGGTATCTGTAGGACGAGAACCGTATCAGTATACACAAATCCGCGCGTCCACCGCTCTTTGTGTTCGCCTCGCGATATCTCTCTCTCTCACCTTTGAGCTGTTCGCCAGCCGAGCCGATTGGCGCCGAGTCATTGGCGGCATGTTGGTAGATGCTAGCGTGGGACCGATAAAAAACGAAATGTATAGAGGTAGAAGATGCACTGGGCTGCCGCGAAGCCGACGAGGGCCGGAAGATGCTCAAACTCTCGATTGTATTGTAGATGCTGCCGTCTCTGTATCTCGGGATGGCTCTAAAGCTGCACTTTCTTAATGGCTAGTACGGGGGCAGAGGAATGGTCATGTCATTCCGCGCTGCAAGGATAAAATATCATGCGCTGTCGTCTGCCGTGAAGTCCAGTTCCAAAGAGGAGACGCGTGCGCTTTGTTGTTGGGAGACGAAAAAGAAGGCAGACGGGGGCTTGTTTACTTTCCAGATGGTCCGAGCTCCTTCCCCGTGCACTAGCAACAGGCCACAACAATCACACTTCCATTACAGTGCATGCACTGGTGTGCACTGTATGACGCATCTTGCTGTAAACAATGCTCCGGCTTGGAGACAGCGTGATGCCCTCCTGCAAGCAAACACGTCACATCGTGTGCAGGGTCTCGCGTAACGTTTTCAACGTTTTCTTGCGAGTCCTTTTATTAAGCCTTTTCTTCTAAGCAAGCACATCCTATGCAAGCATATTGCATGCAAGCATGGCTCCCGTATCTCAAAAACATACTAGAAAAGACCGGCGTCCGGCACACTCTATTTGTATTGATCAGTAGGGATGAAAGGTACGGCTGGATAACGGAGTATTTATTATACGTATGACAGGCATAGGTCCGAGGAGTGGCCCAAGCGGAAGATATCCCGCAGCCGGCCAGGAACCGGTCCTGTTCACCGAGCTTGTATGTTGAAAAAAATCTGCAGATCTCGCCAGCAGTACGTACTCCGTAGCAGCAGCAGCAGCAGCCTTTGGATCGACAATGGCATGGCTGGATGGGCAGGGTGGCATTGCGTCCGGCTTGGAGGATCAGAAAAGTTTGGGAGGGGGCGATGGTGCGCCGTTCCGTCTTTCCCGGCCGCAGGAGGCACAGCCGGCACGCACGGAGGCTACTTTGCAGCAACGGTTGATGAGCGAAAAGGGAAACTAACCTAACAACCCGAAGACTGCTTCGAGGATCGTCAAGGGGCTGATGGAGACTGCCTGCGGAGTCCTCTGATGCCGGCCCCCAAACGATCTCGCCATACGAAGTAGTGAACGCTAGAATATTTCCAGAAGGGCCACCGACGCGCCACTCCCGGCAGAGTTTCACGGCAGGGTGGCATTAGGGGGGGTGGTTGGCGTGCGAGACTACTCCGTACGGAGTAAGTTCAGCGAGATAAAAGCCACAAGGAGGAGTCGTAAGGTGGTGTGAAAAGCGCTAAAAAGAACCACTTCTGGTGGACGAGGCTGCCCAGGAGCCCTCTATGAGGCCCTATAATGCGGTATCTCTTGCACTATGCAAGCCTTTGTATACTTCCGGAAGCTAGCTCAAAGGCCCCTTGGACGCGCGCCGGCAGGCAATGAAAGGGCCGATCATGATATTCCGTAGTTCCCTAGCGGAGGAGCACGAAGAATCGTCCGGCCCAGCCAGCGGTTGGTTGGCTGGTGGGAATTTTTTTACCGAGTTTCTGAGAGATGGTGGGTGTGGCCCAGCATCCACCGCCCATCCGGCAGAGAAGAAAAAAAAAGAAGCACCCATGCCTGTTTTGTTCTACTACGGAAGCCCTGGCCATCTTGGCCCAGGCACTCGTTGCTTATTCCCGTCCCGTGCGACGTCGTGCCTCCTCGGAAATGCGCATTCGATGCGATAAACAAACGGCATGGTTCCCCGCATCCGTTTTTGTGTGCTTCTTTTGTTTCTTGCGTCGTCAGTGGTTTCCGTTGCGAGCCTTGACGTTTTGGGCGAAGCGCCAAGTGTCCTCCTTCCTTACCCCTCGTCACCAAACCAACTCAGGTGACTCGGGGGAAAAAATGGAGCCTGGCAGCCGCCATATGCAGCCGAGGGCTCGGCGTTCCCGATATCGCAGGAAGGCCTTCCAGCTTCTCAGACACACAGATTGCTTCTCCTTCCTGCGGCGTATGCGTGCATGTATGCCCACGCGTGCATGTATGCCCACGCGATTGTGCGAGAGAGAGAGAGAGAGAGAGAGAGGCGCAAAAGGGTGTGGTGCCAGGCGCTGTGGAAAAGACCCGGACTCGGCTAAAGGTCGGCTGTGGATAGGCCGAAGCTGCGATTCTCCAGCGGTGAGGGCGCCGCAACGGAGCAGTTACGGAGTCGCAGTTTGGGGCGAGCGCCATCTGGCGCAACGGTCACTGTGGCCGGCGGCGCTAGTCCAGGTCCGCTTGGCGGGTGCACTGGGGTCCGTGCCAGAGAGAAAAGGCCGTGGCGTTGGAGACGGATCACCGGTCGTCTTGTGAAAAAATTTTCCCCCATTTCACTCCTTGGGGGAGTTGACGCGGCTTTTTACCTATTTGGAAATTTGAAGCGACAATACGAGCAAATGCCGCACTGAGCTAGTGGCCTGGCGTCGGCATCCCCCTGTAAATCAACAGCAGATAGACAGAGCGACAAGGTGGGGGTTGCAGCGGCAGGAAAGACGGGAGGAGACTCTACCCAAGGCCCTGCTTTGCTTTTGGCACCAGCTTTCCAAAGGGGAACAAGGCGGCAGGAAGAAGAGCCCATGGAGAGGAGGGGGGAAAAGACGTCTGCTAGGCCCTACCAAACAGAACGGTGGAGAAGGAGGCAGGAGTGGCCGCCTTTGTTGGAGTAGCTTGCTCCGTAGTAGTCAAAGGCAGTAGTAGTGGTGGAAGTACTCCGTACTTTTCATTCGACCTCTCTCTCTCTCTCTCTCTCTCTCTCTTTTCCTACCCCGGTCTTGCCTTCCCGTATCTTACAAAGGCTTGGCCCTGCCGCATGGGAAGGCAGCCCCGGCCAACCATACTTATATAACTTTGACACTGGGCAATCCCGCCCCTCCTTCCATTCGCATTACATAAAATCAACCTGTTTCTTTTCTTTTCTTTACACAGTCATCGCCTTTTCTCTTATCCCACGAAACTCACCCTGCAAAAGCACACAATCGACTCTTTGCTCTGTGCTGCTAATCCGCTTCTGATCCTCCTTCTCCAGACGCGGCTCTACCCATTTCCCATTACATACTGCTTTTCCTGATACGCGCCTTATCGCTTTCTCCCCCCCCCCCCCCCCCCATAAGCTTAGCAGCTGCTTCCAAGCGGCCGGGTCTCTTGCTTGCTGCTTTACACATCTGGCGCATTAGTTTCCGTGGCTTTCTGGGCTCGGAAATCCCTTTGATTGGCAGTGCTGCCGTCAAGGCACCCAAAGAAGAAGATTGGGTGGCAGCAGCTCCAAAGAGCCGCTTACGTGAACAAAGGCAGGCTCCCTCGACTCGAGGTCAGAGGAGAGAGAGAATTTGGTTTGATTTTGGGGGGATTTTGGTGTTTCTGAGCTTTTTGGCTCTCCTGCTCAGGGCGCAGGGCACTGTGGGAAGACTGCTCGCTTAGTGCAGAGGAATTCCCAGGAGAAGGACACAATACGGCGGCCCGCAAACACAACAGAGGCATCGGCTTTCCATATAGCCTCAGCGCGCGTCTCTTGCCATCTAGACGAGACGAGATAAGCCAGACCCACCATATCCAAACAACCGGTCGGCAACGCCCTGCTATACCACCTGCAAGTATTCACACGTGCAAGGATAGAGATAGGCTCGGCGCTGTTGATACCCGCCTTGTCTGGTTATCTCTCTCGTCTGACTCCCAGCGTCCCTCGCGGCCGTTTCTCCCCGCTTCTCCTTCTTCTGCTTCCCCCACCCACACGTTCCAGTCTCCTCCGCTCTTGTCTCCGAGGCGTTCGCCGCCTACTGATCGGAGCATCTGCCAAATCGAGGACATGGCAGACAAGATGTCCATTGACAAGTCAGACCACAAGCATGACTCGGATGACTCTCTCGACTCAGGCCCGGAAGGCGAGCCAGCACCGGCCGGCGGCGCTAATGCCAACGGCAACAACGGCCCAGATGGCCAACCTATCAAGCGCAAGGGCGGGCGCAAGCCGGTATGTCCGAGGCCACGGCGGCGGCCTTACAGGCCCCATGGTTGCATAACGGCCGTGTGGTTGTGCGAACCGGGTTGGGCATCGAGAAATGGGGACACGGAAGCTGACACAGTCTCTCCAGATCTATGCCACCTCTGAGGAACGCAAGCAGCGGAACCGTCAAGCACAGGCCGCCTTCCGCGAGCGCCGTACTGAGTATATCAAACAGTTGGAGGAGACGATCCGGGTCCATGAGCAGAACCTGCATAATCTGCAGACTGCCCACCGCCACGCCGCCGATGAGTGCTTGATGCTCCGCTACAAGAATTCCCTGCTCGAGCGGATTCTTCTGGAAAAGGGTAGGTGCCGGCGCATGGGGATGGCTTGCTTTTTTTCCCTTTTTTGTTGTCGTCGGCGTGTGGCTGACAGCTCCTCGCAGGCATTGATGTGCAGGCTGAGCTCCGCGCCAAGACGGGTAGCCCCAATCTTGGCCCGACTCACATGCCCCAAAACCTGGTGCAGCCGCCGCCCATACCGCGGACCCTCCTGAACCGCCATCACGCCCGCAGATCCAACTCGAGCATCGCACCCAAGCTCGAGCCGGGCATGGCCTCTCTTCCCGGGCCCGGAATGGTCGCCGGGACAAATCCTGGCCACCCAACACCGACTTCGGTTGCCGCTTCGCCAAAGAGCCGGCCCACGCCATCGTCGCACTCTGCCTCCCCAGCCGCCTCTACGCCGGTCTACGGTAACTCGCCCGCGGCCTCTGTATCGGACCCCTCCGCTTCCATACGGCCAGTCATGGCCGTGCCGCCACCACCTCTCCCCCAACAGGCCCACCAAGCCTCTCCTGCCAATAACACCATGAAGGCGCCCCCCCTGACTGGCCCCATGTCGGGCATGATGGGCCAACTCCCACCGCGCTCGGTCCAGCAGCGGCAGCACCAGCGGCAGCACCAGCAGCAGCATCAACAGCAGCACCAGCACCAGCAGCATCAACAGCAGCACCAGCACCAGCAGCAGAACCGGCAGCACCAGCACCAGCAGCACCAGCAGCACCAGCAAATGCTGCAGAACCATCACCAGCAACACCAGCACCAGCAGCACCAGCATCCTGTACCGCATGTCCCGCTGCCATCACCACAGTCCATAACGCAGCGACCTGCAGGCGTGAGCTCAACATCGTATTACCAGGTTCCTTCATTTCAAAACCACATTGAGCAGTTGGGCAAGTTGACCCCTACCCCGTGTCTCCCTCTCCTTGAAGAACTTTGTCGTCCTAGATTCATTATGTGTATATAGAACAGGAATACGAAGCCGCCGCCGAAGACATGCTCGACGACCCGAACGAAGCCCCCGATACGCCATCAGCATCTGGGCCTTACCACGGACAGGCCTTTTCGACAGGCCCCCCGCCTATGAATCACGCAAACTCGACAGCGACCGCACCACCGTCAAATTCTTCTTCTGTCATGGGGGGCCACAATGGCTATCCCTCCATGACCCAGCTGCTGGATCCGGCTCTCGACTGGGATCCGTTTGGCCTGAGCGCCAGCATGCAGTTCCCTACCCAGTTTTCCTTTGATACCAGTAACACGAGATGAGCCAATGCCCTGGCCCAACCGAAGCCTTACACCTCTCTCACCGATCGGAGAGGTGGGCCGCCATCTAATCGACGGGTTACTGTGTGGGAATGAGCGCCTAATCGACATGAATGCTTTTGCCCAGTTTTCGCTCAGCTCCAAGATGGTGTCTTGTTGCTTATGGTCTCAGTAGACCTTTTTTTTTTTCACTTGATAAGTTCGGCGCGGCACACACACGCAAGCACGCACGCACACATACACACACTCACTCACCCACACACTCACTCACCCACACACTCACACACGCATCACTCACGCGCGTGCACCAAAAGCACATGGAGCAATTGATAGCTTCCCATTTTTTGGCAGTTTTATATATTCTCATGATACCCCCCCCCCTTAGTTTGGTCCCTAGTCACGGCTATTTCACACCCCCCTCCCCCCCTCCCCCTCTTCTTTTTTTTACCAGGATGGAAGCTTGTCTCCAGGCAACGACAAGTATCGGTCAACGGAACGGAGCTGGGGTCATGATATAGTCGGCATTATTTTCTTCCGCATGTATACAAACGGGGCTTGCCAGGGGGGACGAAGCATGAACTTGGGGTTTAGGGCATTGGGCAGGTCAACAAAAGTTTTGTGTTTTTTTTTTCTGGGATTTTGGGATGCTGGGTTGCTGGGATGCTGGGATTTTGGGCTCGAAAGGATTGTGCCCGACAGGAGGCCAAAAAAGAACAAGAAATTCAGCTCAAACAGGCTGTCTTTACACCGCTTACACGGCTATTCTAAAGGGGAAGCGCATTGTGTTGTCAACAACCACGCCCATTGGTTACTTTCAGCGCCACCAACTACTGACCTGCGACAGCAGCTCAGCGCCATCGTGCCACATCTATACGCCAGCAACCCACAAGAGAGACTCGACGGAGGAGAAAGAAAAGGGCCTGTCAGGTGTGTTTCGTCTTGGTGGACTCCGCCCAGTGCTCCACAGAGAGAGCACGCTGTTGCTTTTGTTCTCGGGTTGTTTTTCCTTCTCAGCTCCGCTTACACCCATGCGACAAAAGCAGAAAAAGTGGATGCAGGACACAATGTAGGAGTTTCTTCTCCCTTTTCATTCTTCTTTGGGCGTTTCTACCCCTCAACCTGCCTTACTGCCTGTGGTGAAAGACGATCATGTTGGGATTCCAGGTGACTTGACGGAAACCGTACGTGGTTTGATTCTTATGTGTGTATGAGTGGTGTGTGTGTGTGTGTGTGTGTGTGCGTGCGCGCGTGTGTGCACGCGCGTTTGTCTTGTTCTGTGGGGTGGAAGAGACTTTTCACCCCAGCTTTCCCCCAGCAGTAGTGGGCATGCTGTCTGCTGGTGCGCTTCTGCCTTTTCACTACTGCGAGGCGTTTGGGCTCTGAGAGGTAAGGTTTCGAGGTAAGTATCTCGGGAAAGGAGTGTTTTCTCCCCCTCTTTCTTCATCTACTCTGTAGAACTTTCTTTACAAGTACAGGTATCTACTCTGTAGAACTTTCTTTTTACAAGTACAAGTGTAGGCGCTTCAACTTCAATACAGCAGTATATGTAGCATCCACAGGGCACAACTTGCAAATTGTACGGAGTAGCTAAGAGGTGTCGAGCTATGGCGCTCGCCGCAACGCTATTACGTACATCTCAGCCAATCCTAGCAGGGCACAAGAACCACACGACTCGAAGTGGTTCCAAAGCGGCCTAACGGACTGGGACATGGTCATGGGGGTCTTCGCACGGTGCCCATTACCCGGTGACAATGATCGAAGTGATCAAAACCAGCGTCTGGGCTGGAAGGGGGCCCAATTTCACAGAATCGGCAGGCAGGATTTACCCCCTATTTTGTGATCAGCCGCCGTACTCGTACACTGCGAGTAGTCGAGGGTCGGACCGACGAAAGTAGAAAAAATAAAGAATCAAAGTATTCGCGTTTTAAGCCTTCTGTATGTACTCCAGCAGTCATTCTTATGCGGTCAAGAAGTGATCTCCCATTCCCCAGCCTAGACAAAGGCGCAGGATTGACAGAAACAGGCCGTACCCATCCAGAGCAGGCTCTCCAGCCTCCGAAAGAGCAAAGCAGATGTGATCACAATATAGGGTATCTTATCCAGATAACTTATCTGCAGGTTGGCCCCAAGAAGGCTCTCGGAAGAAAAGTTTCACGTGACCTGCATCGTTCGTCAGCAGCTTGCTGATAGTGATGAACAAGAAAGAGCCTTGATCCGCACCGGCAGACTGAAAGAACCGTCACACTAATTAGCTAATCCGAGAGCCCTCTGCACTTGTGTCAAGGTCAGAACAGTAAGAGGTGACTCGGCGGCGGCCTCCTCGTCACTGGAAGAGAGAGGAACAAAGGCAACGTTTCATAGCCTGCTCGACTGCTACATGAAAATCCGTTACAGACGAACTCCTTCTTTGTGCATCGTTTTTTTTCTAGACAATGCGGCCCTCTGAACAACCGCTTTCCTCATCGGCCGTTACTCCTGGCGACTTTCCATGCAATGAATCAAGCAGTGCAAAGCTGACGTGGCCTCAAGTCGCACGTCTTTGCAGCTTTTTTTTTTTTTCAAAATCTTGTTCCCAGTGCAGGATGCACAAAATCCTGTGTCATCCTTCCCACTCACTCACACCCCCCCCCCCCCCCCCCATCTTTCTGCGCGTGTTCTTGGAAGCCTTACGATGCTGCCTTGGAGGAGATGCTCTATATACACCCCTAAACACGCGGCATCCTGGAGGCTGAGCTGGATGTGCTCTGCCAGCTTGGCTACTACAATGCGACAACTACTGTAACAATAAGAGCGGAAGCAACATTGGCAGTGTTCATGGACCGCTCTGGAGGCGTACTGCTTTCTGAGCATGCTGTTCAGTGTCGTTTTCGAGCGGACAGGGTATTTGACCTCATCACGGATCCTTTGTTACCCGTCGGCCTGAATGACGACTGTGCAGAATTGCGAATATATAACTGCAGGCATTTCCAGCGTATGGCATGCCTTTTATTTTTCTTTTCTTCTCACCACCCATCTCACGCTCTTAGCAGTCTTCAACAAGCTCCCTTACTGAGAGAGCTTCTCAAAGCACTTTTAACACAACCTTGAGCCTTCTCTCAACGGGATAGAAAGAGAAACACTGTTGCATCCGCTTGCCCAGTGCCAGAAATGACTCCCAACACGATCCAGGACCAGGCTGCTCAGACGACAGACGACTTTGTCCTAGTGACAAGGGAGGCTACCGACGGTGACGCCGGTAGTGATTTTGTGCATCTCTCGGAGGAGGAGGGCATCCCGTCGAGCAGAAAGCTGTCCCGGTCGGAAGCCAAGGCCAAGGCCAAGGCTCTGATCAGGGCCAAGGCCAAGGCCCGGCAAGAGGCTGCCGACGCCCGCAAGGCGGCAGTCACCAGCGCTGCCACGGCAGTGGTTGGGCTGGCCGCCGCCGGCGCCGTCCAGGCCATCCGGACGACGGCCCGGGCAGCCAACGCGACCTCTCGCATCCTGCAAGGCCTCCGGGCGGTCGACGAGCTGGACGTCGACTCGATGGACAACCTGTTTGCACCGTCCCGGTACGACCAGGATGCGCCGGCCCTGATGCAGGAGCAGACGGAGGCGATGGCCATGGGCACCATCTTTGAGCGGACCGACTCTGGCGTTGCTTCTTGGGAGCCCTATGGTGAGCCCTCTTCGGATGGCAGCCAAGACTCACGGTAGACTTGGAGTCAAAAGCTGCCTTCCACTAACCTGATTGTGTGTGTGCGTGCGCTCATTGCTAACTAGTGCTTCCTTTTTTTTTTCTTTTCCTTTCTCTTCTGCTCTCCGTCTTACAGATCGCCTCGCTTGGAAGTGCCCACGTGCTCCGACAAAGCCGGCGCAGCTACAGCAGGAGATCCAAGCCTATCTCGGCCTATTCAAGCTCACGCAGCTGCGCCTTGTGCTTGGCCTCCGGAAGCTCTCAATGACACACAATACCAGAAAAGTTAAAAAAAAAAAAGGTGAGAAATCAACCGCTTCGGGTTGGCACGCAATCATGTTGACGAATCGTCCTCTTAAAGGTGAATTAAAAAATAAAATAAAAGCTTAAGAGCTCACGATCGGTTCTTTTCCTTTCATGCCCCGTTTCTACGTGTCTGTGATGATTTGTTTGAATAATGTCGTTCTTTGGGCGCAACGTTGTCACTGGAGTTCAAGAAAAGCGCACGTGCTTGGTCCGTGCGCATTCACACTGTCATGAACTGTGGACCCACACCTGCCTGCGCAAAAGCCCTAATGCACACAACTCCGATTCGTTTTGTGGGGGCCAAGCTTCACATTGAAAGATTCAGGCCACCCGGGTTCTCAGTCAGCTCCCCCCCAGCTGCAGGGGGAAAGGAATCACGACGCAGCAGCAGCAGCGCGTGCGACAGGATGTAACTGGAGGGCGTCTACTACAAGATGCGCAGAGACTGCAAGACTGTCCGTATTGCACAGCATTTTGCGCCCAAAGTGTAGCCGTGTGTGGCCGTTGTCTTTTTTTTTTTTTTCTCCGCGCCTTCTAAATCGGGCCAGCAAGCAGCCTTGGGGCGGGGGAGGGGCAGCAGCTGCCATGGCCGCTGACGGCCAAGGAAGGGAAAGAAGGAGGCAGTAACGAGGCAGGAGCGCCGATGATCAAGCAGTAACGGTTTGCGCCGTAGAGACGGCCGTTTTGTCTCTCGTTCTGGCCGGCCCTCGAGCATATAAATTTCTTTGTGCAGCTGGCGCAGATGTGGGACAACGAAGCTTAGCAATTTTCCCGTCAAGTGCTCCCAGCTAATTTTTTGCACGCCGAACCAATCTGTAATTTTTTTTCTGGGTCCTCCTCCTCCTCACTCTGTGGTTTTCCCTCTCGACCTCGAATCCTCTCCTCTTTTCGCACCCACCCCTTCCACCCATCCGCAAAGCCAACACGCAAAATATTGCCGTTATAACACTTCGCCTTTTCGAAAGGCGAACAGGCCCAGGACGACACAATGTCTGTCGTGTCCAAGGTTCGTGACCATGCCGTCTGTTTTCGGGGTCAAGTTTTTTTTTTTTTTCCCCTCCACCCCTCCTCCTCAATCGTCTCTTTCTTCCGATACCCGCGCGCCCCCCCCCATCGCTCTGCATCGCTCTGCCTGAGATGCCGGTCCACGGCTGGCTCGACGGGCGCTGCCTGCGCAGGCAGCTCTGCACGCTTTTTCACGGATTGCAGCTGCAGTTGCAGTCGCGCTCGCAGTAGAGTCGCAGTCGCAATCGCAAACTTTGGCCCCTCCCCCCTCCCACCCCGTTTTGCGCATTTTGCAACTCTGTCTCTTGGTCCTTTGTGCGCGTGCTCTTCCTCGGCATGTCGTTGCTGCTCACATGGAGTTTTTTGTTTTTTTGCCCCTGTCATCCTCGCGTTCACCCAAAGGCAGTTAGTTCTAGCTGCCTCGCAATACAGCAAATCGCATCTTCATTGCTGGGCTGGATGGGCTCACGTAGCTTGGCCGCTTGGCTGGACTGGATTACAGAGTGTGCTAACTCGCTTGTTGCAGAACCCGTATGACCTCCTCGGTAAGGAAAACCCTGTGACCTTGCCCGCACTTGGATTGCCCCAATACCATACCACGAAATGCGCCGACGCCAGGCCCCCCCTCCTGTCTGTTTCCATTCACAACAATCCGGCTTGCGCATAACATGCCGTTGTCACTGCCAGCTGGCGATCGGTTTCTACACTTTTGACACATGCATGCGGCAATCGGGGTGGACTGATTACAATGATGGGAGAAGGAGGGGGGGGGAAGGGGTTTTTGGGTGTGGCGCTTTCACGTGTTGCATGCCTTCCGCCCACTTGGAATCTAGGCCTACGTGGAGTACGATTGCAGGCAATCTAACCCTATCTAGGTAACGAGGACGGTGACTCGGATGCTGTCCCCGTGAAGGCGCCGGCGCCAGCAGCACGGGCTGCGGCTGCTAAGCGCGCCGAGCCCACTGCTCGCCGCAGCGGCAACGAGGCTGGTAAGTTGAGCGGATGCTTTTTTTTTCTTTTATTCAATTGCTCATCGATGAACGCATCACTGACACATGCCGCACAGCCTTCAACGACCGTGGCGCCGGCAGCGACCGCAACCGGAGCCGGACCACCGAGGAGGCTCCCCGTGGTGGACAGCGCGGCGGCTACGCCGCTCGCGGCCGTGGTGGTACGTCCATTGTTTGGCATAGCGCGATCTTCTTTCTGTGACGCCGTTGCTAACTAAGCGCTCAACAGGCCGCGGTGGACGCTTCAACCGCGAACGCGACGACCGTCACTCCAAGGGCCTGCCCGGGTAAGCGAGCGCACGAATGCTTGGACGGCGTTGTTTTTTCTGCCTTTTTTTAATTTTTTTTTCCTTTTTCTAACACGGACTTGACACAGTGCTACCGAGAAGCATGCCGGCGGTAGCATCGAGGGTGATGTTGAGAAGAAGAACGAGGAGGCGGGCGAGACCATCGCTAAGCTCGATGAGAAGGCCGCCGCTGCCGAGGATGCCGCGGTGATTGAGGAGGAGGCCGAGCCGGAAGACAAGTCGATCTCTTACGACGAGTACCTGGCCCAGCAGGCAGAGAAGAAGCTGTCGCTCGGCGACACCACTCTGGCGGTCCGCAAGCCCAACGAGGGCACCAAGGCCAACAAGCAGTGGGCCACGGCCAAGCCGCTGGTGAAGGAGGATGACGACGAGTTCATCGCCGGTGCTGGCGGCAAGGCCAAGCGCGAGAGAGAGCGCAAGGTCAAGCAGCTTCTCGAGATCGACAACCGCTACGTCGAGCCTGAGCGCCCGGCCCGTGGCGGCGCTCGTGGCGGCGCCCGTGGTGGCCGCGGCGGCGAGCGCGGCGGCAGCGACTCCTTTCGCGGCGCCCGCGGCGGCTCTCGCGGTGCTCCCCGCGGCGGTGCCCGCGGCCGCGGCGAGCCCCGCGGCGCCTTCCGTGGCGAGTCGTCCCGTGGTGCTTTCCGCGGCCGCGGTGCTCCCGAGGGCCTGAACCCGAAGGACGAGAACGCCTTCCCGAGTCTCGGCAGCGCCTAAGCTGCTGCCAAGCAAAAAGGGCTTTCTGATGGAGCACCTGGATGGCTGTCGTCTGGTGGTGCTCCATTGCATAGGGGAAACGGCCCCTTTAGCATCAAAAACAACCGTTGCTCAGCAAGGTCTGATTCTGAACCCCGAAAAATCACAACTACAAAATAAAAAAGTCCTTTTCGCTCTTCTCTATTTAGGCCATTGTTAGATAAATCTCGGATATCTAGTTTGTCCCGGGGGGAAAGGGGGAAAGGGGGGATAGGGAGGATAGGGAAAATGCCATTTTTTTCAACGACTTGCAAATCAGTGCGTTGTGTTTTCGAGGTATGCGGCCATACAGAAAGGCATCGTGGACTCTTTGCCTGTCTCGGAGGGCAAGCCTTTTCGTACCAAGCCGCAGTTCGTACCGTCTGGAATCGGCATCTCTTTTTCTTCTGCTGTAGTTGACTGCTCGCCACGATCAAAGCACCTTTGAACCCTACTTTGGGATGACGATGGGTTGCTCCACTTTCCACGGGCGAATCACAAAGCAGGGTCCAGACGGCGGCACAGGCTTTTTTTCCGAGGCCACACAACTCCACAAACCCCCCCACAGAGGCGCCAGAACCAGCCCCAGTGGACCTGCCCCGCTGCTGCCAAAAATAAAGGCCCCGCAGGTTTTTGCTGCTTTGCACGGCGTGACGGCCACGACGACGACGGCACGACCACCAGCAATGATACAGCAGCAGCCGCTCGCGGTGGCAGAGCTGCACAACACAGCGAACTCGGAGGGCACATGCCACCGACGCCGCGGCCGGCGAGGTCGCCGCTCCCGCAGTTTGCCATGGGCGGCGATGAGGCGGGGGTGTTTTTTTTTCTTTTTTTTTCTTTTTTTTTTTTTTTCACAAGCACAAAACACATACAAATACACACACACCGCTGAAAGACAAGCGAGTTTCATTGGCTGGCCTACACGGCCGGCTGGCCGTCGGCGCCGGCGCTGTCCAGCGCGCGCACGCACAAGACGGCGGCGACGGCGGCAATGCCGCCGAGGACGACCATCTGCAGGCCTTCGTACAGGCTCCGGCGCACGCGCTGCCAGGGGAAGCGCGCGGGCAGGTGCTTCGGCAGCAGACGCTGCGCGGAGCTGGGGGGGCCGGGCTGGGCGGCGCCGCCGAGGCAAAAGTCGCGCAGGAAGCCGAAGCCGAAGAGGGCGGCCAGGCAGACGGCAAAGCTCCAGCGCACGCCGTCGCCGACGCTGGCGACGCAAAAGTAGGGCCACAGCGGCAGCATGCCCCCGACAAGGTAGCCCAGGGCCACGGAGAGGCCGGCAGCGACCGGCTGCGCGGCGGGTTCTCCGTCGTCGTCGCCGTCGTCGTCGTCGTCGTCGTCCTCCTTCTCCGTACTTGATGCCGCCAGCGCGTCGGCCACGGCGGGATGTGCGGCCACATGGTCCCGGACGAGCTGGCAGAGGTCGGCCGGCAGCTGCAGCGGCGCGAGGTAGCGGTCGGCCGGGGTGGCCAGGTGAATGTCTTCTTTCTCGGGCAGGCGCCGGTGCGGGACGCGGGTGGTGGTGGTGGTGGTGGTGGTGGTGGTGTCTGGGAGGACGGTCTGGCGCGCGGAGAGGTAGCCGCCGATGCCCATGCTGATGCAGCCGGCGCTGATCTCGGCGAGGCCGGCAAAGAGCACGGTGTCGGTGCGGCCGAGCGACGACAGGCCGGCCGTGAGCGCAAAGGGCACGGTCAGGCCGTCGGCAAAGCCGAGGGTGAAGTCGGCCCAGAAGCGGCGCGGCGTGGGGAAGAAGAGGCGGCGGGCCGGCCGGTGGTGGTGGCGCCGCTTTCCAAGAGAAGCTTCCGCGGATGCCGCCGCCGCCGCCGCCGCCGCCGACGACGACGATTCCAAAAGAACCACCCCCTCCTCGCTCTCGGGGCCGTCGTCCTTTTTCATCTTCATCAGAGGTGCGTAGCGAGGCAGGAGGTCGTTGCCGCGGCGGGGGAGAGTGACTGGCGACGGGACACTAGCGACGAGCTGCAGCAGAGACTGGACAGTGCCGCTCATGGTGTTGGGAGCGTCACAACAGAGGCAGCGCCTTCACAAAAGGGGGGGGGGGGAGGGGGGGGAACCTTTTACAGTCGGCCCTTTAAGAGCTGGTTCTTGCACGGCGCGTATATCGCACGCTCAGGGCTGTGGATCTGGGCTGGGCCAATGCCGTCGCGCCAAGCACCCCACGTGGCCTAATGTGGGTCAGTCTTTCTTAGTGCTCCGGGCTCCAGCCCAGCCAGGTCCCGTTGGCGGCCCAGGTGCCGGCGGCGGTGTAGTCCAGGGTGGTGCCGTCGTCGCGGACAAAGGCGAAGCGAAAGTACTCGGGCAGGTTCAGGTCGGGCGGGCGGGACCAGGTAAAGGAGGTGCGGCGGGAGGAGGAGGTGTTGCCGTTGTTGCCGGTGTTGCCGTCGTCGTCATCGTCGTCGTCAGCGTCGTCGTCATCATAGTCGAAGCGGCGCAGGCGCTCGACGTCGTTGACGAGGACGCTGACGCCGTGGACGGGGGCGTCGGGTGGCGGCGGCTGCCACTCAAAGGTAATGCTGGAGGCGGCCAGCGCGACGGCGGGAGCAGCGGAGACGACGGGCCGCAGGGCCGGGTCGAAGGCGGCGTCGGCGCGCAGGGCGTCGTCGGTCTCGAGGACGGAGGCGAAGCCCCAGCGGGCGACGCCGTTGACAAAGAGGCCGAGCAGCAGGCCCTGGTAGAGCAGCGAGGGGCGGGTGGGCAGGGCGGTGCCGGGCAGCAGCAGCAGGGCGAAGACGTAGTGGTGCAGGCGCAGGTGCAGGGGCGGCGGCAGGGCGAGGGCGGCGGCGGCGAGGAGGGCGGCGGCGGCGGCGTAAAAGGCGAGGGCGGCGCGCAGGCGGCGGGCGCGCCAGAGGGCGACGGCCTGCTGGGCGGCGATGAGCAGGAGCAGGCCGACGATGACGGCGAGGGCGGCGGGCGCGCCGGGCTGCTGGGCGAGGTCGTGGGGCGTCAGGCGCTGGATGGGGATCCAGCCGAGCGTGTCGTTGGCCAGGGCGCCGGCCCAGAAGCCGCCGAGCCAGAGCAGCGCGCGCTCGAGCGGCGCGGCCGCGGCGCCGGCCAGCGCGGGGCGCACGCAGGCGCGGAACAGCACGGCCAGGCAAAAGGCCGCCGGCAGCGCGCGGCCGGCCAGCCGCGACACGGCTTCGGGCAGCTGCGCGGCCACCGGGTCCGACACCAGGCCGACGTGCACGAAGCCGGCCGCCAGCACGCCGGCAAACAGCAGCAGCGCCGCCGCCGCTGCCGCCGCCAGCACGGACAGCGCCGCCGTGAAGCCCAGCGCCAGCGCCAGCAGCGGCCCGCGCGCGTCGCCCGGGCAGGCGCCGGCGCCGGTTCCAGTGCCGGTGCCGGTGCCGGTGCCGGTGCCGGCATCGTCGGCCTCGGCCTCGACGGAAAACGTCTGCGGAAAGTAAGAGTCAAACGGCAGCGAGCGCAGGCCGCCGCCGCCGGCCACGCCCGGGAAGCCGGCGCCGGGCCCGCGCAGGGTGACGCGGCCGCAGCCGCCGGCGCCGTTGCCGATGACGCCGGCGTGCAGCGCGGCGGCGCAGATCCACGAGTCGCCGCGGTAGCCGCCGCCGCTGCCGCCGCTGCCGCCGCTGCCGCCGCTGGCGTTGCCCACGACCAGCGGCCGGTACACCACGTCGAGCGGCCCGACGGCGCGCGGGTTCAGCAGCTGCACCGCGGCGCAGTGGGCCGGGCAGCGGAAGCTCCAGGACGCGCCCGCAAACGGCTGGCAGTCGATGCCGTCCAGGCCGCACTCGTTCTTGCGCCCCCAAAACGTGTCGGTGCAGTCCAGCCGCAGCCGCGCCCGCCCCGCGCTGTCGTACCGCGCCCGCCGCCCCGCCAGCAGCAGCGGCACGTACGCCGCCGCCCACGCCGCCACAAACACGGCTGTCGCCGCCGCCAGCCGCAGCCGCCGCTGCCGCCGGCTCCGCTCCCGGCCCCCGGCCACCCGCTCCACCACCTGCGCCGGCCACTGCTGCAGCGCCGGCCACCACGGCTCCATCGTCGGCTGCGGCCGCGCCACCGCCGGGCCGTCCAGCCATGCCAGCCAGCGCCGCCGCCGCCGGCTGGTCTCTTCTGGCCGGTGCCGGTTCTGGCTCTCTTCGCCGCTCGCGCCGTCGTCGTCCGCTACCTCAAACGCCTCCGTCGGGAGCAGGTGTGCCTCCTCGTCGTGCCCCGGCCTTGCGCCGCCGTCGTCGCGGCCGTCGTCGCGCTCGTCTTCGCGCTCGTCGCGTTCGGATGGTCTCTGCATGGTGTGTACCAATGGTGGTGCGCAGTGTGAGAGATGCCGTGGCGTCGTCGTCTGGGCCTCTGGTCTTGAAAACACCGCATAAAAGTGGGGCGCCCGACAGCCTCGCCAAACGTCCCGTCTTCATCCCGCAGCCTGGAGCACGTCTGGCGGCAGCCGGGATCCTGTGGCGCCAGCGAACAGCGCCGGCGAAAGTGAGCAGAGTGAGCAGTGGGCTGCTAGGACGGGCGTGTCGGGCTGTCTGAGCGTGGGAATGCTTGTCTCTGGAGAGGGCTGCTGAGCCAATTCAAAAGATTATCGGCTGTGGGCGTTTTACGCATTCCTGCGCATACCAATAAGGAAGGCTCGACGGACGAAAAGACCAAGAGCTCGACAAGATGGAAGCAACCTATCAGGGGCTCAGTATGGACAGACGTCCCGAGGTTTGTCCGGAGATAAATCTGGCTGCCCAGTTCGACCTCGGGCAGGCTTCGGGGTTACCGGACGTCAGAAGAAGCAGTTGAGCTGCACTCTTCAGTCTCTTCCTCATCTCTTTCTTCTCTCTTCTCTCTTTCTTCTCTCGTTTTTCTCTCTTCTTCTCTCTTTCTTCCTCTCCTTCTCTATATATTGCATCCCTCTTCATCTTTGCTTCGCTTCAGTTCTTCAGTTCTTCACTCCTCTACTTCTCTACTTCTCTACTTCTCTTCTTCTCTTCTTCTCTTCTTCACTACTTTCCTTCTCGGCTCCTCTACTTCCTCTTCCTCTTACTCCTTTCCTACTCGGCTCCTCTACTTCCCCCTCCTCTTACCATGCCCAACTCGGCCAAGGCGCTGGCCGCCCGGTATGCCGCCCGCATCGAGGGCAAGATCATCCTCGTGACCGGCGTCTCGCCCAACACGCTCGGCTCGGCCTTTGTCGACGCCCTGGCCTCCCACAGCCGCCCGCGCCTGCTCATACTGGCCGGCCGCTCGCCGGCCAAGGTCGAGGCCACGGCGGCGGCGGCCCGGGCCGCCCTCGCGGCGCAGACGGGCACCGGTTCCGGCCCCGGCTCCGGCTCCGGCTCCGGCTCCGGCTCCGGCAGTAGCCCGGCAGACGTGCGCGCGCTGACCCTCGACCTCGGCTCGCTGGCCGCCGTGCGCGCGGCCGTGGCGACGCTGCGCAGCTGGGGCGACGCCGTGGTGCCGCACATTGACGTGCTCGTCAACAACGCCGGCATCATGGCGCTCGACGCCTACGAGCTGTCGCCCGACGGCGTCGAGAAGCAGTTTGCCACCAACCACCTCGGCCACTTCTTGCTCACCAACCTGCTCGCCGACAAGCTGCTGGCCGCTCCGTCCGGCGCGCCCCGCGTCGTCTGCGTCGCCAGCGACGGCCACCAGCTCGGCCC
Organism: Graphilbum cf. rectangulosporium; assembly: GCA_019925645.1. Taxonomy (NCBI): domain Eukaryota; kingdom Fungi; phylum Ascomycota; class Sordariomycetes; order Ophiostomatales; family Ophiostomataceae; genus Graphilbum; species Graphilbum cf. rectangulosporium. The sequence continues at coordinate 229,048 of JADHKI010000021.1, forward strand.
CGTCCGCTTCGCCGACTACAACTTTGACCACGGCCGCACCTACCAGCGCTGGCGCGCCTACGGCCAGAGCAAGACCGCCAACATGCTGATGGCCCTCGCCCTCGCCCAGACCCTCGGCCCGGCCCGCGGCCTGCTCGCCTTTAGCCTGCACCCGGGCGTCATCTTTACCCATCTGGGCTCCCACATTGACTTTTCCGCCGGCAGTCCCGCCGACCTCGGTGCGTCTCTCCCTTCTTTTCTCTCCTCACCCCCCTAACACCCCCAGTGGAAGTCGACAAGCAAATGGGCAACGCGCGCGGCTGGCTCGACCTTGAAGTCGTCGAGCCCGACGAGGGCGCCGCCACACACATGTACGCGGCCTTTGACCCGGATCTGCCCGGTAAGCAGTCTCGTTCTTTCCCTCTTATCAGCTGCAATACCAACCCCCCCAGCCCACAACGGCGCCTACCTCGAAAAGTGCGCGCTCGCCGACCCCTGGGCCGACCGTGTCAAGCCCTGGGGCACCAGCCCGGTCGAGGCCGCGCGCCTGTGGAAGCTGAGCGAGAAGCTGGTGGGCCAGGAGTTCAGCTACGCCTGAGTCAAAGGGCACTTTGTTTTCCATATACTTTAACTGTGTGGAAGCTGAGCGAGAACACGCCTTTTGATTTCAATCCAGCTGCACCTCGACAGACGCTGTATTTCAATCCAGCTGCACCTCGACCGACGCTGGATTCGGTGGCGCTCCCACTCACTGCCAGTAGTACGAGTAAATGTCCAGGCCGAGGTACTGGTCCTTGTAATGCTGGGCCGCCGCCTCGCCGGCCGCGCCGGCACACACAATCAGTGGCATAAAGTGCTCCGCGCCGCCGCGCGGGTGTGCCGTGTAGGACGCCGGCCAGCTGCGCCAGCGCCGGAACTGCGCCTCGCGCTCGCCCGGGTCGGCCGTCGAGGCCGCCCGCGTCACCGCCGCGTTCCAGGCGTCGAGCTGCGCGCGCAGGGCCGCGTCGCCCACGGCCGCGCCGCTCAGCATCACGCGCAGGTTGTGGAAGCTGGCAAAGCCCGAGCCCACAATCGCCACGTTCTCGTCGCGCAGCCGGCCCAGCGCCCGGCCCATGGCAAAGTGCGCCGCCGCGCTCTCGCTCGCCAGCACGCTGACCTGCACAATCGGAATGTCCGCCTGCGGCCGCGCCAGCAGCATCGGCACGAACACGCCGTGGTCCCACCCGCGCGTGCCGTCCAGCCGCGGCGCAAACGCCTTGCTCGTGCCCGAGCCCGCGCCCGAGCCTGCGCCCGGGCCGCCGCCGCCGCTCTCCTCCGAGTAGCCCGCCGCCGCCAGCACCTCGGCCACCCGCCGCGCCACCGCCGGCGACCCCGGCGCCTCGTACCGCAGCCGGTACGCCGCCGCCGGGAACCCGCCGTAGTCGTACAGCAGCCCGTGCCGCTCGCCCGACGAGATCGCCGGCTGCGCCTCCGACCAGTGCGCCGTCACCAGCACAATCGCCTTGGGCCGCCGCCCCGCCTCCTCCAGCCCCAGCACCGCCGGCACCCGCCGCCGCAGGCTGTCCGCCAGCGCCTGCGACTCCGCGTCCCCCAGCACCGGCAGCGGCCCGCCCCCGTGCGACAGCGCAATCACCGCCCCGCGTGCTCCCGCCATGCCCGTCGCCGCGCTCGTCGCCGCGCTCGTTGCCGCGCGAGCCGCTATGAATGTCGAAAACGGCGCTGCCCACAGAGCCGCCGCCGGTCGCTGCGTCTGGTACAGGTACGCCAGATACGCCGTGCCCGCTGCCGTGAGAAGAAGCACTGCTGCTGTTCGCAGTCGAGAGGTCCGCATGGGCAGAGCAGAGCGCGTTGTGTGGATGGTCTGCGTTGAAGCTGCTGCTGCTGCTGTTGCTGCTGTTGCTGCTGTTGCTGCTGTTGCTGCTGCTGCTGCTGCTGCTGCTGCTGCTGCTGCCATTTAGTGCTCGGGCAAAGTGCTTATAGCGCATGCTGACGAATACTCGTCCGCCGCCGGCCGAAAGCCGGAGTCCGTCTCGGCCGCGTCCAGCGACACAACATGGGCCAGTCTCACGCATGGGCAGAGGCAACGTATGACAGCTCTTTTGCCACGCGTCTTGGCGTCGCTCAACAGCTCCGTGCCACACGTCTTGGCGTCTCTCCTCGCCCTACTCTCTGTTGCCCGGCAGTCATCGTACCGTCTGATTCATGCATCTTGCTACATCATCCGAGTCATTCCAAGCACGTTGGCGCCGTAAGTCCGACAAAGGCCGTCACTCTTGCATCATATCCAACGACGGAGAGACTCGACTCGTTCTCAGACTCGCACTCGCCCTCGTCCTCGCCCTCGCCCTAGGATCCCATTTCCACCTTGCAGTCGACAACGGCTGAAGTGCCTCTCTGCACAGACGCAATCGCCTCTTCCAGCACGCCGGCAAGCTCGCTGGCCTTGTCGACGCGGGCCGCAAACAAGTCGCCGTCCGCTGCGGCCTTGGCGATGCCAGAGTAGTCGGCCGACGGCGTCAACGCAATGTTAATGTCCTCATTGCTGGCTCTGGACCCAGGACCGTCCGGGTGCACCAGCAGCATGGACCGGCGCGGCGCGTTCCATCCTAGCCTCTGTCAGCGCAGGCCTCTTATACATGCATCTTAGGCGGGGGGAGGGGGGGGGGGGAAAGTTACCCTTGTTATTGAGCACAATGGTCAGCACGGGAATGCCATACCGCCGTGATATCCAGTACACGCTGGCCGGCACGCTAAACAGAAAGGTGCCGTCGCCGACAATCTGGCAGACAAAGCGGCCCTTGCCGGGACCGCCGTTCTCGTAGTCGCTGGCCAGCTTGATGCCCAGAGCACCGCCTCCGGACCAGCCCAGCCCGCCGCCGCCGCAGTTGATCCAGTGCCCGGGCCTGGTGACTTGCAGATTGTCGTGCACATACAGAGTGCTCGTGACCGCTTCGATCGCCCAGATGGTGTCGGCCGGGCACCGCGCGCGCAGCAGGCTTGTCAAGTAGCCCACGCCAAAGGCGTCATTGGCCATCGGCTGGACTGCCTGGTTGATCGAGGCTATCAGGGCCTTGTGCGCCTGCGCTCGCGCCTGTGCATCATCGCTCGCCGTGGCGGCAGCCGCACTGCTCAAGAGCTGGCCCGCGTGCGTGTTGATCTGCTCAATGGCGAGCAAGGCGTCGGCACAGAAGCGCTCCTCGGCAGCGATATAAAAGACTGGCATGAGCCGCTTGAGCGGGTCCGAGTCGACGTGGAAGATGCGCGCCTCCGGGCGCGGCGAGCACTGCGTGTTGATCCAGGGGACGTCACAGTCCACCACAAGAATCACGTCGGCCGTCCTGATGGCATCGTGAGACCCGTAGCGCAGTCCCAGCCACGCCGGGTGGTCCGCCGGGAAGCTCATGTCGCTGCCGCCCGTGTCCAGCACGCGCAGCCGCGGGACCAGATCGGCCAGCTTGACCAGGGCCGGAACCACCGCCCGGTTTCGTCCGACATAGCCCGTGAGCAGGAGCGGTTCCCTCGCGCCGAGCAGCGCCTGGGCGATGCTGCTCGCAGACGGCTCCGGTAGCCCGCCCAGCCGCACCGGCTGCCAGTGCTCCTGGCGGATCTGGTACGGCTCGATCTCCTCCTCCATGACCTCGCGCGCTCCGCACAGATACACCGGCCCGGCGGGCGCAGACTGCGCAAAGGACAGGGCGCGGTTCACCATCTGCTTGACATTGCGTCCGGTCTTCAGCTCGGCCGCATACCGGCAGTACTGGCCCAGGATCTGCTTCTGGTCCGGCACGTCTTGGATCCAGTGGATGTACTCCGTACGGGACCCGCGCATCTCGCCCTCGAGCGTGAACGGACTGATGCCGGCAAAGACGAGCACCGGAGCTCGCCCGGTGCTGGCGTTGTGCACCGCCGCGCCGAGCCCCTGCGTGCCGACGTCGACGTGCACAATCACACACTGTGGCTTGCCCGTGACACGGGCAAATCCGTCGGCCATGGACATGGCGACCATCTAAGGAGGACGCCTCGATCAGTTCACTGATTCAGTTCATGGAGGGGCGGCTTTGTGTGGATGCAAGTGTGCAAGATTCAGCCAACTGACCTCGTTTGGACAGGTGATGATGCGTGGAAACTGATCCCTTCTCTCCGTCTGGCCCTTGACCATGGCCTCGATGATGCTCGGATGGTCCGACCCCAGGTTGACAAAGCAATGAGAGACGCCGGCATCCCACAGCGCCTCAAAAAAGGCAAACGAAGCGGTATACATGTTGAATGTCGAGGTAGAGGGCTATGACCCTGAGCAAGATGATCCAGTATGCAAAGGTCAGACACTGCCACACAAGGAGGCAAAGAGCGGGTAGGTCCGGTTGTGCTGCCACGGGCTTTTATCAACTGGAGGGGGGGGGGCTATGAAAGTGGAAAACAAGGAGCTTTTCGGGGATTTTTTTCGACTGCAATCGTGCCCTGACTATTTATACTGTCTAGTCAGGGCAAGTGGACAAGCTCGGGCGAATCGGATCGCAGCTTCCTATTTCATTCATGCGAGGGTAAGCGAAGCTCTTTGTGTGGAGGCACGTAAGGGAGTGAGGCCGATCCGTCAGCGTTCCCTCCAATCACACAGCCCATGTAGAGGAACTTTGTATCTACAACAGTATGAGAGCCACACTGATATACACCTTGAGCCATCGCACCGTGGAAGTCGACAGCCGTTGTGTGCTCGACTGCCGCAAGGGAACCATTCTGCCGCGAGGGAACCATTCTGCCGCTATGTACCCCGCGTTCGGTGCCGATAAGATAAGCTCCACAAAAGCCGTGTGTAGCCGCTGAAACGACCGGTAGGCGCTGCGCTAGGCTTTGGGCAGAGGGCGTCGACTGCCGGCTCGAAACGACATCGAGTCCAAGCGATCTACTCTGCCCAGCTGCGGGCGTTGTATGTTGGGCACGTGATGCATGGCAAGACGGGACGTTGTTACTCGCTTGAAGCCACAAACAAGTGCCTGCCAGCTTACGACGCCCAGCCGAGAATATACTCGAAACTGGACTCTGTTCGGTGTGCATACAAGCATGTATCTTGGGTCTCTGCTTCGGGGAATGGCGGGGTCTGGGCCGCACGATGCTCCGCATGCCCTTCGTCTCTAAACGTAAGCCCCTGACTCCATAATGCCTTTCCAAGAAAATGTAGGCACAATGACGCCAAAGACAGGATACGCCCCCCGTAGACGGTGCTTAAACCGCCCGATGCTGGTTCCGCTGTCAGTCGACTGGATCGCCGGTACGTTCAGGCCGGAAGAGGCACTTTGCAAGGCTGGGCCGGGATAAACAGCCTACGATGCGACGCCAGCGCAGCCCTTGGTGGCTGGATTGAAGATGTGTTTTTAGGTTGGAAACGACCTTTAGCAAAGACTGGCCCGGGCCCGGCCGCGGCATTTCCGCGTTGCATCGATGTGTGTACTCGTACGTACATGTACACATACAACACCAAGGCACGAGGACGGATAAGTGGGCGGGGGGGGCGAGAACGAGGTCCAGAAGCGCTGACCTGGCGTTTTGTTGCAGCGAAGAAGCGCCGGGCTGTACGAGTACGAGGACATTACGTCGGTGCTCTGTAGTGGGGACACCTGGCCAGCAGGCGCTGTAGGACCCTGTTTCGACGCTAGAGAGCCCCTAATGCGGTAAGGCCAGAGGTTAGGCCAGCCTCGGCGTCTCCAAAAGGTCTACCACCACAAGCGGCCGCGAGAAAAAGGTGATATAGTGTAGCTAGAGCGCCGTTTGCGACAGGCTTCACTCTTGCCTCTTTCTGCCCTCTCTCTCTCTCTACCTCGGAGCCAGCTCTGGGCTGGGACTGCGGTAGACCCGGCCGCTGCCACAGCCATTCACCGTGTATTTACCCGGGACCCACTGACGCTACTGTAGCTGGGCCATTGCCCCGCCCAAATCGCCGGCCGTTTCTCCGTACAAAGACGACGGAGGAGGACCCTCATCACCATCACCCGAACCACCACGACATGGTTACGGAGCAGCTACATACCTCGGACGTGTTAGCCTAGGGCACGCTATTTTTCTCGCCGCCATTTGCACAAAGCACTCCCACCCTTTGTTGCGGTGTCGATGAGCTTTGTCTTTCTCTTGACGCCTCTATCTACTCATCACTCATCATCCAAAAGCCTGAACGTCTCCGACCGCCACAAACACTCTGCAGCGTGTCTCCCCCCCCAAAACTTCTTGTCTCAACAATCCCTACACCGACACCGTTGGCGGCATCTCGGGCAGTCACAGTCACGACGTCGTTGCACAGCGTCCAGCGCTCATCCAGGCGGCCCTCGCATAACGTCACACACCAGATTCGCAGCGGCACGTGCCGACCTCTCCGACCGACCATTTTGCCCTGAACATTTCCATACACCTTGGGAAGGCACTGGTGTGCAGAGACCATGCGCGGTGCCACATCCGTGGAAGCCCCAGCCCTGCTCTCCCGGCCCTGTCCCGGCCCTTTGCGGGTGAATCCGCTCCCATCGGCGTCGCGCGCCGGCGTGCGGCCGCTTCTTCGCCTCGGCTGCTCTCGTTCCGCGCCCGCCACAGAGCCCAACACGGTATAAAACAGCGACAACAAGGACAACAAGGATAACAAGGACAAGAACAACAACAACAACAACAACAACAACAGCAACCCCACGCACGTGCTCGCCATGGCCGACACACAGCCGGACGCGTCTCCCCGCAAAGTCACGCCTGACGAGCCACCGCCGGCGCCGGTGCCGGCTTCGGATCTCGGCCTCGCGTCGGCGGCCGCCGCAGCACAGACGGCCGACGACGAGCAAGACGTCCCGTCGCCACGGCTGGCGTCGCTGACCGGCGACATCTTTGAGATCACCCCCCTGGCGGCGCTGCAGCTGCTGGGCGCCGGCGTCGAGGCGCTGGTGCGCATCACCGGCGACATTCCGCCCACGCCGCCGGCCGCCGAAGAGCGCAAGATGCTGACGCGCATGCGGAGCCTCGACGCCGAGAAGCAGTCCATTGTGCGGTCGCTGAGCGAGCGGAGCCTGCTGCGGCTGCAGGAGCAGGCGGCGGCGGCCGCCGCCGCCGCCGCCGCAGAGGCGCGGCGCCCGCAAAACGACACGGAGAGAGCGGGCGACGACAGCGGCGACGGCGACGGCGACGGCGACGGTGACGCCGACGGTGACGCTGGCAGCACCAGCAGCAGCACCAGCAGCAGCAGCACCAGCTGTCGCCCATCCCGGCTGCCGCCGACGCCACCGCCGGCCAAGCCGATGGCCGTGGCCATGGAGGTGGACGGGGTACACCTACGGGCGGTGTCGCCGCCGCCGCCGCCACCGCCGGCGGCGACGTACGAGCCGTACATTGTCATCGGGGCCAACTCGCAGCCGCTCAACGTGCAGCACTCGGCGATTGCACGCAAGTTTTACAGCAAGCGGGCGCCGCCCATCAGCATCTCCGAGTACCTGCTGCGGCTGCACCGGTTCTGCCCCATGAGCTCGGCCGTCTACCTGGCGACGAGCCTCTACATCCACCGGCTGGCCGTGGCCGAAAAGGCCATTGCCGTGACGCGCCGCAACGCGCACCGCCTGCTGCTGGCCGGCCTGCGCGTGGCCATGAAGGCGCTCGAGGACCTGACCTACCCGCACGCCAAGGTGGCCAAGGTCGGCGGCGTCAGCGAGACCGAGCTGGCCCGCCTCGAGATCAACTTTTGCTTCCTCGCCGGCTTCGAGCTGGCCGTGCGCGCCGACGAGATGCAGCGCCACCTGCTGCTCATGAAGAGCGGCCGCGCCATCGGGCCCCTGGACCAGGATCCCACCGCCGCCGTCGCCGCCGCCATGGCCCACGGCCTGTCGCTGCCGCCGCCCAAGAGCGGCGCCGCCACCGCCGCCAAGAAGGCCGCCAGCGCCAGCCCCAGTCCGGCCGCCCGCCTCGCCCGGGAGATTGAAGGCGCCTGAAAAAAGGGCCCTCTCCCGCCAGATCCTGGAAGCTCTCTTTCAACTCTCTCACTTTTTCACTCTTTCTCTCACACATACACTCTCTCTCCCCCCCTCCCTCTCTCTCTCTCCCTCCCTCTCTCTCTCTCTCCCCCCCCCCCCCCCCCTCTCTCTCATCTCTTCTTTCTGGTCTTGATTTTCTGGCTCTGGCGTTTCCTTGCTTTTGTTTTCCGGCTCCCGGCGTTCTGCGAGAGAGCCTAGTGTTTTGTTTCTGACCGAGTGGCCAGTCGCCACCGGCCGCCTTGTGGAAAGAATGTGCTTCGAGGAGACGCTGGCTCTGCTGCCGCCAGCCGGCCCGCTCCTCTTCTTATATCTAGCGACCTTGGCTGCTACGCACATGTAATGGGCGCAAGCCTAGGCTTCATGCCTTTTTTTGGTTCTATCTTGTAATACCTGCTCCACTAATTTGAACGAGCATCACCTTCCTTCTTTGTGCAGTGGGGACCCGCTATGCCGATCTCAGCCGTGTCCACCCGCGCTTATTTTCCGTGAGCAAAAAGCTTCATCGAGCTTCTCTCTCCATCTTGGGTGGCCGCAACTCAAAAACTCTCACCTCTGCCCCGTGCCGTCTTCTCCCCGTCGGCCTGAGACCAAAGCCTCTACCCGCGGCGAGACACATGCCCATTCTCGGCTCCGTAGCACGCCGCGCACGGACCCCCTTCTATCGTCTCCCGCACACATCCGCCTTCTGTTATCAGCAGCAGATCGCGGCCTCGCACCACTACGCCATGACCCTGAAGCGGCCGATCCAGTACCGAACCTTTGCCCATCCCTCTGCTGCCTCTGCTGCCAACAACACAATGCCGGCCTACGACGAGATCCTCAAGGGCAAGTACCCGGCCAAGGCCCACGCCCAGAAAGTCATCGACTACCTCCGCCAGAAAATGCCCGACGGCACGACCGACCACGGCGTCATCTACCTCGAGAGCCGCGCGACCAAGATGATTGACGATTCCGACCAGCCCGAGCCCTTCCACCAGCGCCGCCCCTTCTTCTACCTGACGGGCTGTCCGCTGGCCGACTCCTACGTCACCTACGACATCCCCACGGGCAAGTCGACGCTCTTCATCCCGCCCATTGACCCGGAGAGCGTCATCTGGTCGGGCCTGCCGGTCACCGCCGAGGAGGCGCTGGCGCAGTGGGAGGTGGACGACGTCAAGTACGTGGCGGACGTGAACGCCGAGCTGGCCCGCCTGGCCTCGGCCGCCAAGCCGGCCGCCTCGGCTGCGGCCGCCAAGACCACCGTCTTCGCCATGGCCGGCCAGGTTTCGGACCACATTACCTTTCTCGGCTTTGATGAGGCCAACATGACGTTGCTCAAGGACGCCATTGACGAGGCGCGCGTCGTCAAGACCGACTACGAGGTGGCCCTGATCTCCAAGGCCAACGACGTGTCCGCCGCCGCCCACCACGCCGTCCTCGCCCGCTTGAGCCGCGCCGTCAACGAGAGCGAGCTCGACGGCGTCTTTGTCGGCCACTGCATCGCCGCTGGCGCCCCCGACCAGGCCTACAGCAGCATCGTCGCCAGTGGCCGCGCTGCCGCCACCCTGCACTACGTCCACAACAACAAGCCCGTGGCCGGCAAGCTCAACCTGCTCCTCGACGCCGGCGCCGAGTGGTCCTGCTACGCCGCCGACATTGTGAGCTTTTTATCTTTTTTTTTTTTTCCCCCTCCCTCTCCCGCGGGGGTGGCCAAAGGCGTGACGCTGGCTGACCTTGAACCCCAGACCCGTACCTTTCCCATCTCTGGCCGCTACTCCAAAGAGTCGCGCGCCATTTACGACATTGTCCTGCGCATGCAGCTCGAGTGCATCGCCCTGCTCAAGGAGGGCGTGATCTGGGACGACGTGCACGTGCACGCCCACACCATTGCCATTGACGGCCTGCTGGCGCTCGGCATCCTCAAGGGCAGCCGGGAGGACATTCTGCGCGACCGCACCAGCGTTGCCTTTTTTCCCCACGGCCTCGGCCACTACCTCGGCCTGGACACCCACGACACCGGCGGTCACGCCAACTATGCCGACCCCGACAGCATGTTCCGCTACCTGCGTGTGCGCGGCGCTCTCCCGGCCGGCAGCGTCATCACCGTTGAGCCTGGCGTAAGTCTTTTTATTAAGAGGAGGGAGAGGAGGATAGGGGGGGGAGGGGGGGGCGAAGAAAGGCCGCCTTGCCTGCTCGTCGGCCGCAGAAAGCTGACTCTTTACAGATCTACTTTTGCGAATTCATCATCCGCCCCTATCTCAAGGACCCCAAGCATGCCAAGTACATTGACGAGGCTGTCCTCGACCGCTACTGGGATGTTGGCGGTGTCCGGTCAGTTGTTCCACTCTCTCGCATCGGTCCTTGTGCGTGCCAGCTAACACTGATTGTGGCGACAGCATTGAGGACGACGTTCTCGTCACAAAGACGGGGTCTAGGAGTCTGACGCCAGCCATCAAAGACCCGGACGAGATTGAGGCGTTTGTCCGTGCGGCATAGACGTATGCTGAAAGCACAGCACGTCTATGTCAGTTACATGAATGCGTGCGTTGCTCTGCGCAAGTACCGAGGCGGCCAAGGCCTCCTTTGCCAGTCTGTGTGTGCCAAAGCTTCAAAATCCAGCTGTCACAACGGAGAAGCACTCAACACGCCTCGGTTGGCGTCAGCAGGCACAACCAGACTGGCTTCGTCTTCGTTACTGTATCTTACGCGGGACTTTTAGGATTTGTCGTACTGCGTTCCAGCTGCCTGTATATTGAACAGTCTGTACAAGAAAGTAAAAACTACGTTGGCTTGCGCCCTGTTCTCTTCCAGATTTGATTGTTGGAGATGGCTACTTTGGCTGTTTGAGAAACCTCGCTGTTCAGGTGATGCTTCTATTCCACCCCCCTCGAATCATTACTAATGTCCATTAATTACGATCAGCGCCTCACTGTTCGTGATGTGTGTGGATTGTGTATTCTGCAGTTTCATCGCCACTTGCTTTCTAGGCTCTCCCGTATTTTCACAGCGCTCGCCGTAAGAGTCACCTGTTGATGTTAAGCGGATAAAATCGGCACCATCAAACTGACCGGGCCAGCGGCGTGGCCCATGGCTTTCCGAGGCCAACGTGAAGCTTGGCCTTTGTTGCTGCGTTTTGGAAAACAACAGGCGCTGCAGGCATTGTGCTTTGTTGGCACTTTTTGCATGACATTGTTTTCTACGGCCAAGCAATGAATGTAAGATACCCCCGAGTTTGATCTCTGCGCCGGCTTGAACTTGGATGATGTCACGGGACTGTGTGCACGGGCCAAGCTGGGATCTCAAAGTCGGTGACAACAAGCTCCGCAACGCTGGCAGCATCTAGAAGAAGAAATAAAAACAAAAAGACCCCACCTCTTGCCTGTTCTGGTTGATTGGACGACTGGGGCCCCCCCTGCTTACCCGTACTCCGTAGGCCAAGTACAGGCAGCATAAACTTTTGTGACTTTTTCAGATTCTCTATTCCGGTCTACATCAACTTCTCTCCCGAATCAAACACCTTTTACCGCGCGAGCCCACCACAGCATTGGAGCCTGCCTGATCCGTACCTGAACGAGCCCGGAAAGTCTGGTTCTTCTTTGCCGATAAGCCCCTCCATTATCTGCGTTCTCAACCTTTTTCAAAGCGACAACTCGTGGTCACGCGTTCTTTGCCCCCTTCTCTCTTTCTTACGCGCGCGCTCTCGACCCCTGTTCCGCACCACACCGCGTCAGCAGGCACAACCCGTTGCAAAGATGGGCGAATCACGGTAGGTGTCTTCTTCTGTGTCTTTGTCTCCGCGTCTCGGGCGCAGAGGGCGAAGCGAAAAAAAGGGCCAAGGGCAGGCCGCCGGGGAATGGGTCAAGGTTCAGCAGGGCCCGGGGGATTCGAGAGCATCTCGGCTAATGGCTCTCTGCAGACAGGAACTCGTTCAATGGCTGAACAGCCTCCTCCAGCTCAACATCACCAAGGTTGAGCAGTGTGGCACAGGGTATGTGCCGCTCACCGCATTCCTTTCCCGCGGCTTGTGTGTGTACACCGGCGGTCTGGGATGCTAACGTCTTTTTTCTTTCGCTTTTGTTCTATAGAGCCGCGCTCTGCCAGGTCTTTGACAGCATTTTCCTCGATGTCCCCATGTCGCGCGTCAAGTTCAACGCCAACTCGGAGTACGCTTACATACAAAACTTTAAGATTTTACAAAGTACGTTTTCTTCGTGCCGAGAGTGACATTACACATGGCTAACTCGGGGTTTTTTACTTCCATTTTTGCACAGACTCCTTTGCGAAACACAAGATTGACAAGATCGTGCCCGTCGAGGCCCTGGTCAAGTGCAAGATGCAGGACAACCTCGAGTTCTTGCAATGGTCGAAGCGGTTCTGGGATCAGCAGTATCCGGGAGGCGACTACGACGCGGTCGCGCGGCGGAAAGGCGGCGGCATGCCGCCGTCTGCGGGGGGGGCCCGGGCACCCGTCAGCAGCTCTGCGGCGCGGAGGGGAACGACGCCGACGACGGGCGCGCGGATCGGCAAGACGGTCGGTGGCGGCGGCGCGGCCAGTGCGGCGCTCCAGCAGGAAAACAACACGCTGAAGGAGACGGTGGTGGGACTGGAGCGCGAGCGCGACTTTTACTTTAGCAAGCTGCGCGACATTGAGCTTCTGGTCCAGCAGGCCGTCGACGAGGACCCGGAGTTGGAGAAGCAGGAAGACGGCCTCGTCAAGCAGATCCAGACGATCCTATACTCGACCGAGGAGGGCTTTGAGATCCCGAGCGAGGAGGCCGCCCTCGACGACCAGGAGACCTTTTAAAAGAGCTCGCTTGCTCGAGGGGTGGGGGGGGGGGGAAGAAAGAATTTGGAGACGAGAAACAGGTCTGCTGGGGTCGCAGAAATCAATGAAATGACGTTTCATTGTCTTCTATCCTAATCTGTAATAGGGCCTGGGGGAGAGAGAAGCTGGTGCCGGCACAAGGCCATTCTTGTTGGCCGTTTTGGAGGCAGCGACGGGACAAGGAAACTATAGATGCCTATGAGAGGTGAAGTCAGGGCGAGTCGTGACTGGCCATATACAAAAGCTTTTTGGCAAACAACGTCCCTTATAGCACCTTCCAAATTTCAAACCGCGTGCTCACGTGCTTTCTTTGTAGTGCACAGTGCCGGAAGTGACTGCTTCCAGTGGCCAGATGCGTGAGCTGTTGGCGGCTGTGTGCAAGACCCGGCGGGCGTGTTAGCGCTAGTAAACCCGTCCAGGCACCTGGAACAAAGCCGAAGCTCCGCTGGATGACTGAACGCTGAGCTGCCTGATGACGGCATCGTCAGCGCTCGTCCCTGGATCTTCGCACTCTGCCTACACGATACACTGGCTCAAGCCTTTCTGTTTTTATTTATCCCCCCCCCCCTTTTTTTGTCCTTTTTTGTTTTCTTGTTTTCCCTGTTTCTTTTTTTTTTGGCCATTGGTCGCCCCATTTGGCTTCATTGACGGCCCGCTATCTTTCGTATCGTCTCATTGCTGCGGGAAAACACACCGCAAAAAAGTCACCTTTTTGAGAACAAGCGCCGCCTGCATTGACGAAACGGCCGCACGCTCGCTGATCCGGGATCCTGTCGACTGCTATTCTTCTTTTTGACTCACGGGCAGGCAGCAGCGGCACACATTATCGCCGGCGGCAATTGACCGACTCGCCCGCCATGGCGCCGCCGCTCGAGATTTCCATCCCGACAACGTCGCTGGTGCCGGCCTCGGGCGGCGAAAAGGCTTTTACGTACTACAACATTACGCTGCGGCTGCCGCTGCGATCGTTTGTGCTGCAGAAGCGCTACTCGGAGTTTGCCGCGCTGCACAGCACGCTGACGGAGCTCGTGGGCGAGGCGCCGCCGGCGCCGCTGCCCAGCAAGTCGTGGTTCCGGTCGACGGTCTCGTCGGCGGACCTGACGGAGGAGCGCCGCTCGGGGCTCGAGGCCTACATGCGGGCCATTGCCGAGTCGCCCGACCGCCGGTGGCGTGACACCAGTGCCTGGCGGGCCTTTCTCAACCTGCCGATCAGCAGCAGCTCGGCGGCCAGCAACCGCAGCAACCCGGCGGCGGCGGCGGCGGCGGCGGCGGGGGTGGGGGGCTCCGCATCCGTTGCATCGGCCTCCCTCGAGAGCCGCCTGCCGGCGATCAGCCCCGCGGCAGCGAGCGCGGCGGCGGCTGCGGACCCCGGCACCTGGATCGACCTGCACAAGGAGATGAAGCGGGCGCTGCACGATGCGCGGCTGCAGCTGGCGCGGCGCGACGCGGCGGCCGACAGCGGCCGGGGCGCGGCCGGGCCGGCGGGCGTGTCGTCGTCGTCGGTCGCCGTCGAGGCGGGCGCGGCGGCCAAGCGTGAGCTGATCAAGGCCGGCAGCCTGCTGTCGGCGCTGACGGCGGGCCTCAAGACGCTGCAGGACATGAAGAAGCTGGGCGACGGCGAACTGCGGCGGCGGCGGGACCTGCTGGCGGCGGCGCGGGTCGAGCGTGACGGGCTCGAGACGCTGAGCGCCAGCCTGGCCAGCGCCAGAGGTGGTGGTGGCGGCGGCGGCGGCGGCGGCGGCGGCGGCGGCGGCGATATGGGGGGCGACAGCCGATACGGCGGACACGGCGGACACGGCGGACACGGCGGACACGGCGGATACGGCGGGTACGGCGGTGGCGGCAGCCGGGGCTTTGGCGGCGCCGACCGGGCAGCGCTTTTCTCGGGAGCCAGCAGCGGCAGCGGTCTGCGGGCTGGCGGCCGCGTGCTGGGGGCGCCGCTGCCGGAGACGGAGCGGACGCGGGAGCTGGACAACGAGGGCGTGGCGCAGCTGCAGCGGCAGATGATGGCGGAGCAAGACCAGGAGGTGTCGGCGCTGGCCAAGATTGTGCAGCGGCAGCGGGAGCTGGGCCTGGCCATCCAGCAGGAGGTGGATGCGCAGGCGCCGATGCTGCAGCAGATGAGCGAGGACGTCGACCGCGTGCAGGCCAAGGTCAAGGTGTCCAAGGACCGCATCAAGCGGCTCAACAGCTGACCGGGGTTGATGCCGGCAGCGGGAAGACGACGAGACGGGGACCATTCCTCTCCCCCCCCTCCCCCCTCTTTAATATGTGTGTGTGTGTGTGTATGTACATACTGATGCTTACAGCGCGCGTTTCCCCCCCCCTTCCGTTCGTCTTTCAGCCTTTTTTGTTCTACGCATCCCTTTTTTTACCATCTGCGTGTCTTTTTCAGACAAGCATAGCAACATCAAGGCGCTGGGGGATCCTTCATAGAAGCCTACTTCATTCTTCATTGTTCTTCTACGAATTTGGCCTACTTCATTCTTCATTGTTCTTCTATGAATTTATTATTCAGCCACGCCGAGTACGGGAACATGGTAGTGGGCGTATCTGCGGACTTGGGCCGTGTAACTGTATGCAGGCTCTTTACAGCCTCAAGGGCGAGACCCTCTGGCATGAGATGGACGCACCGCACTCTGGGGTCTGCAGGGGGCAGGAAACAAGTGTCGAGTTGACTTTTGTGTCTGCCGTTGCCTTATTTAGTGGGCATCTTGCTGGGTGCCTAGAAAGCACGATACAGACGCGACTCCATGCAAAGTAACATGCTGCACATTGTTGGAGCCATGTGAGGTGCGGAGTACTCCGTAGTTTGAATACGACATCAGGAAGCGCAGCGTGAAACTTGTGCCGCAACGGCGGGGGGCTACCTTGAGAAAAGGCACGACGTAAACATTCCACCCGGCACAACGGCCGCTCCGGGGAACGTTTATGCCTCCCTTGCCGCACTCCGCAGTGTGTGTTTGCAGGCCAGATCACGCGCCACAGATGCCGTGGCACTGGAGAAGCGTTTTCTCGACCGTCCGTGAGGCAGAGCCAGCGGCAGGCCGTTGCCGCGGCGGAAAGGCTGGACCAGTGCGGCAGGATGCGTTGCCTAGCAACCAAGCGAATGATGCACTTACGGGTACATATCTTACGTACTCGTATGGGGCTGGGCCCCGCCAAAACCTCACCGTCTTCTCTGGGCCACGCAAGTGTGCCCGGGACGAAGAGGCAAAAAGAAAACAACAACGCGAGGAACAGGATATCTGACACGTAACTCTTCGCCACGGTGGACTTTGGGAAGGGTGTGGGATCCGCGCAGGTGTGACGGGAGGAAAATGATACATTCAGCACGGATAGCGATACTCTGCACATGGTGATACTCTTGCACGGGTAGTGATATTCAGCACAGATAGCCAGACTGTGCGCCGCCTCTTCAACGGTTGCCCTAGTCGAAGCCAAGCGGGACGACCAGGGTTGCTACGAACCTGCCCACCAAAGCGTCACAACCGCGAGATTGTGCAATTTCAGCGTATCACGGAACAGCGTTCTCGTTGGCAAGCAGCAGTCGCCACTGTCGTCTCCGAGACGCCAGAGTCAAGAGGCGGACCACGGCGCATTCTGACGCAGCAGTGTGGAGCCGGACCAAGGTTCATGATACAAGGCAGCAAGCATAGGATGCGATCCATCGAGTCCAGTCACACGGCGCTTGAGCGAAAGGGAAGGTGGACCGCGGAAGCCGAGCGAAAGGGACAGGGGTCGTCTTGTATGTAAGATACATACTCGTAGATCTTCATGTCGTATTTCCCACAGCCGTTGGCATCATCCTCCAGCAGCATCGGCGATGGCCACCAGGAGGTGCTCGTTCGTCGAGCCTTGCGGAGCCGCCTGCTGAAGAAGCTCTCCGATACGTGAGATACTGCTGCTGGCACATGGCCGGAGCGGGGCGTGTTCTGGTGCTTCTGGAACCAGAGGAAAAAAAACTGGTTGGTGCGTTGCGAGATCGCGAGAATTGTTTCACACAATCTTGTGGAATGAAGGGGTCTGCAAAATACAAAAAAAATATAGCGGACGCTATAGGGCCTCAGCATTAGCTACGGCGTGGCATCCCGCCCGTTATTAGCGGCCCAGGTCGCTCGCTCTGTTGTGTGGTAGTGTCCTTGTCACCACGCCCCCCCCCCCTCCCGCTAGGCGGTGGATCCACTCTTTTTTCGTGTCCCGAGAGTAAACACAACAAAAAAAAGTCTCATGGCCGTTTCTCACAGCGATTGCAGCGCACGAGGCAAACTCTCGTCTTCGAGGCTTCGACTGTGCTCTCGCACTCGTATAAGACACATACAAGCCCTCGCGGCCGGCCCCTCTCTCGCCCTTTGTGTTTTGCGTCTGTCCTGCCGCATATACCCACCGCCCCAGGCATCCGTCATTTCTCCATTTTTTCGCACGAAGAAATCCGACAGCCGGATACGACGACGCCTTTGGCCGCACTACCACACCCAGGCACACACACACACACACCTCTTTTTGGCAGGGCCGGGTGGATCGTCAGTGCCTTTCTAGTACGAACACAGCGCCTACCACAAAAATAAGATACATCCGTGCATGCATATTGGTGGTGTCTGGTCCCTCTGGGTCGGCCTAGCTGGCCCAGTATTTCCGTGACCTCTTCCCCCCCCCCCCCCCTTTTGTTGACATTGATCGCAGGCGCCAGACAAATTATTGAATCGCTTTCGCTTTCTCCCCTCCCCTCCCAGGAGATTTATACACCTTTTTTTTTTATACACCAAACGACAGTTTTTGGATCGGGCTGTTATTTTCTGCGTACATAATTCGATACGGACGCTATTCTCTTTTTTGATCCTTTTCTCACCGTGTCCTCATCTTGCATTTGCAACGGTGCCCGGCGTTTCTTTTGTGCTTTTCTCCTCGGCTGGCTGGCCTGGTTGCTTTCTCTTGGTACGTATCGCTGCCATTGGCACATCTTGTCTCTGCTGTCCGGCCGCTGCCTGGCAAGAGAGACCCCTCGTTGAGCGATTGCAGGATTCTGCCAGTGCCTGCTGTGTGACGCCCTGCTGACCTCTGCCGTGTAGTCACGACTCTCACGACTTTGTTCTGCGCTCTTGATGGCCTGCCTCTGATTCTCTTCCTTCTTCTTGACCGAGCGGTTCTGTGTTGCCTCGCCAAACATCATCTCTTGTCTGTCTCTTGCCGGCTGCACTGACGGGTTCGACAACTGCGCCGTGACCGTTCCGCTGCCGGTGCCTCGTGTCTGCACAGACCAAGACTTTTACCGAATCTCCCGACGCGTCGAAGAAACCAAGGCCGCTTTGGATTGGCTGTTTCCGGCATCGAGACATGAGCGCTCCCCCCCCGCCTCCGCCTCATGGCGAGGCGCCCAAGACCACGGGCGGGAGCGGACTGCCACCGGGAAACTACGATATCTTTGTCATTCCAGAGCACTCGGCGGGGGGCGGCTTCCTCTACCTGCCGTCTCTCCGGCCCAATGTCAACAGCTTTGTTGCGGGCTTCGCCAGTGCACTTGCCATGGTCGCTCTGGGCCACACCCTGGCGCCGGCCTTTCAGGCTTGGTGGACCAACTTCCAGGGCATGGGGAATGTGGGCATGGGCATGCTAGTCATTGCTGTCGGGCTGGCTGCTTGGTCGCTCGGGCGCATACAGATACAGCAGGACTCCTGGCGTAGCAGCGCCGGGGGCTTCTCGCCGGGAGCCGGGTCGTCGCCTGGGGGCATGGGCGGCGGCCGCAGCACAGGCCAAGGCGGAAGCAACACCGGCTACACGTCGTCGTCGTCGTCGTCGCCGCCGCCTCCGCCGCCGCACGCGGGCCCGGAGAGTGGTGGCGCACCGCCGCCGCACTCTTCTGGGCCGCCCCCACGACAGCACGCCCGCGAATCCGAGCAGGCGAAGCCGACATGGCAGCAGGAGCAAGAAGAAGAAGAGGAGCGACAGCGAGAGAAGGAGCGAGAGAAGGAGCGAGAAAGGGAGCGAGAAAAGGAGCGAGAAAAGGAGCGGGAAAAGGAGCGGGAAAAGGAGCGGGAAAAGGAGCGGGAAAAGGAGCGGGAAAGAGAACGGGAAAGAGAACGGGAAAAGGAACTGGAAAGGGAGCGCGAAAGGGAGCGCGAAAAGGAGCGCGAACTGGAGCGCGAACTGGAGCGGGAGCGACAAAAGGAACGGGAGCGGCAAAAGGAGCGGGAGCGGCAGCAAGAACTGGAGCGGCAGAAGGAACAGGAGCGGCGGCAAGAAGAGGAGCGGCGAAAGGAGCGCGAGCGGCAACAGGAAGAGGAGCGGCGCAAGGAGCGCGAGCGGCAAGAAGAACTGGCGCGCGAAGAAGAACGGGCGCGCGAAGAAGAAAAGGCGCGAAAGGAAAAGGAGCGGCTGCAGCAGGCTCGCAAAGAGGCCGCACGGGGGGCGTGGGAAAAGGCGCGAGAGGAGACGAGGCGGAAGGAGGAAGAACGCAAAGCGCAAGAGGCCGAGCGGCGGAAGCGGGAAGAGGCGGCGCAGAAGCTGCGGGAGATGCGCGAACGCGAAGCGCGCGAGCGGATTGCGCGGGAGCGGCGGGAGAAGGAAGAGCGCGAGCGGCGGGAACGCGAGATGCGGGCGCAGCGCGAACGCGAGCTGCGCGAGCAGCTGGAGCGGGAGCTGCGCGAGAAGGAAACGCGGGAACGCATCGAGAAGGAGCTGCGCGAGAAGATTGAAAAGGAGCAGCGCGAAAAGGAGGCGCGCGAGCGCGAGCGACTGGCGCAGGAGCTGCGCGAGAAGCTGGCGCGCGAGGCGCGCGAAGCGGCCGCCGAGAAGGAGCGGCTGCAGCAGGCTCAGGAGGAGGAGGAGCGCCGCAAGGAGCTGGAGCGCATGTCCCGCAAGGGAACGGCCTATGCCTTTTCCGCCGTGGGCGAGCGGACCAACCCGTGGCCCAACGGCAAGCCGCCCGCCGCCGCCCGGAGCGTGAACGGCGGCACATCGGCGTCGGCGAGCGGAGGCGGAACCGGAACCGGGACCGGAGGCGGAACCACACCCGGAGCCGGAACCGCACCCAGACCCGGAGCCACACCCGGAGGCACCCCCGGAGCCGCACACGGAGCCACCCCCGGAGCCGCACCCGGAACTTCCTTTCCCAAGCCGACACCCCCCCGCCCAACCCCGTCAGCCGCCTCCGCCTCCGCTACAGGGTCGTCGTCGGCGGGAGCGTCATCGGTGCCGCCCCGTGCGCAGCCCCGAGCCCCGCCGTCGGCCGCCGGCAGCAGCAGCAACACGGGGGCGCCCCCCTCGTCGTCATCGACAACAACGCCGGGCAGGAAGGCGGCTCCTCCTCCTCCGGCGGGGGCACAAGGGCCGCCGCCAACACCGACGACGCCGGGCCGGCACCCGCACGCGGCCAAGGTGGAGGAAGAGGAGGCATACTCGTACCGGCCGTACGACAAGCCGAAGCGGCCGTACGCGTCGCGCAAAAAGTCAGTGTCGGAAACGTCGGACACGTCGTGGGCGCCGTCGCAGTCGACAGCGCGCACAACGCCGCCGCCGTCGATGCGGGCGCCGTACACGACCAACGACCCGGACAAGATTGTGATCCGCGGGGTGTACGGGTTCCTGAACCAGTTTGCCAAGACGCCGTCGTCCCAGCTGATCTCGGGCGTCGGCACGGTGACGGACGGGCTGATCCTGCGCATCACCACCGAAGGGCTGTTTATCGACGACGACGTCCGCGGAGTCCCCCAGCGCGAGTGGGACGTCAAGGCGTGGACCTTGAAGCTGGTAGAGGTATGGTGTCCTGCGCATGCGATTGCTCTTGCGAATTCTGCGGCGAATGCAAACGAGAGCGGCGGCGGCGCGGCCAAGATGAAGCCGTCGCCGGGGCCGGGGCCGGGGCCCAACAGCGCGTCCTACCTGCACCGGGCGGCCTGGCGGCGGGCGGCGGCGGCGGCGTCCGGCGGCGGCACCCGCGGCGACCCGCGGCCGCTGACGGACGAGGCCGCGGACGCGTACCTGGCCGACCTGCTGCAGGAGTGCAAGGCGCTGTGCAGCCTGGGGCTGTGTGACGAGGCCGTGTGTGCATCTGCGTTTCGTACTTTTGGTGCATTTGGTGCTGCTTTTGGGGCGGCGACGGCGGCGGCGTCGTCGTCGTCCGAGTCCTCGTCGTTTTCCGGAGGTGGTGCTAATGCGCGGTCCTGGCCGCACCTACAGACGGGCGAGTGGAAGCCCAAGGCACTGCACCTGCTGCGCGCCACCGTGCGTGACCAGGAGGGCAAGCGCTTCCTCTTTGTCGTCAGCCAGGAGGAGGCCTGGAAGGTGGCTGTCGGCCTGCAGCGGCTGCGGCGCGGCACCCAGGTCCGTTCGCTGGGCGTGGCCGGCATGAGCGGCGCCGAGGCCAAGACCACGCTGGAGCTGCTGGGCTGGGCTTGACCGGAGGGGACAGCGAGCAAGCGAGCGAGCAAGCGAGCGACACGAAGTCATGTTTTGTATGCCCATTTCCCAGTCTGATCTTGGTTTTTTTTTCTTGTTCCCAGTCGGGTTGCCGTCTTTATACCCCTTCCCCCTCCCCCCCTGTCGAGCGGACGAGGACTTGTTTGGTGAAGAAGACAGTAAATAGACAGATAGTATGTACGGCCTGCTTGTCTTTATGTGGAGGGAAAGCTGATGCAGACTTGTTTATATGTGCTAGTAATGGAATGGTGACGATTGTTGGCACGCACATTCCACAGCTCTGGTCGTGCGTCGAGCGAAGTGCGTGGACTACAGATGTCACGAGATGCAAGTGAAAGCAGATACACGAGATGCAAGTGAACAGTGTTGCGAGATGCAAGTGAACAGTGTCGCGAGATGCAAGTGAAAGCAGATACACGAGATGCAAGTGCCACATGGGCCCCGAAAAGGACATCGCTCTGCGGAAGCCTCACTGTCATCCAGTCTCTGGCCTCCGTTTTGCTCAGCCTGATTTCCTGGCTGGCCTCCGCGAATGCCTGGCCTGTCTGCCAAAGAGAGCGTCGCGACGTCTGGACGCTCCAAGAGTTGGCTTTATCGTACGTTTGGACGTGTTCCATGCTGATTAGCCAGACCAGACGGCATTGCTGCTGGTATCAACAGCCTGGCCTTGCCCGGCCTTGGGTGAGGCGTTCTGGGCGGTGCGTCAGTGCGGAAGAGGCGTGTCTACGCCCGACTTGGCTTGGGCTGTGTGCCCAGCATTGGCATTGTGATTGTTTTCCCACGGTGGAGGAATTTACAAAGATGTCTATCTTTGAGTATTGTGTATACTTTTGTTTTGTTATACATTGTTTTGGTATACTTTTGTTTTGGTATACTTTTATTTTGTTATACATTGTTTTGTTACACATTGTTTTGTTATCCTTTATTTGTTATATTTTTGTTTTGTTATACTTTTGTTTATACTTGTTTTGCTTAGGCTTTTGTCAATGAGAAAACTTGGCCTCGAGATCGCCCTGGCGCATTGCTTGCTAATAAACACAAGGCAGCACCGTTGAGGCCGCGAATAGACAGCAGCAACAGTGCTGACACGTGCCGACCAAGGCAAGATTAGGGAACTTGGATCAACAGGTTTAGGCACCCTGGCGGCGGTTCCACTCGGCACAAGGCAGGCGAGTGTGATTCCCCGTTGCCGTGACAGATGGCATCCCTTGCCTCTTGGCTTTTTTGTCTCTGACTTTATTCTTTTGACTTTTTTTCTTTTGACTTTTTCTCTTTTTTTCTTTTTTCCTTTTGACTTTTTTTCTTTTATTATTTTGACTTTTACTCTCTTTGTCCGTTCTGGGCAACACATTTACAGCAGAGAGCAGCACCCGGAAAATGCTGGGGACGCCTCTCCATCCAACCCGCATCGTCGAAATCCAGCAGGCTTGTCACTTTTCTGCGCGCTGCTCTGTTTGGCTGCTCGACCGGTTCAGAGTAGCATCGCCTCTGCTGTTAACATCCGTTGCGGGCACGGCATGGTTCGTCCGCTCTTGGTGTCTGTCTACGGAGTATGGGCCTGTGGCGGCAAGATGTCTGTTCCGCCTTTTTCTCGCGTTTCCTTCGTTTAGCCGGATACCAAGTTCTTTTTTCTCTCTTTTCTCTTTTTCTCTTCTTTTTTTTTCTTTTCTCTTCTTTCTTTTTCTTTTCTTTTTTTTTCTTTTTCTTTTTCTTTTCTTTTTCTTCTTTTCGGCTCGTAGTGGTAAGTGCGTCATGCTTCCATGGCCCCATACGGCTTTCGCAAGAAAAGACAAGTAGACGAAAAGTCGACGGGATGATATAACAGAGTGGGCGCACTGGCTGAAGCTGAGTGCGCAAGGATTACTGCGCAAGACTCCGTAATCTGGTACGGAGCACGGAGACTGGGACCGTGCTGGGGACCGTGGGACCACCTGGAGCCCTTTTTGCCTTTTTGCCTTTTTGCCACAGCACAGCGACAGGGCAGGCCGCCGCAGGAAAAAGAAAGCAGACAAGCAGAGAGCGGCAGCTGCTGTTCCTTCTTCACCTGCACGGGGCAGGAGGAGCATTGTTGCTTCTTTTGCACCGGCAGGAGCGTTGTTGCTTCTTTTGCACGGGGCAGGAGCGTTGTTCCTTCTTTTGCACGGGGCAGGAGCGTTGTTCCTTCTTTTGCACGGGGCAGGAGGAGCGTTGTCGCCCTCTTCCAGCGCCCAAAGGTATCCCGGCTGCTGGCCGCTACCAGCACACTAACAGCGGGGACATTTAGCGGCTTTGCACGCCGTGTACCGCCGCCAGATTTCAGCCCGGATGGCCCTCTTAGCTCGTTAGTTCTCTGGTACTGGGGCGCGCCCGCGTATCTCTGGTATCTTACTCGTAGTCCTGTTTGTCTCGCCAATCACTCCTTTCACTCCGTCTAATTTGGCTGTTTTTTGCCGGTAGCATACAGTAGCTCCGCATACGTTCTCACGGTGCGTCTCGGCGGTCGTAAAGCGTAACCTCCTGTACAAGATACATAGGGACATGGAGCGCCCAATGGAGAAGGCACGCAGACGCATTGAACGCGCGCTCGTCAGAGGAAACAACGCGCGCGTGTGCACGCACACTGCCGGGCCGGCCAGCCCTGGAAATTGGTCTCTTCTGAGAACAGGAAAGAGCGAAACACAAGGCGTATGGTTAATAGCGACGCTCCGCCAACCTCCGCCTTCCACGCATGCGCACTGTCGTAGACTGTGGGACTATCAACCACCACCCCACACACACCCCAAACGAGCAAAGCCTGCGCTGCTGCTACATATTACATACTACCACGGGCGTGTGAGAGAGTGCGACTTTGGCCGTCCCCAGGGCCCTTTTCGACAGGTCCTGCCTGCTCTGCTCTTTCCCGCTCGCTGTCTTTTCCCCTTTATCCAAGGACGCGCCGCTCGCATCGACTGGCAATTCGCCTTCTAGCCGTTTCCTTTTCCCTCTCCATTCCCTGCTTCTCTCTCTCTCTCTCTCTCGAGATTCCACCCTACCTTGTCACAAAAAGGTTCCCAATTTTGCTGCACCTTTTTTGGGGGGCCCACGAAATATTACGTCCGACACCCCGTCCTGCGGCGATTAACGTGCCCTAGCCCGGAAGCGTTTTGCCAATTGGTGCTTCAGCACTAGAGCGTGCAAGAGAAGCCACTCCCCCCCCCCCCAGCAGCACCGCCCGCCCAGCCAAAGCAAAGCAGCCCACGAAACGCTGCCGCCGCTGTCGCCGCTGCCGCGGCAGATCAGAAAAAGTGCGACTCGGCCACCACCACCACCAACCTTCACCAACCGAGACCTCGCGCTCGTCACAACCAGACCATCCATCAACACAAGACAAGAGCAGAACAGACAATTAGCTCTGCTGCGAGCGGGAGACGTGCTCACACCTACCACACACACACACACACACACAAAGAACGGTTGGATCTCACACAGTCGTTTTGCATGACGTTTAGGTTCCGGCGCTCAACAAGGTTCACGGTCGCTAGAAACGCCCTCTAAACACCCACTATATTTTCACCCTACGTCCACTGAGGACCGCTGCACTTTTGCGCCTGGCCCTGTTGTTGTTGCTGCGTAAACTCGCACTGCCCGTCGCCACCATCACCACCCCCTCCCCCCGTCTCTCTCTCTCTCCTCTCTCTCTCTTTTTTCTCTCTCTCTTTTTCTGTTCTCTTTTTGTCTTCGACGACACCCCAATTTCTTTACCACCCCCCCTCCTCCTCCTCCTCTTCTCTCCCCCTTTGCTTCCTTCTGTCTTCGCTCTGCCTACAGAGTAGACAGATTGAACACGTCGCCATCGACTTCTCCGCTCCCCCCCTCCCCCCATGATGTCGACACCAACAACTGCCACCGCGCCGCCGCCTCACTACGCCAGTGGTTACCCTTTTGCACACCAGCCGTCGTATCGGCCAGCGATGTCGTCTGCCCAGTCGAGTCGACTGGGCCCAACCTCTCTTGCCTCTGCCTCCTCGGCCTCTGCTGCCTCAGCCCCCTCCAACAACGGACTGCACCTCTCGGCCTCGGCGCTGAACAACAACTCTGCCCTCTCCAACCACAACCGACAGCCTTACCACAATCACCTGGCCACTTTTCTGGACGCGCCCGTCGCCCCGGGCTACTCATTGCCACGGCCCTTGCGGCCTGCACCCTTGACAACAGCAGCAGCAGCAGCAGCAGCAGCAGCACCAGCAGCACCAGCAGCACCAGCAGCAACATCAGCATCAGCAGCATCAGCATCAGCAGCATCGGCAGACATGGCCGCACGACACGAATCGCCCGCGTCGGCAGAGGCTCCCGCCTACGCTGCCATGGATCCCATCTCGGAGCCCCCGCGGAAGAAGCGTCGCTCTGGCCCGCCCGACTGGGACAGCTTCTACAAGAATGGCCTTCCCCAGGAAGTCATTGTCATTGAGGACTCGCCCGAAGCCGACAGGGGCCTACACCCGGGCGTCGTATCGGCCTATGCCAGCGTGGACAGCACCTCCATCGCGGGCCCGACCGGCACAGCCTCTTCTTCCGCCGCCGCCGCCGGCGTCTACCCATCAGCATACCCCCCCCATCAGAACGGCGCCAGCGACGCCCACCTCAAGAAACGGCGACGGACCGGAGCCGACCAACAGCCGCCTCTGGCCCACGGCGGCGGCAG
The DNA here is from genome assembly GCA_019925645.1 of Graphilbum cf. rectangulosporium. Taxonomy (NCBI): domain Eukaryota; kingdom Fungi; phylum Ascomycota; class Sordariomycetes; order Ophiostomatales; family Ophiostomataceae; genus Graphilbum; species Graphilbum cf. rectangulosporium. Next base: position 254,894 of record JADHKI010000021.1, read on the forward strand.
CAGCAGCAGCACCACCACCACCACCACCCTCGCAACAAGCACGCATTACGATCCCGTCCACAACCACAACTTTGCCCCGTCGGCCGCGTCCACCATTTCCAGCGAGCGCACCAATTCCAATTCCAACTCCTCCCTCTACACCTCCACTGCCGTGAACACGGCGGCCACCTCGCTTGCCTCGACCAATGGCGACTACGACTACGACGCCGCCGCCGCCGGCCAGAAGCGGAAGAGGACCACTCGCCAGCAGCTGGCCATTGAGTCCAAGAAGCGCGATCGCGATGCCGCCGTTGCCGCTGCCGCCGTCATCGGCCATACCTTTACCAATTACCACCCACCTCCTCTTCCCCCGATCAAGGCTCCAGAGGTTGAGGTCAGAGTGGTCCGCGATGTGAGTTGCCCGACAGCAGCTGCTGCCTTGGACCGGTCACTGACTTTCTCGCCAGGCCAACCATAACAAAAACGTCAAAGTGGACGACGACGAAGGCCACTATATCGTTGTTCCTGACGCAGATCTGACCGACCGATGTACGTCTTCTCACCCTGTGTCTAGTCGTCCTCTTTTTCTCTCGTCGTCCCCTTCTCGTCCCTTGCATACTGACAACGCAGACCAAATGATCAAGCTGCTTGGCCAGGGCACCTTTGGCAAGGTTGTACAGGCCCATGACCGCTACAAAAAGGAACTGGTCGCCATCAAGATCATCCGGTCTGTCCAGAAATACCGCGACGCGTCGCGTATCGAGCTGCGCGTTCTCGAAACGCTAAAGGCCAACGACCAAGAAAACCGCAACCGCTGCATTCACCTGCGGGAGTGTTTCGACTACCGCGGCCACATCTGCATTGTCATGGACCTGCTGGGCCAGAGCGTTTTCGATTTCCTGAAAGGAAACGGCTTCGTTCCCTTTCCCAACAGCCACATTCAGAGCTTTGCCCGACAGCTCTTTACCAGCGTTGCCTGTACGTTTGTGCTCTTGGCTTTTTGTTTTCTTACTGTTTTTTTCTTTTTTTTTCCTTCTTTTTTCCCCCCTTTTCCTTTTCCTTTTCCTTTCCTTTCCTTTTCTTCCTTTCCTTTCTCTTTCTCTTTTTCTCTCTTTCTCTTTTTCTTCGCAACCACTAACAGTCCATAGTCTTGCACGACTTACACCTGATTCACACGGACCTGAAGCCGGAAAACATTCTCTTGGTGGACACAAATTATCAGACGTTCACCTACAACCGCAAAATTCCCTCGTCCTCGACCACCGTGGCCCGTCAAGCCACGCAGCGGCGAGTGCTTCTGGATACGAAGATCAGGCTCATCGACTTTGGCTCGGCCACCTTCCAGGACGAGTACCACTCCTCTGTCGTGTCCACGCGCCATTACCGGGCCCCTGAGATCATCCTGGGCTTGGGATGGTCCTACCCGTGTGATATCTGGAGTATCGGCTGTATCCTGGTCGAGTTCTTCACCGGTGACGCCCTTTTCCAGACACACGACAATCTAGAGCATTTAGCCATGATGGAGGCGGTCTGTGGAAGCCGCATCGATGCCCATCTGGTCCAACAAGTCTCAAAGTCCACCCGCCACGGCGGTAACCCAGCTGCCAAGTAAGTGGTGTCGCTTTGACTTTGTGGTCCCCCCCTGTTACTGACCGCTCCGCAGATACTTCAAGAGATCCAAGCTAGATTACCCGTGTCCTGAGACTACGAGAGCCTCGAGACGATTTGTCAAGGCCATGAAGAAGCTCCACGTAAGCTCTGGAATTCCCCATCGGCGGGCTCGGTTTTTGTGTTGTACGCTTACACTGACTGACCTGCCACAGGACATTATACCAAGCACGAACAACTTTCTAAAGCTTTTCCTTGACCTCTTACGACGCATCTTCGTCTACGACCCCGCTCAGCGGATCACAGCCAAAGAGGCACTACAGCACCCCTGGTTCCAGGAGATTGCATTACAGGATGATGGCACCGAGGCTGCCAAGATACGGCAGGAGAGAGCTCGTGCAAGCCGAGAACGGACCGCAGCGCGGATATCCCAGATGCACAACTAAACAACAAGAACGAACCTCTTAACGTCTCGGCTAGGACAAAATGGGTGACACGAAACGGTTGATTGAGGGCGGGAGGAGGGGGAGGGGAGGAGGGGGGAGAGGGGAGGGGGTGAGGGAAGGGTTGTCTTTTTAATGATATATATCCACGTCGGCGTGCTCTGGTGGGCTGGGTGATTATTTTTGCTTTCTTTTTTTCTCTTATGTAGTTTTGGCTTACACTGGAGTATATGACATGACAAGCCCAGGGGCGGCTCGAAATGGGGTGTACTCTGTGTGCATGAACAGTCGAAAGCGGTCTTTGGGGAAAATGAAAGTTGTGTACGGGCTCAAAAAGGAGGGTATCTGGTTACGGTTGCCGTTCTGCAGGAGTTTGGTTTCTGGGTTTCACCCCCGGCGTCGTTTAATGACCACATATGTCGTTTCTTTCTCGTTTTTGTTTTCCATTTTGATGCTTTTTCTTTCCATTTTGATGCCTTTGTTTCTATTTTGATGCTTTTTGTTCCATTCTGATTCTTCTTTGTCGGTTTCTTTCTTTCCATTTGATTCTTTTTCTTTCTTGTATTAGGCTAATAGCGGCCAACTCTGTGCCGCGTGCTTGCATTTGGCACACCAAAATACCACGAAGCTATCGACACGGGGTGCACGAAGCAGAAACACAGTGACGAAGCGCTGGCAGCAGCATGCAGCCGAAAGATCCGACCTGCTTTGAAGGCTGTGATCCAACTGACTAGTGCTAATTTCAGACACAAACAGGAACCATTTTTCAAAGGTGAGGATGATGGACCAGAAGACAAAGGTGAACAAGGAGGTCGTCTCTGGCCCTGTTCAGCAGACAAACGAACAATGCCGGGCAGCCGTACAGAGACGTGGCCCGTGAAAGGAACTGTTGGAGGCCGTTTCTTGTTCAGCAGATACAAAGAAGAGATGCTCTTCTTATAAGTCGAAGGCCGCCTCCCGAGTCCGTCTTGCCACATCAACTCAGACTCTACGACTTATCTTTATCAAGGGCGATTTTACCTCGACTTGTTTTCAGACGGCCACTCCGCATACCAGCAGGTGCATCGACAGACGACAAAGAAGAATCAAACGCACAGCTTCACAGGTAAGCAAACGTGTTTCTTTTCGGTTGGCACCTCATCTCGGCGTCTGCTCGGCAGCCTTTTTTTCGCCGTTTTTTCGAAAGGGAAACAGTTTGCCCTTTTAGGACGGATCACTCCAAGACGTTTGCTCCTAGACGGTTCACTTCAAGACGTTTGCCTCTAGACGGTTCACACCAAGACATTTGCCCCTGGACGGTCACCCAAGACAATCCCCCTGGACGGTTCACTCCAAGACATTTGCCCCTGGACGGTCAACATGCACACAGCCTTGCAGGATCTGCCCGGCAGTGCTCTCGAAGCACTGGCGGGCCTCTTGCGCCTTGCACCGGACGAGCTTCTGCCGGACGAGCACGGCGGTGGGCTGCGGCCGTCGCGGCCGTGGCTGGAAGAGCAGGAGATGCTGGCGGGGCAGCTGCCCGGGGCTGTGCTGTCGCCGGCGGTGTTGCGCGGGATCGGGGTGCGGCTCTCGCAGCTGGCCAAGAAGGTGGCGATGCGGGCGTCGGGCGGCGCGGACGGCGTGGCCAGCCGGGCGGCGGCCATGGGTCTTCCGCTGGACGCGATGCTGCATCCGCAGTCGGCGCCGACGGTGCTGTGCCGCGCCCACAGCCGGATCCACCCGGGGCTGGCGCGGGAAATGTTTCACTACCTGGCGCTCGAGGTGGCGGACCAGGCCGACAAGGTGCGGCGGCACCCGCGGCACAAGGCCGGCGAGCGCAAGGCGGCGTGTGCCAACCCGGTTGTCCGGGACTGGGGCTGCCGCATGACGGAGCTGAGCGCGCTGTGGCGTGACGGCGACGCGGAGGACGACGACAATGGCGACGACGACGGCGACGACGACGGCGGCGCGCTTGGCACTGCGAGACCCGAGCCGGCGGTTCCGGCTCTGGAGCCACAGCATGCACGCAGCCGGCTGGCGCTGCCGTGCGAAGCGTGCGTGCTGGCGGTCGTGGGCGCGCGGTACCAGGCTCTGGTGGACGTCCGGGCCAGCATGCTCAGCCGGGTGGCGCTGGATAAGCACGAGCGGCGCACGGCGGCGCGCCGGAGGGAAGCCAAGGGCGGCACGGGCCATGGCATCAGCAGCCGGAGCAGCAGCCGAAGCAGCGGCGGCGGCCGGCACGAGGCACACGAGGAGCGGCGGCGGCGGCCGCCGCACCTGTGGCGCCTGGTGGAGGCGTGGATCAGCCAGTTTGACGCGGCGACGGCGGCGGCGATCCGGCACCAGAGCCGGGCTCTGTCGCATGCGCTGGTGTCGGTGCGCAAATGCGAGGCGCGGCGGCGGCGGCACCTGGCCCACCACGAACGGCGACGGCGCGGAGAGAAGCACCACGAGTGCGAGTACTACGACTGCCGACGACGACGAAGAGCGGGTGGTGCGGCCGGGCCGCCGGCCCGCATGACTACGAGGTTCGGGCACCGGCTGCCGCTGCCGCCGCTGCCGGACATGTACGATCCGTGGGGGGGGGACGGGGCCGGGCGAGCCCACGGCAGCGGCGGCGGCGGCGGCGGCCGGGCGGGAGGACCGAGAACCGCCGGCGTCGACGACACCGGGCGACCGGGCCGCAAGAGCGGCGCCCATCCAGCAGAGGCGGCCGCCGAGCCGAGGCGGGACGAGCGGGAGCGCCGTGGGCGGCCGGGCAAAGCCGGCGGCGACAACGACGACCAGGCCTCGTTTGTGAGCGTCAGCGTGCACTCTCAGAGGCCTGTGGCGGTGGCGGTGCCACCCGGCCCTGTCGCCGGGTCTCGTCTTTTCGGCAGCGGCGGCGGCGCGAGCAGGCCTCGCCCCCCATCGAGCGTCTACTCTCAGGGTACGGCTCTCCCGGGGGCGGCGGCGGCGGCGGCGGCGGCGACGGCAGCAGCGCTCGCGCCGCCCAGCTGTCTGGACGCCGGCGCCGCCGCGGCGCCGCCCACGGCCTATGTGGCCCTCCAGGCGGGCGTGACGGCTTCGTTTGGGAGCGTGGAAGCCGAGCCGGACCAGGCCGACGCCGGCGCCGACGCCGACGCCGGCAGCGTGATGCCGGACGACTCCATCAGCTGCGTCATCCGGCGGCGGCAGCCGGCCCGGGAGCTCGAGTGGGAGGAGCGGCGGCGGCGGCGGCAAGAGCGGGACGAGCGGCGGCAGCGGCGGCAGTCGGAGCGCCCGTCGGAGGAGGGCCGCCGGCGCCACCAGAGCGGGACCCGCACCGGCTTTTCGGCCGCCATGGCCAACCTGTCTGCCCTGTCGCGCAGCCTGCAGGCCCGGGGAAAGCAGCCGCAGCAGCAGGAGACGCTCGCCAAAAAGGCCCAGCAGCCCAGGGCGTCTGTGTCTCATCGCGCCTCGGCGCCCCCTCCCCGGCCGCCCCGGCCTCCGCGCTCGGCTCTCCCGTTCCCGCCGGCTCCGGCTCCGGCTCCGTCTCCGTCTCCGGCTCCGTCTCCGCCGCTGCCGCCGCCGCCGCCGCCATCGCCGCCCCGGAGCGCCATTGTGCCGCCGCAGCTGGCCAGCCTGCCGCCGTCGCGGCGCGCCATACCCCGGGTCCGGGAGCCGGAGACGCGGCCGGGAGGGCCGGCCCCTCGGCCGACGCCGGCCTCGCACCTGGCCTCCCTCCGCCGCCCGGCCCGCGCGCCGCCCCTCCAGCCGGCGTCCCGTGGCGCCAAGGCCCCGAAGCCGGCCGGCTCGGATGCGGACACCCATGTGACCGTATGGCCATCGGCCAGCGTCTGCGCGAGTTTGGAGAGAAAAAGGTAAGATGAGGAGATGGATTCTATAGATTTTGCGGGATATATAATGATATGCAAGACTTTTTTTTTTTACCCTGGCCGTGTTTGCGCCGCCTGCCGCTTCCCTATTCTCGTCCACGCTCTTGTACAGTTTCCGCAGCGCTTCCCTGCCTCTCGTCCACGCCCTCGTAAGTTTTGCAGCGCCCTACTTCTCGTCCACGCCCTCGTACAGCTTCTGCAGCGCCGGCAAAAAGGCGGCGGCCGTCTTAAAGTCGCCCAGCCGGACGCGCATGTGGTCAAAGGCGACCAGCACCTGCATGCGGTTGTCCTGCTCGACGACGTCGTCCGGGCCGTCCGGGCCGTCCGGGCCGGCACCGGCACCGGCACCGACACCGGCCCGCCGCAGCAGCTCGGCCCGCACGGCGGCGGCGTCGCGCAGCTCGCGGCCGGGGCGCATGTCGGGCCGCGGGCTGCGCAGGCCGGCCTCGTAGCGCTCGTTGCTGCCAAAGACGGGGATCTTGGGGTAGCGCTGGCTAAAGTGGGTGAGCAGCAGGCGGCGGGCGCCCATGTCGCGGCCGATGCGGATGGCCTCGCCCATGGTGCTGTGCTTCTTGGCCAGGGCCTCGCCGGCCAGCTCGTCGTCAAAGGTGCTCTCGTGGATCAGCAGCGCCGGCTCGCGCCCGATGAGGGCAAAGTCCGCCGACGGCCGGCAGTCGCCCGAGTAGGCAATGCGCAGCGGCAGGTACTCGAAGCCGGGGCTGCGGCCGCTGCGGCTGCTGCTGCTGCCGTCGTCCGGCCGCGCCACCCGCACGTCCGGCCACGCCAGCACGCACGCCGCCGCCCCGAAGCAGTGGTCCACGCGCACCGCCTCGATCGACCGCAGCCCGAACTCGGCCGTCTCCCGCGCCGTCAGCACAATCGGCGGGTACAGCCGCGCGTCCGGCGTGCCCAGCGTGAAAAAGTGCAGCCGCTTGCGCCCGTAGTCCTCCACGTGCGCGTACTCTTGCAGCCAGTTGATCATGTGGAAGTGCGACGCCACCGCCAGCCGCGGCAGGTCCACGCGGCTGACCGGCCGCCGCGCTCCGCCCGGGCCGAAGCCGGGGCCGGGGCCGAAGCCGGGCCCCCCCGCCGCCGCTGCCCGCCGCTCCGTCGCGTCGCGCCACGCCCGGATCACGCTGACGGTGCCCAGGTGGTGGTCCGCGTGCAGGTGGCTGACCCAGATCAGGCGCAGGTCGCACAGCACCTCGTCCAGCGCCGCGTCGCCCAGCATGCGCCGCATCGAGCCCAGCGTGTTCTCGCCGCAGTCCAGCAGGTAGCTGCCGATGCCCGGGATCCGCACCAGCGTCGCCGACACGTTGCGGTACTTGGACGGCGCCGCCGACCCCGTGCCCAGCGAGATCACCTCCGTGTCCGCGAGCGCCAGCCCGCCGTTGACCCCCGCCAGCTCCCGCTGGAACTTGGCGCTCGCAATCTGGTGCCGCCCCCGCGTCGCCAGGTCCAGCACCTGCTTGTCCACCGCCTCGTACGCCGCCTGCGCGTCCACCAGCGGAAACACCCGGTCGTCCTCCTCCACCGTCTGCGGCGCCAGCCGCACCGACCAGCCGGGCCGCGCCACCTCGTACGGCAGCGTCGCCTGCTGCTGCGGCTGGTCTCCTTGTTTGTTTGTGTCTGCCTCCTGCTGCTCCTGCTGCTGCTGCTGCTGCTGCGGCTGCTCGTCTTGTTCGTTTGTGGTGTCTGCCTCCCCCCCCCTGCCCAGCAGCGGCGCCGTGTTGCTGTACTGCTGCACCGGAAAGCGCTCGGGGTCGATGCGGTGGTGCTTCATCTGCAGCGCCGCCGCCGACGACAGCGCCAGCCGGTTGGGGCAGGTGTCGGCCGACGAGACGGTGTGGCGGATGTGCGCGTGCTGCCGCATAAACGCCAGCAGCCGCCCGTCGCCCGCCACCCCCGGCCCCAGCAGCCAGAACATGGTGTTGACGGCCGCCATCAGCGGCCCGTCGGCCCACTCGGGCCGCGCCAGAAAGCCCGCCACGTACGACCGGTCCGGCAGGTCCACCACCGCAAACGCCGCGCCCTCCACCGTCGGCCCCACCACCATGTCCGGCGTCACCACGCGTCCGTCCTCGCCCGCCACGCTCTCGCCCGCAAGCAGCCGCCGAATGTCCTTCTTGGCCACCCCCAGCCGCTTCAGCGCCGCCGCGTCCACCTTGCCGCGCCGCGCGTGGTTGCGCACAATGTAGCAGAGCGACTGCTGCGACGGGATCGTCGCCGGCAGGTTCGTAATCATCGACGCCGGCCACGGCCGCCGCACCAGCACCGGCATGTCCGGCATCAGTTCCTCCTCGCTGCGCGGTATCACGCCCCGGTATGGCGTCACCACGCCCGTCTCCGCGTCCTTGACGTACACCTCTGCCGGCGCCCGCACGCTCAGCAGGTTGGTCTCGTGCAGCGCGTCCATGCTCCAGCTCGAGTTGAACATGTCCTTGATGATGCTCTCAATCAGCTCGTCGCCCACCTGCAACACCTGATTCGGCTCCGTCACGTGCGCCGGCACCAGCATCGGCGTCTCCGTACACCGCCGCCGCCGCCCGGCCTCGTCACTGTCGCCCTCCACGTCCGCGTCCTCGTGGCTGCGCTTCCGCGGCCGGGGGCCGGCGTCGGCTCCGGACCCGGCTCCGGACCCGGCTTCGGACCCGGCTCCGGACGCCACGTCGTCGCCGCCCGTATACACGGGCACGTACCACACCATCATGTTGTCGTCCTGCCAGTCCGGCTCGCGGAAGCCGCCGCCGCCGCTGCTGCCGCCGCCGTCTGCCGCCGCCGCCGCCGCCGCCGCCGTCGTCGTGTGCGCAATCTCGTGCGCCTCAATGGGCAGCCCCTTGCGGAAGATGAAGCGCCGCGCCGTCGCCAACAGGTACTTGAGATTGAAGCCGCCATGGATGCTCAGGCTCTTGGGCGCCGCCTGCTCGGCGGCGCCGGCCGTCTTGCCGGCCGCCTTGCTTTTGTTGTTGTTGTTGTTGTTGTTGTTGTTGCTGTTGTTCGTCTTCTTCTTGGCATCATCGCGGGCCGCCTGCGCCACCTCTGCCACCGTCAGCAGCAGGCCCAGCAGCCCGCCGGCCGAGTGCCAGCCGATCGGGCCCGTCACAAAGATCTGCTCCGCGCGGCTGAGCGACACCTTTTGCTGCACAAACACGCGCTGCGTGCCCTCGGAGATGTTGCCGAAAATGTACCGCCGGTTGTCGTAGTGCACCAGCAGACACGTGCCCGGCGTGTCCGCCGTGGGCGTCGTGATGATCCTGACAAAGTTCAGCATCGGCGTGGCGGGCCTGCGCGGCTGGAATTTCGTCTTTTTGGAATAGGGAGGAGGAGAGTCTGCAGAATCTGCGTCTGCGTCTGCACCTGCGTCTGCGCCTGCGTCTGCGCCTGCGTCTGCGCCTGCGTCTGTGTCGGCGTCCGCGTTGGCTTTTCTGGTGAACAAAAAGTAGCGTGCAGACTTGCCGGGCGAGCCGTCGTACCGGACGGCCGGAAGCACCTTGGTGCGGCCGGAAAAGAGGGCCGGGTGGATGACAGAGTCCACAAAAGTGGTGAGATTCTTGGGCAGCGCGAGCTGCTGCTTTCTTCGGTCCCTGACCGCGAACTTGCGGCTAAAGTAGTCCTGGATGCTCTGCGCCTGTTTCTTGGAGAAATGCTCCGCAAGGCTGCCTTTCTTCGCCGCCCGGTACGATCTCCGCTTCTTCCACAGCGCCCGCGACGAGCTGAACAGCGCACACGGCGGCCGAGACGGGAAACAGCAAACGGGACGGCTGAGCGGCCGTTGATGAAAGAGCAAATGGGGCGTCCAGTGCGCGAGGAGGGGGGGGGTCATGAAGATGGCGGCAGGCCGCGGCGGGCCATTTGGCAGAGCGGCAGCAACGAGCAGACGGGGGAAAGAGGAGAGACCCGAGAGAGTTGTGGATGACTGGGACCGTTCTCGGTCGGCTGAGCGGATCAGCAGGTCGTGCAGAGCGCTCGGTTGTAGGGAAACTCGAGAGAAGTTGTGGTTTCCAAAAGCTGCGATTTTTTCGCCCACTCTGCCTTATCGTTATCAATGCCATTTGTCACGTGGAGATAGTGGAGTAGTGCAGACAGATGGTGAAGATAGTGCCGATAGTGCTGATAGTGCAGATAGTGCAGATAGTGGAGATAGTGCTGATAGTGGAGATAGCAGCAGCCTTACAAAAGGGAGACTCTTTCTCGCGTAATTCCTTTCTCATTCAACGCCCGCTGTATATGTACAAAGCCCGCCTCTACCACGCGCCCTTGCCTGGAATGACCGTCTCCACGTCGGCCAGCACGTGCACGTTCGTGCCGCTCTCCACCAGCGTGGTGCCGTCGACCGTGACAATCTCCTCGCCGGCTTGGCTCTCCCAGGCCAACCCCATCTCCTGGATGAGCTTCTGGTTGCGCGTCGGCCACACGCGGCAGATCAGGTAGTAGACCACCAGCGACGTGACAAACGACAGGCACCAGCCCAGGTCGGCCATGCGGGCGGCCGTCTGGGACACGTGGGGGCCCAGCGTGCCCACAAAGCCGGGGAACGGCAGGGCAATGCCGACAATGTAGGCAATGTAGGCCTGGATGTTGAAGCCTCCGTGGTAGTGGTAGTGCTTGTTGGAGGAGCTCGGGTCGTAGAGGTAGCCGACGAAGACGTTTCCCCGGGTCAACAGCCAGTCTGGAGGTTAGAAACAATCACACAACAGAAGGCGACAACACAATACAACACATCATAAAACAACACAAGCAAGGCACACAACCAGCCACTTACAGTCGGCAATCATAATGGCCGCAACGCTGGCCATAAACAGGCCGTAGCCGGCCAGAAAGGTGGTAAAGACGCTCGCCGAGGCCAGGATCTTCCAGGGGCAGATGGCAAAGGCCAGCAGGTTGATGAGGAACTGGCCGCGCGGAATGGTAAAGTAGCGCGGGAAGATGAGGGTGATGTCGCTGCCAAAGGGAATCATGTTGGCGGCAATGTTGGTGCCGAGGTAGCTGACGGACCAGGCCAGCGCGGCAAAGAACATGCCGGTGCGCGCGCCGGCGGTCCAGTAGCGGTCGAGCACGGCGCCGCACAGGTCCCAGGCGTTCCACAGCTCGAGGCCCCAGGCGTTGTTGAGCGCCGCCGTGGCCAGGATGCCCAGCGTGGCCGACGCGGTCACGGCCAGCGGGTTGGCCACCAGCTGCGAATACATGGAGGCCGTCTTGGTCTTGCTCCAGCGCGCAATGTCGGGCTGGTTCGTGATCAGGTTGGCCGTGTTGCCCATGCCGGCGTTGATGGACGAGAGGATGAACCAGGCCTTGGCCGAGCCCGCCGGCAGCGAGCCGCCGTACACGCTGCCCAGGTTGGCGTGCGTGTTGACCATGCAGAAGATGAAGAGCCCAAAGACGCCAAAGGCCATGGTGATCATCTTGACCCACCAGAACCAGCGCAGCTGGTACGGCCGCAGCGGCGTGAAGCACAGGTGCACCAGCCAGAACAAGAAGAAGCCCACCATGCCCGCGCTGGTGATGCCCACGCTCGTCGGGATCTTGTTGGGAATGTCCATGTAGTCGTGGCCCCAGATGCAGCGCAGGATGACGCTGATGAACTGCCCGCCCGAGTAGACTGCAGCCGTCAGGTTTCGTTTCGGACGAGGGGGGACGGGGGGGGGGGGGGGGGAGCTTGATTGAAACTTACGCTGGATGCCGTACCCTGCAAAAAAAAAAAACAAAAAGAAAGAAAGAAAAACGCGGTCAGAAGAAGCACGACGGCACGACGGCACCAGGCACCGCGGACAGAGGCAACGCACAGATAATGGCCAGCAGCGCGCGCGCGCCGACAACGTAAAAGGAGCCGTACATGCCAAAGACGCTCCGGGCCACGACGGGGAAGCCAATGTGGTAGACGGAGGCGGCGCGCGAGTTGAAGAACATGGCCACGCTGGAGATGGCCTGCGACGCAAAGATGACCACAATGGCCTGCCACCAGTTCAGCCCGATGCCGATCATGGTGCTGCCCAGCGTCCAGTTGCCAAACGACAGCGCCACGTAAAAGGTCACATAGTTGACCCAGCTCCACGTGCGCTTCTCCGACGGCGTCGGGTCCAGGTCCTCGTTCGACCACTGCGCCCGACTGCCCGGGTGCCCGTGGGCGTCCAGCTCCGTCGTCGGCACCTTGAGCCACGCGTGGAAGGCGTGCCAGCTGCTAAAGGCCCGGCGAAAGGCCGTCCACTTTGCGGCCGCGACTTCACGCACCATTTTGCTTGCTGTCGAAGGGGGGGGGGGGGGAGGAGATGGAGAGTGGTGGCTCCAGCAAGCACCAAAGCAACGCTTTTGAGGGTACGGGAGTAGTTTTACTGCCACTCTACCTCGGCCCATATAATATATCTAGAACTTTTATTTTTTTTCTTTATCTACGAGTACTTTGTATCTCCCACACTCTTCTGCTTGAGAATGGGGGCTTATCAGGTATAACTTTCGGCACCGCACGCGCTATTGTTCTATCGCGGCCCCGGCGCCGCTTCGAGCAGGAGCTTTGCCCCAAGACCGCCCTCTCGACAAGGGTTTTTCCCTGGGCCCTGCTTCGTAGGCCTGCCGCGGCCTTCTCCGGGCCGATACGTGGTAGCAAGACGTCGATGCAGCAGCGGCGGCGGGCGCTAAGCTCGTTTAGGCAGTTATCGCAGCGCCCCACTCTCGCTAAGACCATGGTCCTCGCAGATTCACGCGCGTTCCACATTGATATGACAGCACGTTTCCACTGGCGCCTTGCAAAGATTTACAGGCGCCCTGCAAAGATTTGCAGGCGCCCTGCAGCCTGGGCCAGAACTCTGCGCGAATGCAGTGCGTCTGTAAGAACTCGGCCTCGTTCTTGCTCTGAATCGGGAAGCTTCTTTATATAAGCACACTTTTGTGTGCGGAGCTCCACCCACTCCCGTTCGTCGCTGCCTCGACGTTTTCTCACAAGATACTTGTTATCTTTCTTATCTAGCCGGAGAGTTGCCGAAGGATCGTTGCCACCGCCCCAAGTGGCCCATTTTTGTGGGTCTTGATTGACGACGGTGAAAATGCCCGTTTTTGTTCATTCCCACGACTTTGTCTTGATCGGAAAAAAACCCTGCCGCCCTTTTGCCATCCCCCCCGTTTCTATATACATGCTCCCGTACACGCAAATCATACAGCCATCATACCCAATGTGAAGCAGCGCATAGTGTATCGATCGTTTCCGCCGTGCAAACGCCTATCCGAGAACGCAAAATGTTGTAAAAAAATGGCTTCCCAACGCCGCACGCCGCGTGCCGCATCTTCACTTTTTCTCTCAGAAAAACAGACTCTGGCCCGCATACGATATGACGTACTTGCAGCCCAGGGGATGCTGTGCTTCGTAGTCTTGCAGCTGCTCCAGGATCGTCTCGCCAGCCGGCGGGCCGCCCTTGAGCTTTTCCTTGATGTGGATGATGACGACTGTGAGACCCTGGAGCGGCAGCCGGCCGTCGGCCGCCTCGTCCGGGGCTGTACATACATGCCCGGGAACGGCAGTGGCGGCGACATCCGCTTGCTTGTTGGCCATGCCCTTGTCGCCTTGGAGGCCAACGTCGGCCTCGCTCGGCGGCGGCGGCGGCGGCGGTGCTGCCGCCGTTGTTGTCGTTGTCGTTGTCGGCGTTGTCCTGGCAGCGTTGCCGCCGGAAGAGGCGCTCATCTGGGGCGGTTTCGCCGTCTTCGGGGACACGGGGTCCTCCGGGGCTTGGGTTTGGGTCGCCGTACCGCCAGCCGGCGCAAACGATGAGCCGACGTCACCGGTGATGTCAACCTCCATCTTCCGGCGGCTGTGGCTGGCCGTCCGCGAGCCGGCACTGTTGCTGGTGCCCAGACGGTCGTTGTCGCCGCCGTAGCGCTTGCGCTTGCGCCCCTCGCGCTCGCGCGGCGGGTAGTGCCACTGCTCCGCCTGCTGCTGCTGTTGTTGTTGTTGCTGCTGCTGTTGCTGCTGCTGCTGCTGCTGCTTCAGATGCAGCCGAGCAGCCTGCACCTCGGCGGCCAGGATCGTCATCTCCTCCACGACAAACCGTGGCGTGAGATGCCCGTACAGCCGGTCCAGGGGCTGGGAGTCGTCGTAGCTGCACTCGACAAAGATGGCTGCCAGATGGCCTGCCGCGACTTTGGGCGCCGCCTCTTGCCAGACCAGGAGGTTGCGAGGCGACAGGGACACCGAGTCGGGCTCGACGTCGCCAAACATGAGCACCTCTTTCCCCGTGACAATGTCTCGGATAAAATACGCGCTGGAGTCGTACACGCAGACGTTCTCGCTCGGCGGCGGTGCACCAGACACGCTGAGGCTGAGACTGCCGTGGCGCGCCGAGCCCGGGGCCCCTCCCCCGATCTGAGACAGAAGCGCCAGGCTGTCGCGCCGTTGCAATCCGGCGGCGGGGATTGGCTGCTGCTGTTGCTGCAGTGGCTGCAGTATCTGCGGTGGCTGTGGGGGCGGCTGCGCCGGAAGCTGCTGCTGCTGCTGCTGCTGCTGCTGCTGCTGCTGCTGCTGCTTCGGAGGCAGCTGTAGTTGAGGCAGCGGCTGCGACAACGGCTGCGACTGTGTCTGTATCTGTGTCTGTGCCTGCTGCGCGAGAGGCGATGACGCCTGGGTTGGAAACAAGTACGAGCCGAGAACGGAGCTTGTCGCATTGTGATGGGCCATGATCCGCGGGCTCATGTGTCCTACAGCCACGGGGCCACCGCCACAGCCGCCGCCGCCGCCGCCGCCGCCGCCGCCGCCGCCCGCATCCGTGCTTCCAAAGCGCAAGCCGGCACCGCTCCCGCGGTGGCTGTGCCGCTCGATGCAGTGGCCGTGGCTGACACCCCAGATCTTGACCGCCAGCCCGTTGCTGATCTCCACATAGCCACGGCCGTCGCCGTCTCCCAGCGCCGGCGACCCGCCCTCGACCAGCCGCATAAAGGTCACCAGGCCGGCGCCGTTGTTCTCGTCGGACAGATTCGGCCAGATGATGTTGTTGAAAATGTGGTTCTTGAAAGCGGCAATGGTGGAGGGCAGCCCTGCCAGGCGCTTGGGCCGAGTACCCGGCAGGCCGGCCGTGTTGATCACAAAGCCGGCAATGTGGTCGAGGTGGGGGTGCGTGATGAGGTATGTGTCGATGAGGGCGTTCTGGATAAAGGACGCGTTGGCAAGTGGCGTGGCATGCGGCATCTCGAGGCCGGCAAAGGGCCCTGCGGTCAGGGTGTACGGCAGCGAAGGCGCCGCCTCCGGGGTTGCGCTCGGCTCGTCGTCGTCGTCGTCTTCGGCGCTACTCGAAAACGGCTCATAGAGGTCGGCCGGCAGCGTCTTCTCCAGGATCTTGGTGATGGAGCCGAGCATGACGCCGGCATCCAGGGCCACCATAGACCCGCGTCGCCATCCGTCTGCCGTTGACCGCACCAGAAAAGCAGTTGTGTTGAACTCAAGGGGACCACCGCCAGAGCCCTGCATGTTGTTAGCCACGCGCGCGTACCCTTTTTGTCATCGTATCGGCAGAAAGGGGCATGAACAAGACCAAACCCCGACAATCGCCCACCAGAAGGCAAAAGGATAAGCTTCAGCTGTCAAGCATGATGCCAACAGCGACTGGCTGCTGAACGAAATCCCTCCGGCCCTCCGATAGACCATTGGGGCCACGCAGCCATTTCTGCGTCGCCGTGCTCTCTTGGGCACCCGGCCAGTCTCTTTACCGTTCCTGAGCAACGTCGACGAAACTGCAAAAAAAGAAAAAAAAAGAAGAAGAAAAGAGACTCTGGCACTGGACCGCAAAGCAGAAGCGAGTCTCACCAGAACAATGACTTGCAGGGCCGGCGCGCTGGCAGACGCCGCAGCGCCGCAGCCGTTCATGGCGCGTGGGCGGGCGAGCCGAGACGGCCGCGCGCCGGGCCAGATCGCAGTGTTGCAGACGTCGTTGGAGGAAGCGCAGAAAGACGCAAACAGAGCTGTCTTGTCTCGCAATCCGGGGGGGGGGGGGGGACGGCAATCGGGGCCGCTGCTGCTGGGGAGGAGGCGGGGAGGAGGAGAGGGGGGGGGGGGGGAAGGTGGTGGAGGCCAGAAGATCAGTCGCGTGGCCGTGGGCGGAACACGCCAGAAGACGGCGGACACATGCAGCGGGTTGGGTGCGGGCGATGAAGAAACGCCAGCCGGACTTGGGTTTCGCGAGCAGGGCGACTTTAAGCTGATATCTAGGGCGTCCACGTGATTCCGGGATGCGCTCTCCACGGCAGATTGGACCCACAATGGCTCTCGAGGCACCCGTTCTGCCGCTTCCCACCGCCAAATGCAACAGTCTGTGCTCCACGCTCGGCAGAGCCGAGGGCTGTGGAGAGCGGAGAGTGGAGCGCGCTGCGGAGAGCGCTTGCCATTGTGCTGGTACGGCTCCCCACCACCTCGCATGACATGTCTGATTTTGGCAGCGCCTTGTCCATGAGACTCGCCGTTGATGGCTTCTTTGCTCTGCCCGAAGGAGCAGTGCTTTCGGCTCCGCTTCCAGGCCACCGACGTTGACACAAAGTCCAGTGTTGTTGTATTTTTGGGTTTTCAAAGAGCTGAAAGGGACAACAACAATGCGGAAAACCCATCAGAAAACAAAGAAAGGCAGAAAGGGAGGGCTGAAGAACAAAGCACGGCCGTTGTCCCTCTCGAGTCGTGTTCTGCTGTAAAATGGCCGACGGCACATATGTGGCGCATGCTGCATGTTTTGTTGGCTTCGGCCAATCATCACCGGAGCTGGGTGGATTGGCAGCTGTTGCCGAAGAAGTCGCTAATGCAAAGGGCAGCAAACAGCAGGCATCATGCATGTCATGGCGTATTTTGGTCAGTGATGTCGTCGGTCTCTCCGGCCTGGCTTCTTATCTTTATCTGCTGCTGCAGTCAAATTATATGGTAATGCGCGGGAAATCCATTATTGAGACGCTGTAAAATCTTGGCAGCTAACGATGCTTACGCTTAGTGCTCTTTGAAAAAATAGAGAGGCCAGTCATTGCTTGTAATATCTACAGTTGCTTTATGCGTTCACAATGACTGCATAAGTTTCAATGATTCTTTCCAAAAATGTTATGTCATAGTATGGGTAAAGTAGAGAAAAAATGCAACGCTGATGCCTCGTATGAAAATGCGCAAACAACTCAAAGCAAGCTAGAACAAGAAAACAAGAAAATTAAAAAAAAAAAAAAAAAAAAAAAAACATACCAGACTTCTTGCCTGTCTCCAAGCATTGTGTCCTGTGACAGCTTGCGTGGTCTCAGAGGAGTACGACAATTAGTAATTGCTTGTACCGTTATCCTGAAAAAAACGAAAAGTTCATGTCCAGAAGCTCGGGATCGGGGTAGATACTTGCAGCGTTATCTTGCACCATGCCATGCAAGTACGAGTTGTCTGGCTCGATCTCGGGGAAGAGAGCTGCACCAAAGTCGTACTCGTCAAGGTTGGCAAGCGCAGCCCACTCCCCTTCACCATCAGAGACCTGTTTTCCCGGGGAATTCACTTCAGCCTCGGCCTCGTCACGCTGTTGCTTTTCCATCGGCGGTGTCAGGTGGACGGAGTGGCTAACGCTCCGAGTCACAGGCCGATGTGAGATGCTTCCGTGCGAGGAGGCCGAAAGCAGAGCATCAGTCGCAGCGGCTCGGCTCATGCTTCGTGTAACAGGCCCTCCGGAGAGAGCCCGAGGAACCACAATGTCCGCAGGCAAGGCTGGGGTGCGCTGGCCGGCCGGAGCAGTGGTGCTGCTGTCAGACATCAGGAGAGGGTCAATCAAAAAGGGTTCCGCGACGTCCGGAGTTTGTGTGAAGGGGTCTGAGTTCTGTGTGAAGGGGTCCGGGTTCTGTGTTGAGGGGTCCGGGTTTTGTGTAATGGGAGGGTTTTGCAGCTTTGGATAATGCGGCGGCGGGAGCTGTTGCTGTTGCCACTGGATCCAGTACTGCTGCTCTCGGTAATGTTGCTCTCTTTGCTGCTGGAGAAGCTTCTCCAGGTAGAGATTACGCTGCAGCAACTGTTGCTCCCGAGTAGCCGGACTCGCGCTTCCATACGTCGAAGGATGGGGCAGTTGCGCAGAGGAAGGCTGTGGCTGGACATGGTCTGTGCCGTAAAGATCGGCCGAGACCGGAGGGAGAAAGCTTTTGCCGTAAGGATCAGCTGGAATCAGAGCCGGCGCAGAGGGGTATTGCAGTCCAGGCTGCTGGTACAGATGGGCCTGAGGAGTGTGTGGTAAGGTTGGATATTTGGGTACTGAAGTCGTCGCAGACTCTTCCTCCTCAGCATGGAGAGCTTGTCTCCGGGACCGCTTGCGTGGCCGGTCTTCTGGAAGGGGGAGGTCGTCCGCCAGGCTGTATCCCTTGCGCTTCAACTGCCGTTTCTTCTTTCGATCCTCTGCTTTTTTAGCCACGATCTTCTGAAGATTGCCAAAATGTTTGCCAATGTCGTACCCGCCGCGTATGTCTCGTGTTTTCTGACGAGTGGACGGCTCCTGCGAGACCTTGGCGCGCGTCAGGTACTTGAATAAGCAGTCGCTACTGCGGTTCCGCGGCGTTGGGATGGGAAGACCCTGGCGGATGTAGCGGTCGTGATAGAAGTCCTTCCACTCGACAAAAGCTTTCCGCAAATCGTGGCAAGTTCCGTCCCGAGTCAAACTCATCGGGTTCCTTTCCTCGAGCTTGAATATGCGCGCGTCTGCCTGGACATCAGCAATCTCCATCAGCTCAGCCATAGGAATCATATCCTCAAGACAGAAGAGGTGCATATAACCGGCCACGAAGAACGGATCATAAACACTCTTTGAAGTCTCATTTGGATATTCGTCAAGGGCCACCTGGTACATCCCGCGCGCAATTGTTCGGCTGGGAATGGGGCAGCGGGCTGCGCGGCAGATGTGGGATGACTGGCACAGATAGCGCTCGTTATGCATCGTTGCAGAGTTTTGCACCCAGATGCGAAGTGGGATATTTCGAGTACGGCAGCCAAGAACATACTGCTCCAGAATTTCCCGATCAAATCTCAGCTTGTGGTTGAGGTCGCCAAACCGCGAGTACGAAATTTCCAACGGGGGCAATCCAGCGCGCGTTACCGTCCATGCATCACGTACTGGAAACTTTTCGTACCAGTCGTAGTCACCAATTCTGTTTTCGCTATTCTTGTTTCGTGAGTGGCTGATCTTGGCACCGGCGGGAGGAGGGTTCCGTCTGGGCCCCCTGGTCGGCCTGTGTGCTGGCAAGCTGGAGCGTGCTGCTGGTTTTTCTGATACCGCAATCTTTCCGACTGCAGTATCTTGGGAAGGAAGAGCAAGACCGAGGCCAGCCTGCTGACCTTGGGGAGACGATTGGACGTCATCGGATTCGCCATTGAAGAGAGAGTCCAGCTCGGAAGCCGTACTGCTCCGTGTCCGTTTCCTGAGTGAGTAAGGCATTGCGAGCTCTGGAAGGAAAAAAACACCAGCTTAGACCTTGATGTGGAAGCCGAAAGTAAATAATATTGACAATTAACAATGGCGTGTGAGTGTAATATTGAGTGAAGAGCTGATTTTGGAACTCTGGGTAGTCTGAGGGCTTATATGGGCGGAAGAACAAAGCATGAGCAGCTTCATAGATGAGGAACAATGGATTCTCAAAGGAATTGTTGGACGAGCATTGTTGAGTAGCCATGCCTATAGGTGTAGTCATTGTCCGGCGACTTCAGCCGAACGAGTAAAAGGGCTTTCAAAAACGATGGAATTCAAACACACAAAGAACTTTGAAAGAATTCAGCGAGCCATTGTGACTACCTGAAATTTTGATAGAATTGGCTGGGGAGATACAAAGAAGAAAAAGAAAAACACCATCACCCAGCACTTGCTTTACTCACGGGTGGTCTTAAGAATCTCGCAGGAAACGGATGAAGAGTCAAGACCATTGTATACAGGAGCGCTTGTTCGCAGGACATGTCCAGGCATCAGCCTCCTCCAGACCACCATAGCAGCTTTGATAGGAGAGCTGGATGAGCAGTGTAGTGGAATTTCAGCTCGGGAGGGGGGGGGGGGTTCGCGAGACAGTATCGGCACCGATTTCAAGCCTCTTCTTTGTATTTGCCAGAAGCGGAACAAATGCACCATCACCTGACAGCATACAATCTCTACACGGATGTGTACTGGATTTTAGTCCTCTTACTCTTGGTGACTTGGAAGATGAAGCCGCGTCGTAAGGTTCACTTGCAACCAAATGAAGCCGGGTTTCAAGCCGATGCATGGCGTCCTGAACCTGCTTGGTCGAAAGGCGTGATTCTCGAGGCAGATTGTAAGCTGCATACTTGGCACTGGGCAAAAGTGCAAAGAGACGAGACTAGCATCGTGAAATCTCGAGATACAACGTAGAGACTACTTCACCGTCCAGATAAAAATAATGGCTTTACACAAAGACGGAAGCCGCAACCATCCTCGGTCGATACGCGATTGCGGCAGCATGTTGTTCCGAGCATACTGCCCCGCTCTCGGGCCTGTGCACCGTGTGGACCCACTCTGTGTACGGTGTACGGTTCTCCGTATGCTGCTTCAGCCTCAAAAGCCACATCTCGTATTGCGCCTACCGTAAGCGGCGGTGCGGGATGGTCCACCATCCCAACTCGCTCCTGCTCCACAGCCGACCACGTTTCGCCGGTTTGACAACAGCAGCAGGACAACACGAGAATAGCAACATCGCATACCAACCAGTCCACGGCCGCAGTCCCTCCGGTGCCGTGTTACGTCACGCCGCGTTTTTCGCGGTGTTTTAGCTCCTTGTCCCTCTTTCCATGCTGGAGTCTCTTGCCGTTTCTTGCTGCTTGGCAATGCCGGCGCTTAGATGTCCGCTGCCTCCGCCTTTTCAGTCGCCAAATCACCGATTGTGTTTCTTGCCAGAGCGCATTGCCTAGGTTGCTTTTAACCGTCCGTGCTTGCGGTCCATTGCACGCAGCGTTTTCAGTCTCCCTGTTGTCGCAAACGCCGCAGGGAGCGTGGACGTTGTCTCTCTTCTCGACCTAGCGGTTGCTTCTTCCCGAGCCACTCGGCCTAGTTCTACGCTGTCTTCTTTCCTTGGCCGCCGCCAAGACCGACGCCGACCATGAGCGGACTGGACCCTGAGCTGCAGCGGCGGCTCAGCGAGCTCGAGCGGGAGCTGGAGGTGAGTGGCGCGGCATTTGAGAGAGGAAAAAAGGGCGGAGGTGCGGCCGTTTCGGAGCTTGTGCTGACGACCTGTTTTTCTGCTTCATAGGAAGGCGACATCACAGAGAAAGGGTACGTGCTTCATGGCCTGGCTTCCCTCTTGCTGCTGCCTTCTTTTGCTTCCTCTCCTCTTGCTCACTGGCTTTTGCCCCCGCCCCCTTCTCCAGGTACCAGAAGCGCCGGACCCAGCTCTTTTCGCAGTATGGCCCTCCCCAGGCTTATGTCGACCCTCGGGCGTCTGTGGCTTTTCCATCTCCTGCCGACCCCTCCTATCCGTCCTCGGACGGCCACCGCGCCGCGAGTTTTGCCGCTCTGAACGCGAATGCCGGCCCGGCCAGCCGGGATAGCGGCAGCTTCTCGCCGGCGCCTGGGTCTGCCGGCGACCCGCAAGCACAATCCCCGGTGCGGCCCGCGCTGCTCCTGGCCCCGGGAGGACCTATCGCCAACCAAGCGTCGAACCTCCCGCGGCACGACTCGCTCTTCCTCACTCTCCCGCCCCAACAGGCCAGCGCCGGCGCCAGCAGCGAGCCGTCTCGGCCCATGTCCGGGCAGTCCCGGTCCGGGACTATGCTTTCGACCGACTATGCCTTCAACCCCGACCAGCAGCCGTACGCCGGATACGCAGACCCTTCTCGGGGCATGCAGGGCATGCAGGGCATGCAGGGCATGCAGGGTATGCAGGGTATGCAGGACATGCAAGGCTCGCAGAGTATGCAGAACATGCAGAACCCATACGACAGCCGCACCGGCACCATGCTGGACTCGCAGGCCTACTTTTCCGATTTCGCCGGCCAGCAGGCCTACGACCAGACTGACTATGGCGGCGCCAACCGCTACTCGTCCGGCGGCGCCCCCGGCGACCCGTTCTCGCCCACCAGCATGGGCCAGCGCTACTCCGTGGGCGACGCCTTCTCGCCGACGGCGGCGACGGCGCCGCCGATGCTGACGGCCAACGACCTGCCTCCGCCCGATGCGCTCGAGTACCAAGCGCCGCTGGAGCCGCGCGAGGTGCCCTTTGCCATTACCGATCCCCACGACGGCAACACCCCAATGTCCAAGTTTGACAACATTGCCGCTGTCCTCCGCCACCGCGGCCGCACCACGTCCAAAAGCCCGGCCTACTGGGTGCTGGACAGCCGCGGCAAGGAAATCACGTCCATCACGTGGGAGAAGCTGGCCTCCCGTGCCGAGAAGGTGGCCCAGGTCATCCGCGACAAGAGCTCCCTGTACCGCGGGGACCGCGTGGCTCTTGTGTACAGGGACTTTGAGATTATCGAGTTTGCGATTGCCCTGCTGGGCTGCTTCATTGCCGGCGTGGTGGCCGTGCCCATCAACGAGTTCCAGGACTACCAGAAGCTCAACCTGATCCTCACCTCCACGCAGGCCCATCTGGCGCTGACGACGGAGAACAACCTGAAGACGTTTCAGCGCGACATTACGACGCACAAGCTGAACTGGCCCAAGGGCGTCGAGTGGTGGAAGACCAACGAGTTTGGCAGCTTCCACCCCAAGAAGAAGGACGACGTGCCCCCGCTGTCCGTGCCAGACCTGGCCTACATTGAGTTTTCGAGGGCGCCCACGGGCGATCTGCGGGGCGTCGTGCTGAGCCACCGCACGATCATGCACCAGCTGGCCTGCCTGAGCGCGATTGTGTCCACCGTGCCGAGCAACCGCCCGGCCGACACGTTTAACAGCTCGCTCCGGGACAAGAACGGCCGCCTCATTGGCGGCGGCGCCAGCAGCGAGATCCTGCTCTCGTACCTCGACCCGCGCCATGGCATCGGCATGATCCTCGCCGTGCTGTTTGCCGTGTATGGCGGCCATACCGTGGTGTGGGCGGAGCATAAGACCACGGACGTGCCCGGCCTGTACGCCCACCTGATCACCAAGTACAAGGCCACCCTCCTGGCGGCCGACTACACCGGCCTCAAACGCGCCGTGTACAACTACCAGCAGGACCCGATGACGACGCGCAATTTCAAAAAGGGCATGGAGCCCAACTTCCAGACCGTCAGGTTGTGCCTGATTGACGCCTTGACCATTGACACCGAGTTCCACGAAGTGCTGGCGGATCGCTGGCTGCGCCCACTGCGCAACGCGCGTGCCCGGGAGGTGGTGGCCCCGATGCTGTGTTTGCCGGAGCACGGTGGTATGGTCATCAGCGTACGAGACTGGCTAGGGGGTGAAGAGCGTATGGGCTGCCCACTCAAACTGGACCTGGGCGAACGAGCAGAATCAGACGATGATGGCGGCGGCGGCGGCGGCGGCGGTGGCGGCGGCGGCGGTAGTGGTGGTGACAGCGAGGCGAAAAAGGACGGGGCTGGCGATGCGGTGCCGTCCTCGTCGGGCGACGGCTCGTCACCGAGCCACGGCTTCGTCGGCTCTCTGCTGGGGGGCGGAACGCCCGGCAAGAAGGAGCAGCGGGACAACAACGAGCTGAGCGAGGTGCTGCTCGACAGCGAGGCACTCAAGACCAACGAGGTGGTGGTGCTGGCCATGGGCGAGGAAGCGCGCAAGAAGCAGAACGAAGCGGGCACGGTGCGGGCGGGCGCCTTTGGCTATCCGATCCCGGACGCGACGCTCGCGGTGGTGGACCCGGAAACGTGTCTGCTGTCGTCGCCCCATACGATTGGCGAGATCTGGGTGGACTCGCCGTCGCTCTCGGGCGGGTTCTGGGCGCTGCCGAAGCACACGGAGCAGATCTTCCATGCGCGGACGTACAAGTTTGAGGCGGGGGATCCGACGCCGACGCTGGTGGAGCCCGAGTTCTTGCGCACCGGGCTGCTGGGCACGATCATCGAGGGCAAGGTCTTTGTGCTGGGCCTGTACGAGGACCGGATCCGGCAAAAGGTCGAGTGGGTGGAGAACAACAACGAGCTGATCGAGTACCGGTACTTTTTTGTGCAGCACATTGTCCTCACGATCCTGCGGGCGATTCCTAAGATCTTCGACTGCTCGGCGTTTGACGTGTTTGTCAACGAGGAGCACCTGCCGATTGTGCTGCTGGAGACGACGGCGGCGTCGACGGCGCCGGCGACGGCGGGCGGCGCGCCGCGGCAGCTGGACACGGCGCTGCTGGACTCGCTGGCGGAGCGGACGATTGAGGCGCTGATGCACGTGCACAACCTGCGCGTGTACTGTGTCATGATCACGGCGCCCAATGCGCTGCCCCGCGTCTTTAAGAACGGCCGGCGGGACATTGGCAACATGCTGTGCCGGCGGGAGTTTGACCTGGGCAACCTGCCGTGCGTGCACGTCAAGTTCGGGGTGGAGCACGCGGTGCTCAACCTGCCGTTTGGGGTGGACCCGATGGGCGGCATCTGGTCGGACATGGCGTCGGACTCGCGGGCGGAGATCCTGGCGGGGGCGGACAGCCAGTACTCGGGCATCGACCGGCGCGAGGTGGTGATTGACGACAAGACGGCGACGCCGCTCAACAACTTTACGAGCATCACGGACCTGATCCAGTGGCGGGTGGCGCGGCAGCCGGAGGAGCTGTCTTACTGCACCATTGACGGGCGCGGCAAGGAGGGCAAGGGCATCACGTGGAAGAAGTTTGACACGCGGGTGGCGGCGGTGGCCATGTACCTGAAGAACAAGGTGCGGCTGCGGGCGGGCGACCACGCGATCCTGATGTACACGCACTCGGAGGACTTTGTGTTTGCGGTGCACGCGTGCCTGCAGCTGGGCGTGGTGGTGGTGCCGATGGCGCCGATGGACCAGGCGCGGCTGAGCGAGGACGTGCCGGCGTTTCTGCACCTGGTGAGCGACTACAAGGTGCGGGCGGTGCTGGTGAACCAGGACGTGGACCACCTGCTCAAGATGAAGGTGGTGTCGCAGCACATTAAGCAGTCGGCGCAGGTGCTCAAGGTGGCGGTGCCGAGCACGTACAACACGTCGCGGCCGCCGAAGCAGAACAACGGGCTGCGCGACCTGGGGCTGACAATGGACCCGGCGTGGGTGCAGCCGGGGTTCCCGGCGCTCATCTGGACGTACTGGACGCCGGACCAGCGGCGGATCTCGGTGCAGCTGGGCCACGACACGATCCTGGGCATGTGCAAGGTGCAGAAGGAGACGTGCCAGATGACGAGCGCGCGGCCGGTGCTGGGCTGCGTGCGCAGCACGACGGGCCTGGGGTTCATCTACACGTGCCTGATGGGCGTGTACATTGGCACGCCGACGTACCTGCTGTCGCCGGTGGAGTTTGCGCAGAGCCCGGCGTCGCTGTTTGTGATGCTGTCGCGGTACAAGATCAAGGACACGTACGCGACGCCGCAGATGCTGGACCACGCCATGGCGGTGATGCCGGGCAAGGGCTTCACGCTGCACGAGCTCAAGAACATGATGATCACGGCGGACAGCCGGCCGCGGGTGGACGTGTTCCAAAAGGTGCGGCTGCACTTTGCGGCGACGGGGCTGGACCGCACGGCGATCAACACGGTGTACTCGCACGTGCTGAACCCCATGGTGGCGTCGCGGTCGTACATGTGCATCGAGCCGATTGAGCTCTGGCTGGACACCAAGGCGCTGCGGCGCGGGCTGGTGCTGCCGGTGGACCCGGACACGAACCCGCGGGCGCTGCTGGTGCAGGACTCGGGCATGGTGCCGGTGTCGACGCAGATTGCGATTGTCAACCCGGAGAGCCGGCTGCTGTGCCTGGACGGCGAGTACGGCGAGATCTGGGTGGACTCGGAGGCGTGCGTCAAGTCGTTTTACGGCTCGCGCGACGCCTTTGACGCGGAGCGCTTCAACGGCCACACCGTCGACGGCGACCCGAGCGTGCGCTACGTGCGGACGGGCGACCTCGGCTTCCTGCACAGCGTGAGCCGGCCGATTGGGCCCAGCGGCGCGCAGGTGGACATGCAGGTGCTCTTTGTGCTGGGCAGCATCGGCGAGACGTTTGAGATCCACGGCCTCAGCCATTTTCCCATGGACATTGAGAACTCGGTCGAGCGGTGCCACCGCAGCATTGTGCCGGGAGGGTGGTGAGTTGTTTTTCCTCTTCTTTCACAGTCTTTCTTGTCCTTCTTTCACACTCAACTAACTGGCTAAGTGCCGTGTTCCAAGCAGGCGGGCTGGTGGTGGTGCTGGTCGAGGTGGCGCGCAAAGCGTACCTGGCGTCGATGGTGCCGGTGATTGTCAACGCGATCCTCAACGAGCACCAGATCATTGTCGACATTGTGGCCTTTGTCAACCGCGGCGACTTCCCGCGCTCGCGGCTCGGCGAGAAGCAGCGCGGCAAGATCCTGGCCGGCTGGGTGTCGCGCAAGATGCGCACCATGGCGCAGTTTGCCATCAAGGACATGGACGCGGCCGCGGCCCTGGAGCAGCAGCAGGTCGGCGACGGCGCGGACGGCCAGCAGCGCTCGAGCATGAGCAGCATGCGCAACTCGACCGGCGGCGGCGGCGTCGGCGGCGGCATCGGCGGCGTCGGCGGCGTGCGGGGCTCGGACCCGGCAGTGGCGGCGACGGCCGGGGCGGCCGGGGCAGCCGGGGCGCCGCCGCAGATCCTGGAGCAGCGCGAGCTCGAGCAGCAGCACGAGCGAAGCGGCAGCTCCGGCGGGTTCAGCTTTAGCAACAACGGCGGTTCGGGCGCATACTACGGCGCAATGTCAATGTCGTCGGCAGCGGCAGCGGCGGCGGCGCCCCCTCCTCCGTTGGCGGGCGCGATCGAGATGCCGGCGGACGAGGTGCCGGGCGGCGGCGGCGGCGGGTCGGTGGACTACAACAATAGCGAGACGACGCCGACACAGGCCCGGATGAGCATGCTGCCGTTGTCGGGCATGGGCGGCGGTCTGGGTGTTGTGAACAGCAGCGCGTACGACTACGACCGCGACGACGACGACGGCAACCAGCCGCCGGCCGTGGGTCCGAAGCCGGGCAGCAGCAGCGGCGGCGGCGGCGGTGGCCAGCAGGTGCCGCAGATTATGCTTCCGGGCGTGGATGGCCGGCCGTCGACGAGCGAGGAGTGGAAGCTGACGATGCCGGCGATATACGGCCACAACGGCGGCAGCGGCAGCGGCACCGGCGGCGGCACCGGCACCGGCACCGGCACCGGCGGCGGGCGAGGTGGCGGCGATGCGGACGAGGACTGGGCACGGGCGGCCATTATGGGTATGAACCTGGCGGACGACCTCGACCGGCGCGGCTGAGTGGGTGGAGGAAGCTTTTGTGGGTGGGTAGTGTGCGATTCAGGGGGGGGGGGGACATTCGCTGTTTTGATTATTGCTCAGACATTGCTCTAGTGAAACAGGTATAATTTAAGGGACCGAAGAACGCGCCGAACCGTGCTCCCAGATACGCAGTACAACTCTCGGCCTTCTCGGCCTCAGGGCCGGCAGCTGTCCTTGCTGTCCTTGAGCGCGGCTCGGGCGATGGCGACGGCCTCTTCGACCACGTCCTGGCCGCGCCGCCACGTGTAGAGCGCAACGCCCTGTGGCGCCAGAATGTCCTGAGCGTGCGCCAGCCGGCGCTCCCACATTTCCACCTTGCGGCTCGGCGGCGGCAGCAGCGGCCGCTGCTGGGTCTGGGTCTGTGTCTGGGTCTGGGTCTGGGTCTGGGTCTGGGTCTGTGTCTGCGTCTGCGTCTGCGTCAGTGCCGCCTCCCATCCGTTGGACAGGGCCCGTCGGGGGGGCAGCAGGGGGGCTGCTGGCGGCGGGATGCTGGTGTATTTCTGGGGGGGGTCTGACGCCACGGACGAGCTTGTGGAGGTTCTGGCCAAGGGTCTGATGTTGGGGTTGCTGTTGAAGCTGGGGCTGCTGTTGGCAATGTTGGTGTTGCTGCCGTTGCTGTTCACCACGCGGGCCAGCGGGTGCGGGCTCTCTGATCGGGCGGGCGTGGTCCCGGCGGCGGCGGCGGCGGCGGCTCCGCGGCGGCGGGGTGTCGGAGGGGGGGGTGGCGGGCCGCGGGAGGAGGAGGAGGGAGGAGGAGGAGGATTTGAAGAAGAAGGAGGGGGAGAAGAGGATGCCGAGAAAGAAGGAGAAGAAGCCGGCGGGGGCGCGGCCAGGGTGCTCCGGAGCGCCATGGGCTTGGCCGGGCGCGGCGGCGGCACGGGCTTGCGAGACAGGCCGGGTCCGGAAGCGGGCGGCGGCGGCGGGGGTGGTGGCGGCGGCGGCGTGCCGGGGCCGTCGTCGGCCAGGTCGATCAGCGTGCCCATGACCGGGCCGGCCGAGGAGGAGGCGCGGGGCGGCAGCGGGGGTCTCGGGGCCGGGGCCGGGGCGGAGGCCGGGGCCGGGGCGGAGGCCGGGGCGGAGGCCGGAGCCGGGACCGGAGCCGGAGCCGGGGTGGTGACGTCGCGGATAAACAGGGCCAGGACGCGGCCCGGATGGGCGAGGACGAGGTCGGTGTAGACCTCGAGGTCGGCCTCGCCGCTGTCGCCGACGAGCAGGAAGCGGCGGCGGGGAAAGTCGCGCAGGATGCGCTCGAGGGTGGCGCGCTTGCGCTCGGCGACGGGCTCGAAAATGCCCTGCAGCATGCCGCTGTACTGCTTGAGGTGCAGGGGCCCGGGCGGCAGGCCGGCGACGCGGAAGAAGGAGGCCAGCATGGGGTAGAGCTGCCAGGGGCTGTTGGAGCAGTAGTGGAACTGCACGCCCAGCGCCTGCAGGCGGCCGTACCAGGCGCGCGTGCCGTCGACGGCCATGTCGCCGAGCGCGCGCACAAACGTGTTGCGGAAGATCTCGCGCGTGCCCAGGGCGATGTTGGACGTCTTGACCGTGTCGTCAATGTCGCTGATCAGGCTGACGCCGCGGTCCTCGAGCACGCTGACCTCGGCCACGGCCGCCAGCGGCTCCGCCAGGCCGGCCGCCGCGCTGTCGTAGCCGGAGCCGGAGCCGGAACCGTAGCCGGAGCCGTAGCCGTAGCCGGACACGGACCCGGACCCGGACCCGGGCCCCCGGTCCACCGCCGGCCCCGGCGCCGCGCTGACCAGCACGCGCACGTGCGTCGGCTCAAACTCGAGCGGCACGCACGCCGAAAAGTGGCCCGCGTCCGAGGTCGTGACCGTGCGCGACTGCGACTGCGTGTCGTTGTAGAAGAAGAGCGTCACCGGCTGCTGCGCCACCGGCGTCGTCAGGAACGGGCTCAGCCGCGCCATCAGGTTGGCGTTGGCCTCGGCCAGCTCCGCCTCGCTCATGTCTGGCGTCGGCGTCGGCGTCGGCGTCGTCCCCCACGACGGCCGCGGCGTCAGGCTGCCCGGCGTCGCCGCCGCCGGCCTCGGGTTGTTGCTGCCGCCGCCGCCGCCGCCGCCGCCGCCGACCTCGTCGTCGTAACGCGCCGCCGTCTGCGCCGACTCGCTGTACGCGCCGCGCGTCGCCGCCTCCTTCTCGCCGAGGCCGCGCCTCTCAATCTGCGCTGCCTCGCGCGCGATCCGCTGCGCCTCCTCCGTCCCGGAAGCCGCCGCCCCCGCCGTCGCCGCCCCCGGGGCCGGGATGCCGCTCAGCCGCCGCGCCAGGCCCACCAGCAGCCGGTTCTTGCGCGACAGCGGCCCTCTCTGCGGCAGGTAGATCCAGCCGTGCACGTTGACGTCCACCACGGCCCTTTCGTCTTCCAGCCGCGCAAACTCGTAGTGCCAGTTTCTCACCGGTGCAGCCGCCGCCGCGTTGCCGTTGCTGGTCCCGGGGCTCGCCGCCGCCGCCGCTCCCGCCGACGCCCCTGCCGCCGCCGCCGCTGCTGCTGCTTCCGCATGGGCCGGCGTGTACCGGCGCGTGTGCCGCTTGGCGTAGGTCGGAAAGAGCACCATCTGCGCGTCGCCGGCCACGGCAAACTGCACGTCCGGAAAGGCCCCCGGGATGCTCGGCGGCCCGTCGTCGTACCAGCCGTCCCCGCCGCCGCCGCAGCCGCTGCCATCGTCGTCCCGCAGCCCGCGGCCCGTGTTGTACTGGTCGCGGATCTCGCTGGCCGCCGCCACGCCCGCCCGGTACACCGTGCCGGCCATGGCGGCAAACCGGCGGCGGCGCGACCCGCGCTCCGGCAGGTCGTCCGCGTACGCCTGCATCGTCTCGTGCCTGTCTTGTCTATTTTTTTTCCCGTATCTTGCTGCTGGTCTGCCCTTTAGCCGCGCATCGCCATGGCCAGGGGCGTCTCGAGCCGGAGCCGCAGCCGCGAAAGTCGGCGAGTCGTCGAGGCTTTGGAGCTGGCCGAGGCGGTCGAGGCGGTCGGGGCCTTGAATATATTTCGCGTCCGCAGAAGCAGTAAACGTGCCGGTGACAGTTGCCGGTTACAGTTGCCAGTGGCCACCAAGCAATGGACGGCGCAGCTGACCTGTTGTTCTTCCCAGCACCTCGATGCTTGAGAATCCGGTCAAGCTGAGCTTCAGCGGTGGAGCCTTGCGTCTAACGGTTATCACGTGATTTAGTACATGCTCTACTCGTATCTTACTTCTACCTGCTTTTCTTGACCACCTTTTTTCCCGTCTGCCCCTTCGGTCCCGGCCCCGTCTGTCCCTTTGGTCCCGGCCCCGTCTGTCCCGTCTTGGGTCCCGCCTTGGCCTTGGCCTTGACCACCTTGGCCCCCTTCACCCCCTTGGCCCCCTTGACCCCCTTCCCCCCCTTCACCCCCTTCCCCCTCCCCCCCTTCAGCTCCTCCTTCTCCTTCTTCAGCTTGCGCCCGTCGCGCCCCGCCAGCCGGTCCTCCTTGTCGTCGAGCCGCTTGCGGTCCTTGTTGCTGAGCCAGCCGCCCACGCGCCGCGCCTTGAGCTGCTGCCGCAGCCGCTCCACCGACGCCTCGGCCCGCTCGGCCGCCGACATGGCCTGCCGCCCCTCGTGCTGCTGCTGCTTCTTCTTGGCCTCCTTGTCGCCGGTCGTCTCGAACCAGGTGCGCCGCGGCCGCGCCATGATCTCGTCCTCGTGCTTCAGCAGGTTCTCGCCCCGCGTCACCTCCATCTCCGCCTGCGAGAACTCGCGCGCCTGCTGCTCCTCCTCCATAATCTCCGCAATGTCCTCGGCCAGCGCGTCCACCTTGGCCTGCCACGCGTCGGCGCCCGCCGGGTCGATGGAGCGGCCCTTGATGCGGGAGTTGGCAAAGCCGTTGCCGCCGTCGCCGCCGTCGCCGCTCTGGCTCTGACTCTGGCCCTTGATCTTTTCCTTGCTCTGCATCGCCTTGGCCACGGTGCGCACAAACTTGCGGTCCTTCTCCACCACAATGGTCACGGCCACGCCGCGGCGGCCGGCCCGCGCCGTGCGGCCGATGCGGTGGATGTAGTCCTCGAGCGTCTTGGGCACGTCGTAGTTGATGACCGTCTTGACGCCCTTAATGTCCAGGCCGCGCGAGGCCAGGTCGCTGGCCAGCAGAAAGGACACGGCCCCGCTGCGAAAGGCCTCGAGGTTGGCCGCCCGCTCCGCCTGCTTGATGTCGCCGTGCAGCTCCGCGCACGTCAGGCCCAGCAGGCCAAACACGATGCGCGCCGTGTGGATGAAGCGCTTCTCGCGGAAAAAGACAATCGCGTGGTCGCGGTACACGCTCGTGCACAGCTGCAGCAGCGCGCCCATGCGCACGCCCTCGCGGCCCGCCCGCAGCCGCACAAACTCCTGCGTCAGCGTGCCCGCCGTGCGCGCCTCCGGGTGCACCGCGATGCGCACCGGCTTGTTGAGGCCCACCCGGATCAGCGAGTCCACCGACGCGCCCATTGTCGCCGAGAAGAGCATCGTCTGCCGCCCGCGCGGCAGCGTCTTGACAATCTCGTTGAGCTCGTCCGCGAACCCGTCCTGCAGCATCCGGTCCGCCTCGTCCAGCACCAGGATCTCCACCCGGTCCACCGCAAAGTTGAGCGAGTTGCGCATGTGGTCGATGATCCGCCCCGGCGTGCCAATCACAATGTCCGGCCGCGCCCGCAGGCTCGCCTCCGACGCCTTGAACGACGTGCCGCCCACCGCCAGCGCCATCGTAATGTTGGTGTACGCCGCCAGCTTGACCGCCACCTTGTGGCACTGCATCGCCAGCTCGCGCGTCGGCATCAGGATCACCACCCGCGTCATCGGCACGCTGCTCGGCTTGTACAGCAGCCGCTCCAGGATCGGCAGCAGAAACGCCGCCGTCTTGCCCGACCCCGTCGCCGCCTGGCCCACCACGTCCTTGCCGCCAATCGCAAACGGGATCGTCTTGGCCTGGATCTCCGTCGGCCGGTCGAACCCGGCCGCCGTGATGCCCCGCAGGATCGGCCGCGAGAAGAGCCGCATCGCCAGAAAGTTGCCCGTCCCCGCTGCCGCTGCCGCCGCCGGCCCGCCGTTCTTGCTGCCTGCTGCTGCCGCCGCCGCTTTGCTGCTGCTCTTGGCCTTTTCCTTTTCGCCGTCGGCAAAAAACGCCGTCTCCCGGGCGCGCTCCTCGGCGTCTTCGGCCTCGCTCCCAGACTCGTCGTCGTCGTCCGAGTCCGAGTCGGAGTCGGCGACATCGTCGCCATAGGACTCGGCATCGTCGCCGTTCTCTTCGGCATCCTCGTCCTCGTCGCTGACACCGTCGCCCTCGGCCTCTGACGCATCGTCTTCCCTGGCACCGCCCGCGTCCGAGCCCTCCGAGTCCGCGGCACCCATGCCAAAGCCGTCTTCCGCCAGCACCTCGTCGTCGCCGTCATCCATGTCGACGTCGGCCTGCTCCGCCTCGCCGCCCACGGCCTGCTTCTCATTCTTGTCTTCCTCGTCTTCCTCGTCTTCCTCGTCTTCCTTGTCTTCCTTGTCCTTCTCCTCCTTCTTCTTCTCCCGCTTTCGCCGGATCATGGCGTCCAGATCGAGCATGTAGTTGGCGCCCTTGAGCTCGAGCCCGCCGGCAGCGTCGCCGCCACCGCCGCCGTCCTTGTCCGGCCCGGCCAGGTCTTCCTCAAACGCGTCCGCCTCGTCGAGGAACACAAAGTCGGGGTCGAACTCGTCGCCATGGTCCTCGACGTCGTCCTCGCCCGCCTCGGCATCGGACGGCTCCGCCTCGGCTTGCTGGCCCTTCTTGCCCTTCTTGCCCTTCTTGGCTTTCTTGGACGGCGGCGGCCGTGCTACCTCTGCCTTTTTGGGGGAGCTGTCCTTGGCCTTGACGCGGCTCTCGGAGCCGCCCTCTTCGTCCGAGATCTCGTCGTCATCGTAAATGGTGTAGTGGAAAAAAGCGTCGCTTGTCGCCTTTCTCTTTTGTGACGCCATGGCTGTTTTTTGCTACCGTGTGTCTTTGCTCAAATCTTTCTCTGGCTTGCCGCAACGAAGCTAATTTTTTTTCTCAGTACCACTAGCTTTTTCTGCCGCGACAAAAAGGCGGTGAGCTAAATGCATATCTACTCCGTACCCACTCGCCTCCCCCTTGTCCCGCCATTCTTCCTTTTGATCCATCCTATCAGATCCCCCGGTTGAACTCGACCAGCCCGCCGGCGCCGCCGCGGCCGTGGAACTCGGGCTCGAGCGAGTCGGCCGAAATCTTCTGCCGCTGGGGAAAGGCGGCCAGCGCCAGCGGCAGCACGGCGTAGCTGGTCAGCAGGATCAGGCCCAGGTTGACGGGCGTGGTCAGCCGCGGGCGCTGCTGCAGCCAGGCGGTGCGCTGCAGGCGCACCAGCACCAGCGGCGGGATCACCATGATGGGCGAGCTGTTGAGCACGCGCGACACGGCCGTCTCGGCCACGGCCAGCGTCGCGGCCTTTTTGCTCTTTCCGAGCGACGCGCCGGCGGCCCCGTCGGCGCGCACCGGGTACACGTCGATGCCGGCGCGCATCTCCTCGCCGCGCATGAGAAAGACGTTGAGCGCGCCCGCGCTGGCAACGGCCGCAAAGGGCACCAGCCGGCCCAGCACCAGCCGCGTCGCCGGCGCCAGCCGCGTCATGCGCGGCACCAGGCTGTTGAGGCCCACGGCCACCGAGCAGGACGCGCCCACCGCCAGCGCGTACGACTCAGCCAGCTTGCGCACGCTCATCGGCGTCGACTTGTTGGCGTTGGCGTTGTTGATGGCCACGTTGAGCGACTGGTTCGCCCACTGCCAGAGAATCGTGCCCGTAGTCTGCCTCGCATTAGCATGAGCCACGCCTCAGCAGAGTCAGCACCGGCAGCTGTGTGCATGGCCGGCCGCCGCGCCCCCCAAAAGACCGGAGCCGTCAACGTACCCCCAGGCCGGGCGTCAGCATGCCCGCCGTGACCACCAGGTTGGACAGCACAAAGCACGACATGCGAAAGGGCAGCAGCACCGGCTCGCCCGTATCTGCAGCTTGTCAGCCTCCCGTTCTGTGCTTCCCTCCCTCTCGTTCTCCCTTGTTTCGCTCTTTTACCTGGGTGCAGCGTCGAGTCCACAATCTTCTTGGCTTGCCACAGCTCGGGCGACATCTCCTTGACCTCGCCTTGCTTGTACGCCGTAATGGCTCTCTTGGCCTGCTCCAGCCCCGAGCTGCCCACCAGCAGTGTTCTGGACGTCAGCGGGGCGTGCACAGGCACCGTACCGTCCGTTGCCACTCACCTGGGGTCTGTGATCCCTGCGGTGTGCCTGACCCGGCCCCAGTACGTGTTGAGATCATACTGCGACGCCGGCAGCTCGCGGTCGCCCGGAAGGGAAGCCGACATGGTCGCTGCTGACGGCCGTCTTTCTGGTTCTTTATCTTTCGCTCAGCTTTGGCAGCCGGTTAAAGCGCTGCGGTCACTCGTAAATCCTGGAAGAGAGATCGCAAAGAGGTCGGGACGCGCCTCAAAATCTTTGCCGGGGCGGCCCCCGCTGTATCGGGGCTATCTGCTAGCTGCGTTAGTATCTTTTGGGCCATCATCTCAAGTGTGATAACGAACGACCGAGAATAAGCAAACGGCCCATCAGGATGCATAGGGGAAGATCAAAACGTGGGACTTGACAGACATGAGCTCGCCTGAAGGGGATTTCTGGTCTTTCCTGCACAAGGCTTTGCCAGCTGCCTGTCCGTGCCTTCCCTCTTCGGCCGTGTTTGGGCCTCTTGGCTGTGGGGCGCCTGGAAGCTCCGATCTGGTCCTTCACAGCTGAACTACTAAACAAGGGACAAACTCTCTCTCTCAAATGACCACGACGCATTCCTGCTGCTCGTACGGCCCATCCGTGCGCTCCTCTTTTATCTTCGTGCCGATGGCATTGGTTGCGCAGAACGGCGTCTGACCTTTTTGCGTCCTCTGAGCCTCTGCGGCAGCCCTCGGCTTTTCCTCCAGCCTCGACCTCCTCTTTCGGCCTTTTTCTTAATAACCTCATTCAAACGACCTTTTCGACCACCTTTTCGACCACCTCTTTTCTGTCTGCGGCCATGGCCTCCATCATGCGGCGGCTGCCGTTTGCGCGCACCGCCACGCCGCTGCAGGCCGCGACGTACCTGCTCGGCATCTCGCTCTTCTCCATCTCCTTCCTCGTCTTCCTCAACAGCAGCATCTCCTTTGTCATCACCGACCGCATCGGCGTCAAGGACGGCGTCGGCGGCATTGTCGGCACGCTCGGCTTCGTCGACGAGCTGGTCGCCCTCGTTGCCTGCCCGGCCTGGGGCCTCGTGTCCGACCGGCTGGGCGTCCGCCTCGTCGCCGTGCTCGGCTACGTCACCATCGCCGCCGCCCTCGTCTGCTCCGTCCGCGCCGCCAACGTCTACCCACAGCTGCTGCTTGCCCGCGTTCTCTTTGCCCTGGGCGCCACCGCTGCGTACGTTGAGATCCTCTCGGCGTGGCCCCGTTCTCGTCCTTGTTCTGGCTAGCTTGCTGACAACATTCCTTTTTTTTATTATACATATAGAGCCACTATGGTTACCGCTATCCTGCCCTCTCTCACCGACGACTCGGCGCCGGCGCCGGCGTCGGCGGCAGCCGGCCCCAGCAAGAACGGCCGCAACCGCTACAGCGCCATGTCTGCCGAGTCTCAGCTGACCATTACGCCCGAGCGCTTCGCCGAGAGCCAGCTCCGTCCCGCCGCCGCCGTGGAAGAAGACCCCGCCGCCGCCGACGCGGGCAAGCCGTCCCGGCTCGCCGGCTTTGTCGGCCTCTTCACCGGCTGCGGCGCCCTCGTGGCCCTCGCCGTGTTTCTGCCGCTGCCCGCCCAGTTTGGCCGCGCCGATGGCGTGACCATGGCCGAGGCCGTCGCCCGCAGTTTCTACGTTGTCGCCGTCGTCGCCCTGCTGGTGGCCGGCTTTGTCTTTGTGGGCCTGCGCAACCTGCGCGGCGAGGACGGCAAGGGCTGGTGCATGCTGTTCGGCCGGCCGGCGGCGGCGGCAGCGGCCGGATCGGACCCGGCAGCAGCAGCAACACTGGCCGTGGCGTCGCTGCGGAGAGACATGGAGCACGATCAGCTCCAGGGCGTCGTTTTTGGCCGAGACGCAGCGCCGGCCGGGC
Source organism: Graphilbum cf. rectangulosporium (assembly GCA_019925645.1). Taxonomy (NCBI): domain Eukaryota; kingdom Fungi; phylum Ascomycota; class Sordariomycetes; order Ophiostomatales; family Ophiostomataceae; genus Graphilbum; species Graphilbum cf. rectangulosporium. Next base: position 291,187 of record JADHKI010000021.1, read on the forward strand.
CGTCTTCGGCGCCGAACACGCCAGCGACGACGACGACGACGACGGCAGCGGCAGCGGCGACAACCGGCGCTGCTGCCTTGCCGTACTGGCGCCTGCTCCGCGACTCGGTGCGGCTCGGCTTCACCGACTCCGACATCGCCCTGGGCTACCTCGGCGGCTTTGTCGCGCGCGCGTCCACCGTGGCCATCTCGCTCTTCATGCCGCTCTTTGTCAATGCCTTTTTCATCCGCAACGGCTTCTGCCAGGGCTCGCCCAACGACCCCTCGCCCGAGCTGAAAAAGGAGTGCCGCGCCGCCTACGTGCTGGCCTCCATCCTGACCGGCGTTGCCCAGCTCATGGGCCTGCTGTGCGCGCCCGTCTTTGGCTACCTGTCGAGCCGGTACGTGTCTGCGTCTGCGTCTGCGTCTGCGTCTGCGTCTGCGTCTGCGCCAGACCGGCCGCGCCGCCTCTCCTTCAACGTGCCCATTGTTGTGGCCACCACCTTTGGCATCGCCGGCTACACCGTCTTCCCGCTGCTGGCCAGCCCCGAGCCCTCGGACGTGGACGGCCGCGGCGGCTCGCCGGCTGTCTTTCTCGTGGCTGCCCTGATCGGCATCAGCCAGATTGGCGCCATTGTGTGCAGCCTGGGCTCGCTCGGCAAGGGCGTGCTGGCCGCCGACCAGCCCGGCACGCCCGTGTCTTTTGACCGCGCGACCGACTCGGACGCCGAAGCTGCCGAGAGCGCGCCGCTGCTCGGGGCCGACTCGGGCGGCGCCGGCGGCGTCGCCACCGGGAGCAAACCGGGCCAGCCCGGGATGCCGGCCCATACCTCCAGCGTGACCGCAGCATCCCGCATCCGGCTCAAGGGCTCCATTGCCGGCGTCTACTCGTGGTGCGGCGGCGCGGCCATTCTGCTCCTGACCAAGCTGGGCGGCTACCTCTTTGACGCCTGGTCCCCGGGAGCGCCGTTCTTTATGATGGCCGTGTTCAACGCGGTGCTCCTCCTGGCCAGTCTCTCCATTGACGCCAGGCGGCGATGCCGCAAGTCCTGCGTCGAGTAAACGACCGTGCAGAGCCGCTAAATAAAATGGGCAGAGAAGGAGTGTACGCATGATACGGGCATCTAACCATGGCGTCTTTGGCCGTGTTTTTATAATGGGATAGATATGTTTAAAACTGATCACACATTGTTTTCGGCATCTTCAGTTCTATGCATGCACGGATCGTCCAGAAAACAGCCGTGACGACACGTCCAAAGGCTCACTCCAGGTCGCCATCGCCCCGTCGACACGGATGTCATGGATGTGCTCGTTACCGCTCTCGGTTCGTTCTTTTCCCGAGCATCGGCCGGAGAAGAACTGGACGCAGACGGCGAGAGAATATCTGCCCGCGCGAGAAGCTCAGATCGTCCCGGTAAGAAGAAACTGTTTTTTTTACCAAACTCGCCCGCGGCTGGTCTTTATTTCATACAGTTTCCCTTCCAAATGTAGCAAAGACATTCACAGACAGATCTTGAGCAATACTCGTTGCAGTGCGGCAATATCACAAGCCTCCATCGGCCCTGTCCGCCTCCTGCCGGCCCCTTTGTCTGCCCTCTACGTTCTCACCAGGTGTCCCAGTGCTTTCCTTTGGTGTGTTTGGCCTTGTGCGTCGGCTTCTTGGGCGTCTGGTTTTTGGCTTGCTCCAACATTTGCTTGAGTTTGAAGCCTGCGTGCACACGTTAGGAAGACAAGCCGCCTACTGTGCCAGGAGAGAGCCCACTCACAGATCGGACACAGCTCCACCAAAAGATGCACCCACCGATGATCGGTGCACAGGATCTGGTGCGCCGTGCAGAAGCCGACCCTCCCGTTCCGGCAGTTCCCCTTACTGCGTCGGGGGCAGTGGTGTGTCTTGGCGGCGTTGTGATGAGGCATCTTGTGCTGCTCTGGCGTGCTGGTCTGCCGCAATGTTCAGGGTGTGTTCAGTTCACGGCTATGGCTCGTGTTGATGGATCGTCTGTGGTGGCTTTGGGTTTTGCTGGGCTCTGGACCGCAGTCGATGGAGGGTGTAGATTGAGAAGACGAGAAAGTGCAGAGTATTGTCGACGGGAAGAAGAAGCATTGAGACGGTGAGTGGCAGCCTCTTTTTATGCCCAGCCGTGAACACGCATTCTCTGCTGCTGTCTCCGTGAGCCGTTTTGTGGATGTCCAGCTCCGGCCTGCCTCTCAGCCTTGCTCTGAACAAGCTGTTTGTCTTGAGGGTGGCTGTTCACGGCCCACCACGGTGGCGGTTTCCAGGCTCTGATGCTGGCCGCAGCAGCCCTGTATGTCGCAATGCCAAAACTGCCACTGCCAACCGCTCGGCTTCTCAACCGGCACCCTCTTACGTAGAGGCCGGCGCGTCAGAGAAGGGGCCGGACCGTCTTTGTGAGGATGGACATGCTATCTCCATGGCGGGTTGGCCTTTTACTGACAGCTCAGGTCGTGGTTCCTCCTATCCGCCCACATTTCGCTCTTTGTTCGCTCTGAGCCAGCCGTAGCTGCTCCCTCTGGGGCTTTTACGCGCCCGGAGTCGTTCCGGAGCTGCCGCCTGCAGCGCCCGTTTCGCCCCGGGCGCAGCTGCTGCTCCGGCGTTGCTGCCGCCTGCAGGACAAACAAACAGCATGTCGCCGTCTCTGGGCAAGGCATCGTCACGTGACATTGGCCCCTTTTTAGTTTTCAAAGGAAGCAGTCGGTCCCGAGCGAGTTGGGGTGCATGGTTGCGTACTCTGCTACCAGAACAAGGTTGTCTGCGAAAGCTGGCTGGCAGATAAATTTTTGAAGAAATGAAAAAGTAGTGGTCGAGAAACAGATGCACGTTCCGTGCCGTCGCTTTCAGCCGATTTCAGCTGCGATCCGGGCTGCATACCATCCAGGGTGATATAAGCAGGTGTTGCAGATCCCCCCCGTCCTGACATCTGCGGGGAAGATCGAGCAGCTGGGGTAATAATGCGGGGAAGCAGAGACGCTCGTTGGTGGGCCGGTTATTCTCCAGGAATGGCAGCCAAAATTCCCATCAATCAGACGTTGGCGGCCCCTTGCTGCCAAGACTGACCGACACTGGTGTGTACTCCGAGAACATCTCCGCGGCATGCTCTGCTTGTCCCAGCCCGGCCTCGGAAAGGAGCTCGCGCTCTGCTGCGGCCAAGTTTGCCTTTGGACGTTCTTGATAGGCGGATCTGGCGCTGCCCCATTCCGTTGCTCCAAGATGTGGCCGTTTCGCTCGCCTTCATTCGCGGAGATATTTCCCATTGGATTTGTTGCCAAGAGCCCCGGCACGGTTTTATAAGAGCTTTTTCCCTCCAAAAGGCCAGAGGAAGGAAAGATGACGCGAGCCGGCTGTCTTTTTCAGTCTTTTTCACCGAAGAAAAGAAAAAACCGCACACAAACATGAGGCTGTCCATCGCCACGGCCCTTTTCTCGGCAGCGGTCCTGGCCGCGGCGGCGGCCGTGGAGTTCCCGCCGGGCGTGCCCCGGACGCCGGCCGAGTTCCGCAAGAAGCACCCGTACCGGCCGCCGCCGGTGTGGGGCGGGCACCGGCGGATCGTGCAGCTGCGGCCGAGCGTCAACGACACGGACGACGTGGCCGACGACTTCCTCCGGGCGCTGCACCGGGCGAACCACGGCGGCACGCTGTACCTCGGGGCGGGCCACACGTATGTGATTGGCAAGGCGCTGGACCTGACCTTTCTGGACAATGTGCACGTGCGGCTCGACGGCGAGATCCGCTTCACAAACGACACGGCCTACTGGCAGGCGCACGCCTTTACGCACCCGTTCCAGAACAGCATCATGTTCTGGAAGTGGGGCGGCCGGGACGTCAAGATCTACGGCCAGGGCGTGCTGAACGGCAACGGCCAGCGCTGGTGGAACGAGTTTGCCGGCCTCGAGGTCCTCGACCCCAGCAACACCTACCTGCGGCCCATTCTGTTCTATGCCGAGAACGCCACCAACCTGGACATTGAGGGCATCCACCTAAAGGACTCGCCCTGCTGGACCAACTTTTTTGTGACGTGTGAGTGGCGCCCAGGGGGGAGGGGGGGGGGGGGGGTGGAGGGAAAGCATGTAAGGGCCCGACCAACCAAGCTGACCAGCCCCTACAACCCAGCCAAGGGCATCACGCTGCGCGACATCGTGTGCACGGCCGAGTCCAACAACGCGTCGGCGCTGCCCAAGAACACGGACTTTTTCGACTCGCTCAACGTCGAGGACGTCACGCTCGAGCGCGCCTGGGTCAACATTGGCGACGACTGCTTCTCGCCCAAGTCCAACGGCACGAACATCTACGTCAACACCATGTACTGCAACGGTGAGTTGTCTGTGCTTTTCTCTTTCCTGTCTCGCTGTCTCGCACAGCCAAAAGTCATTTTCTCCTCCCTGTCTCGCGGTCTCGCACAGAGTGTCTTTTTTCCCCCGTACTGACCGGCGGCGCCAGGCACCCACGGGCAGTCCATGGGATCGATCGGCCAGTACGCCGGCGAGAAGAGCTTCATCCGCGACGTGCGCATCGAGAACGTGTGGATGCTCAACGGCCAGTTCGGCGCCCGCCTCAAATCGTGGGCCGGGCCCAACGTCGGCTACGGCTTCATCGACAACGTCACCTTTTCCAACATCTGGAACGCCGACAACGAGTACGCCGCCTATCTCGACTCGTGCTATTTCAACGTGAGTCCCTCTCCAACATCCTGCGTACGGTACGCGTCCGGCATCCATCTCAGCCACTGACGGGGGCACAGGTGAACGCGACAGCCTGCGCGGCCAACCCGTCGCAGATCAACATGACCAACATCCTGTTTGAAAACTTTAGCGGCTACACGTCCGGCAAACACGGCCGGGTCGTGGCCGCGCTGACCTGCAGCGCCAACCCCAACGCGGTCTGCGACAACATCCGGTTCAAGAACTTTAACGTGGTCTCCCCGTGCGGCGGCACGCCCGTCGTCATCTGCGACAACGTCAAGGGCGGCGTCGGCGTGCCCTGCGTCAACTCGACCAGCGCCGAGGCCACGGCCGCGCTGGCCGACAAGTGCAGCGTCCCGCTGGCGACGCTGCCAAAAGCCACGCCGTGGCTGGCGTGAGGGACGTAGGATAGTCTGAACAGAACGTAGGGACATGGCAGGTGAATCTCACAAGTAATTATAACTCCGTCCAAGATTCCCCGTACCCACTTTAGTGTGGCCTCAGGCATCTTTTAGCTCAGGTGGGGCCTGACAGAGCCGCCTTTCCCAAGCTCCCTCCGTACTCCGTAACTGGCATTCACCCTCGCTTTCCGGTGACAAGGACGAACAAGCACCGCGGCCTGCAGCCAGTCCGATGTCGCCACCGCCCACGGAGTGTGGCTATTCACTGCAGGTTCTTCCGGCTGCTACTATGCCGCGCCAGCCCGCGGCGTTCTTCCCAGGCTGCACGACACCCCCCCCCCAACTCTCGGATTCCTCTCGGATTCCTCCCTCCGTCAACGGCCGTAGGAGGATCAGCATCCGCGGCTACGCGTCATCTTCTTGAACTGTCAGCGTTGTTTCGGTCGCAGTCTGTGCTGTCGTGTTGCTGCGCAGCGTCATGTCGACCGCCCAGAGCTCCGCCTCCTCGTCGCGGTCGGCCTCGCGGCTCAACTCGCTGCTCCACGGCGAGGCCGGGTACGGCGGCGGCGGCGGCGGCGGCCTCGAGTATGACTCGACCGGTGCTCTGGTCGTGCCCGTGGAGACGCTGGTTGAGCACCTGCTCGCGGCACGGCGGTCGCTCGGCACCATCAGCCACGTGCTGCGCGGCAACGAGCTGGCGACGCAGGCGCGCGAGCTCCACGCCGACATGGTCATGCGGGTGGCGCAGACGCAGTTTCTGCGCCGCGGCATCCGCCAGCAGGCCGCGCTGCTGCTCCGCGTGCGCCGCGGCATGAGCCGCGCCTACAACACCGGCCGCCGCGACTTCCGCTCCCTCCTCCACACCCTCGACGCCGCCAACGGCCAGCTCGAACACACCATGGACATTTTGCGCGCCACCACCGTCGCGCCCATCTTCCGCCCGCCCGGCGAGGACACGCGCTCGCTGATCGACTTTATCGACGAGGCCGGCGTCGAGCAGCTGCGGGACGCGCTCAAGGCCAGCATAGCCGAGCTGCAGGTGCGAAACGTCTCGTTTTTCCTTTTTTTTTTCTTTCTTCTTCTTTTCTTTCTTCTCCTTGTTCCTATTTTCTCCTCTTTTCTTTCCCTTCACGCTAACGACTTCCAGGCGGCGCAAACGTCCTTTGACGGTGACCTGCTACGCTTCGACACCGACCTGCGCGCCCTGAACAAGGCCATGGCTGCCTGTCCCTCCCCGCCGCCGCCGCTCGCCCTGGGCCCTCCCCGCGACGACAACCACGACAGCCACGACAGCCACGACAGCCACGACAGCCACGATGACGACAGCCGCCGGGACGGCCTGTCCTCGTCCGTGCCCCATCTGCTGGCCTCGTTGACCGCACGCTCGCATACCATGGCGGAAAACCTGTCGTCCCTGACGCGGCATTTCGACCTGTGCGTCACGGCCGTGCGCACGACCGAGGGCGGGCCGGAGCTGGCGCGCTGGCGGGCGGCGCAATCGCGCGAGACAGGCGGCACCCCCAGCCGAGAGTACGGCCAGGAACAAGGCGGCGGTGGTGGCGATCCGGTGTCGATCTCGGGCGTCATGGCCGAGCGCGGGGAGGCGGCAGCCGCCTCTTCTAGCAGCGGCGGCGGCCGCGGCTTACCAGACCTAGAGCCCATCTCGGCCGAAGAGCGCGCCGAGATGCTGCAGGTGGTGCTGGCGGACGCGGCCGAGGTGGACGACGTGGTGGCAGACATCCTGGTGGAGCTGCACGAGGCCGAGGCCGAGTTTGCGGCCGTACACGAACAGGCGGAGCAGGCACAGGCGGCGTACGCGGCGACGGTGGCGGCCTTTGGCGTGCTCGCGGACCTGGGCACGCGGCTTCCCAGCTACGTGGCCGCCGAGGCCGAGTTTGTGGCGCGCTGGGACAATGAGCAGCTCATTGTGCGCGACCGGCTGGCCGACATGGACGAGCTGCGCGCCTTTTACGAGGGCTACGCCAACGCCTACGACACGCTCATCCTCGAGGCCGAGCGCCGCCGCACCGTCGAGGCCCGCATCCAGTCCGTCTGGCGCAAGGCCCGCGACACCGTCGAGCGCCTCGTCGACGCCGACCGCCTCGAGCGCGAGGGCTTCCGCCAGGACGTCGGCGAGTACCTGCCCACCGACCTCTGGGTCGACATGGACCAGCCGCCGCGCGGCTGCGATCTGCTCGCCCACACCCTCGAGGCCCCGCAGCACGAGCAGTAAGCCCAGAAGAAGAAAAGGTGCTGCCATTGCAAAGAAGAAGAGGTGCTGCCATTGCATGCACCTGGCCGGCTCACGGAACGGCCGCCGAGAGCCGGGCGCCCACATCAGCCAGTCTATCACTCTGTGCTGGTTCTCAAGTTCCAGTTAGGGTTGCCAGGGTTCTCAATCTGGGGGAATCATTCGGAAACGGGGGAAGAATGGGGGCGCCGGCGTCTGGACTCGGGATGGATTTTGGATGGAATCTGGATTCATGTAATTTCATTTGGATCGTGTTTTGCGTCATTTCTCTCTTGGGTCGTGTTTTGCCTTTGTCTACGAATAAATGCGCGCGGTCAACAAGGCCACAATGGGCGGCTCTCAATCTACCAAAGCTCCAGGCCTGAGCTTTACTTTTTCCGAATCGTGGTCGCACCTCGGGCCTCGGCCAGCCACAGACCGGACCAAGGGGTCTTCCGGGAGCGCAGCGTCGGCAAAGCATTTCAAAGCCCGCACCAAGCTAACTAACGGTGGCCTGATCTGATGGGTTCGCGCGGCCGCAGAGCATGAAACTTCATGATGCCAAGGGACTCCGCTGCCAATCTCCCCCGGCTCACGCTAGGCTCAACACAATCACAATCGCATTTTCGACAGAATGGGCCCAGAGGCAGGAAGAAGGCGTTTTGCGAGAGAGAGCCCGTTACGAGGGCCTACGAGGGCCTCTCAGGGTCCCACAAGGTTGTGTTCGCCGGCTTGCGTCGTAGCGCGCGATGATACACAGCTCTCTGCCGCTTCTTGGCTCCAAGAAAGAGACCGGCCTCGGCCGGTCGACGGGCTCTGGCAAGCTATGGAAAAGAGGCGTCCAGGGTACCCCCCTTCCCAATCTGGTGTCAGGGCCCATGTCCGAAAGTCCCAGAGGGAGGCTGCCGGCGTAAAATATTGCCACAAAAGGTCTTCCTCCTGGTGGTGGCCATCTTGATGGAGTGTTTGGGTCCGGATGTGCTCTGGGTGGCCGCCGTAGAGAATGTCCCTTCCAGGATGTCCCTTCCAGAATGTCCCTTCCAGGATGCCCCATCCTTATGATCGAGCTCTTTTTTTTTTCCTTTTTTGTTCCAGCTCCAAAGTCAGCTCACTTGCCACGCAACTGACGTAGGTGCCGATACATGAGAAGAAAGAACGCGTACGGGGTACAAACTGCTTTATGACATGGCCATCTGCGTGGGTGGCAAAGAGGCAGTGTCCGAATGCCGACCCAGGCTCCAGAAAAGATCAAGATATCGTGATGACGGCCCCGCGCGCAGTCGGTTAGCTCGGAATCGGCCTCGGAAAGCCGCCCTCTTTCGAGTTCTACGAGAGAGTGGTCAGAGGAGGCTCATACAACGGCATCATAGAAGCAGATTTATCCCCCCCCCCCCCCCCCTTGAAATCCAGCATCCCCCGAACAGATAGAATATGGGTAACGAGGCAGCCCCGTAAAAAGCAAAGACAGAGGAGCAAACTACATATCCGCAGCGGAAGAAATTGCACGAGGGCTCGGGTGATATCACAGCGAGCTCCTCGCAGACGGTAAGGGGGTGGGGAGGGGCCAAGAAGCCAGGTTAACGCATCCCCAGGCATGCCCAATTTTGGTAGAGGTTGCCTCCAAGGCAGCGCAGATGGCAGTGCGGGTGGGTGGGTGGACCGGTCTACAGGCAGGCCGCATGGAGAGATGCAGTCGATGGAAAGGCGAGTCAGATGGCCGTTTCCACACGCGTACAGATACGCACAGCAACGAGAGAAAACAGGCCATGGCAGCTCCAGTGTTTTGCCCACTCGAGTGCGATACACGCAATACCAGCCATGATGCAGAGACCAAGTGTTGAAGCCGTCTCAGCGAGCAGCTCGCCGTTGCAATGTCGTTCCTTTGCCTTCGCTGGGCTGCAGAGAAGCCAAAGGAATGCGGCAAAGTCTGCACGAAACTCGAGTTGCTGGGGATCCTACGTCGATTTGGATGCAGATTGGTCGGCTGCTGAGTTGGCAGCCGCCCAATCTAGGCCATCTGCAGGATGACAGTGTCCAGTCCCCAGAGAAGAAGAAAGCCGCCCGTTGCCACTCGGAAGAAGGAGAAAAAAACAAGGAAACCCACTGCACGTCTCGACACCAAATACGGTCTTTGGGTACCACTGCTACGGCCCGTAATTGTATCATCTTTCCAGTGGCAACGGGGAACAAGACGGCGGGGAAGGTTGCCTGCCGCCGGGAAGAGCTGATGTGGCAAGTCGCATTAAGGTCCCGCCAGAGCTCTGGGAGCCCATAAGAACGTATTGGCTGGCAGAGCTTCCGAATGAAAAAGCAACGAGTATGTGGGATTTGCCACAGCTTCTTAGTCCATAAAGAAGGAAAAAGACCCGAAAGAGGAGCCGGGACAGCAGCTCATATGGAGGGGGGGGGGGTCAAAAAGGAAACGCAGATAGTTTTGCTTACATTCTCTAAAATTGCACTCTTTGTTTTGCTATAGTTTTTTTTTTTTTTGCGATCAAAGTAACCTACAGTGTAAAGAGGCGGCTACGTGTCTAAGGGAAGTTTGCGGAGGTTTCACCCCGGATGGACACGACTACGAGCTAAAACCCCATTTTGCGGGGCTGTGGGCAGAGCCATCGGAGTCCTCTCTGCTCGACGAGATTGTTGTGATGCGGGTGTCGTCATGGCGGTGCTCACGAGCTGTTGAGCGCATCTCGGGGTAGACTACTCCGTAATTCAAAAAAAAAAAAATGATCACAAAGTCTCGGCTGTGGAGAGAGCGCATGCTGGCCGGAACGGCCTGATATTGGCAATAGCGAACCCACAGCATTTTCTCTGGAAATGCAAAATCTCGTATTTCGCAAAGAATTTCTGTCGGGCAGCTCCCTTGCTGGAAGACGTAGGGTTGTCCCCCGCCCGCACTTTTCGTCTCGCCGCAAACTGCAGCCAGAGAGGAAGCAAGACAGGGCGGACACGAGCTGAAAGGCACACCGAGTGCTTTGACCTTGGCTCTGGCATGGGCGAGGACGACGAACACAGCGCGGCCGGCGAACTCCGGCAATCTCGATGTGACCAGGGGGAGCCCCCACAGCTGAACGGCCTCCCATCATTCCTTGTTGATAGCTGTGCCTCTCCCACACGCTAGCCAAAGCCAAGTACTTGTCGGGCATTTATTGAGTTTGCAGTCTCACACTGCACGTTCGCAGGGCGGCACTCAAGATCTTTTGTGATGGGCAATCCTTTTTGAACGTAGCAAAGGATGTAGAAGGGTGAGGAAAAAGCAACGATCAAAGAAGAAAAGAAAGAAAAAAGAAAAGAAAGAAAAGAGAAAAAAGAAAGAAAAAAGAAAAGAAAGAAAAGAGAAAAAAGAAAGAAAGAAAGAAAAAAAGAAAAGAGAGAAAAGAAAAAAAAGAACACGCAGAGGCCGCAGTGGCTGACAGAAGCCCCCACTGCCTACAAAGACGGCCGTGACGAGAGGCAATAGGAAGACAAGTTTTTTTGTCATTGAGCCCTTGACGCGCTCTTCTTAGTGGGCTCCAGCCGCAGGGCAGAAACGGCAGGAGCGCACGGCACAACGCGCGTGCCCGGGCCACCCGGGCTTTAATTCCTGTGCGCACTGCGGCTGTCCGGCAATCAAGCTCCACTAAAGAGGCTTTGGCGCCTCTTTTTTGGCCTTTTTTCTTTTATTTTCTGTCGTGGCGCGCACAGCGCTCCTCGTCTCTCCAGGAATCCTCCGAGGGCGACGAGCCCATCGGCGATGACTGCTAGCCGGATGCGTTATGGAGATGCGGTACTTTGATGCCCTACATCCATGGAGGGGTGCAGAAAACGGGGCTTGGTGAATGGCAGCTCCCTGTTTATCTCCTGCGAACTTCTGCAGTGGTGCTGAAGCTGCCGCGAAAGGTTGCCGTGCAATCAGATACAGCTATCAAGCTGTGCCACAGCAACCAGCAACCAGACTCAGGACACCGGAAGCGACGGAAGCGGCAGGATTCGTGGTGGATAGCCCGAGCCCAAGCCCACCGCCTGCCGTTCTGGGCATGGAGCGAGAACGCACTGTGAGTTCCCCTTGGTGGCGGTCTTTTACGTGGATGCCACCCTTGCCGTTTCTTTCTGCTACTCGTACGAGTATGTATCATCCCAGCGACGAAGAGCCCCCCGGCGGAGGGAAGGGGGGTGGGGGGGGGGGGGGTGAGAAAAGAGCCCCATTCTGCAGAGCTGGTTTTAGCGCCTCACAGTCCCTGCTTTCCTTTTCCAACTACCGTTTTGGGCCCGCAGCGCGGACTCCGTAAGGAAGACTGGAGTCTCTCTCTCTCTCTCTCTCTCTCTCTTTCTCAGAAGAGAAAAGGGCAGGAGACTCACTAAAATGGCCGCCCACTCTCTCCCCTGTCTCATGTACAGCACAAAAACCCCCTAGTCGGAGGACGGAACTAGCACAGAGGCCTGGGTCCCGCGCTCCGGAGAACTGGGAAGTCCGCTTCCTCCCGACGGAAGTGGCACTCTGCCCAAAGTGACTACTCCCGTAAGCATACAAGTAGCGCCGCAACCCCCCCTGCTAGCCCGTGACGAGATGGGACTACTGGGATTATTAGCAATCATGGCAAAAAAAAAAAAAAAAAAAAAAACATCAGCTTCAACACAAAGGGTGCGCATCATCACTGAGACACACGGTAAAAAAGGATAAAGAAGACGACAAGCGAGGAGATGTGGCTGCCAGCCCCTCCCCTCCCTACGGCGATTCAAGTACGTCATGCAGCGCACACAAAAGCATCGCGGGGAACTCTATGCAGAGGGTGGCAGCTGGCTTCCATTGGGCAGAAATGGTTTTTAGGCGCCTTTCTGTATCTGCGAGTCTCAACGCGAAGCCGTTGAAGCGCCCCGCCACGAGCCCGTGTGTTGGCCGTTTTGCGTTGGCGGCAGATATCCGCAGACAAAATGTTGCTTATAGGGCGGGGGGAGGGAGTTGTAAGGGAGTGTAAGATACACCGGTGATCGACATCTCTCTTTTTTTTTTTTGCGTCTTTCTAGCTGATTTCCCCGCAACAGGGAATCCTGGAGTAGCACCGAAGCAGCACTTTTGATGCGTTGTCCAACAGAGCAAAGCGGGCTTGGCGCAAGAAGGACCTTTTTTTAAGTTGATCGACAGGCGGGAGAACGGCCAGCTGACCTCTCGAGGCCCCTACGAGTCCCCTATTCCTCGCTTCCCGTCCTCCCTCTTTCTTGCGTCGGCTCTTCATCCCGTCCCTCCCTTTCCCTTCTGAGGGTGCGCCACTCGCTTACCTGCCCAGCCTTTCTCATGCCTCGACCCCCCGAGATGGCCTGCTCTCTGCCGTGACAGGTTGAACAGGCCAGACGAGAAGCTGAGGCCCGATCACGGCAACTCTTGCCGCCCAGCCTGGTCCGTGGCTGATGCTGGCCCGTATAGATGCCGTCTTTCTCTGAAGCATTCTCGCCGGATCCCAAAGCAAAAAGCCTTGCTGCGATATCCACCACACCACGTACACACGCACAGAATATGATGCATCGCTTTTACATACTCGTACATACTCGTACATACAACCTCTTTTTTTTTTCTTTTTTCTTTCTTTTTCTCACTTCCTGGCGGGGTCTATTGGGCGATATTTTTATCTGCAAAAGGCCTGCAGATGACAGGGGACAGCTGATATGGGGCGTACGAATTAAGCGAGCATTGTTTCGTGAACGGGCGGCTGCAGAAAAAAGCGGGAGTATGTGGAGAACTGTACTCGTACAAGTACGCTGATAGGGGAGGCCAGGGTCGTCAGACTGAGAAACGACGGTGTCATTGGACAGCCCCGCCTGTTGGGGTCTCGAACTCATGGCAGCCACAAGCGGGGACAGCAGCAGCCACAGTGGCAAGGCTAGACTCTGTAAAAAGTACGGCCCTGTCTATTTGATTGGTCAATTTACAAAGAGGGGGGGTTCTGCGTTAGGCAGCGGCAAATTTTCACGTCCCACTTCTTATCTCGCAAGGAAGACTCGCTGTATCTTATCTTTTTTTTTTTTTTCACCCCCTTCTCGCGGTCACGTAATCTTCTTGCCAGCCAACTGGCGTGCTGGATTCAACGCCGGCTCCTTCCCAATATTTCAGGAGTGGTGGCGAGCTTTTTTGCATACTGACAATTTTCACCTCTGCGGAAACATTCAGCACGAGCCGCTCACAAACAAGAAAAGCCAGCATCCCAACATGCATGCACTGCTACTTTCCTGCGGCAGCACAATTTTCGAATAGCCTAGCTGCATTATGCGGAGCGCACATGTATACACGCAATGCGACATTTCTTGGCGGTACCTACGAGAGAGTATGCGTACGAGTACTCGTAGGCTGGTGAATGGGCAACTGAAGCGATGGACGGTGCCCCACTAGGACGGCCGTTAACCGTATCTGTACTAGCCCCGTACTCCCGTTTACTCCGTCCAGCCCAAAAAATGTGCAGACAGCACCAAGGATTCCCTCTCTCTCTTGGCCGCCAAGGCAAGGATCTCCCACGGGAGACGGAAGAAAGCCTCGAGCGCGCTTGTGTTACATTTGCGAGCACGTTTCCCGGATTACACACTGACCCGCACAAGAGCGGTGTGCGTGCAGCCAATGACAGAAGACATGCAGCTTTTTTTAATCTCCCTCAAAACCGCATCCTTCGTATCTCTCGACGCCTGGAATGACTTCCAGACCGTGGGAGCGAGACTGTCCAAGTACCTCCGGAACCGGCCTCTCGGGAAAGGGGAGGCGAATACAAGGAGAAATGTGAGACAGCCACCGCGTGCAATCAAGACAAGGACAGGAATGCAGTGTGTAAGATACATGAGTTTTGTCCTCCCTGGCTACGAGAATTGTCTCACACCGGGAGGGGAGAGAAAGTGCGGGGATTTTTCCCTGTACGATACGTCGGGCAACCTCGAGTCTCCTGCGTTCAGCTGTATATTTTATATACTTGCTTTTTTTTTACACTACTGGCTTCCACAATGACACGTCGCTGGCCCTCAGCTATTGCTTTTTGCTGTGCAAAGGAACGGGGCTCCAGATCCGTCGAGGCTGAACAGCAAAGCCTTGCTGCCTTGCTCTGAGGCCATCTTGGCAAGGTGATCTCGCCCTCTTCCCCTCGTCTTCCCCTCTCCTCCGCATTCCCCCCCCCCCCCCCCCCCCCCCCCCCCCCCCCCCCCCGGGCCGGACCCCCCCCCCCCCCCCCCCCCACAACCCCCGCGACCCGACCAGCCAGACCAAC